>CM069459.1:60715638-61310803 GCA_035610835.1 Ophiura sarsii | reverse complement strand
ATACAAACATCCAGATGTATTGGAAATACAGTTTTGTGATTGCATTCGACTCGGTTGAGTGGTTTTTAAGAAATGAATGGTTACTATAGTAGATTCATAAACTCTGGCGTATTGGTTTCGATTTTGGACCTCGTCCATTGGGCGTTAGAGGAACCCATTTTGACCAATGATGAAACAGCGGTACTTTTATAGATGTTATTATTTGCGTTCCATAATCAAATGCTATTCAAGATAGTGTGGCTATAGTGAATATAGCTGATCATGTAGCTTTACAAATCACGGCAACCAAATACTTAATCCAACAGCTTGAAATATGTTATCCCTTTGGAAGCGGTCACCACAATAATAAAAATCGACCATCATCGAGAAGGTTTTCAAACGAAAAATGTTATGTTTGTCAACCTATTCATAATTTAGTGGAGCATCAAGTTTCACTTTTTATTATTTTCCTTTTTATTATCCACGTGACATAAAGGAAACATTAAACTAAAAAATACCCGTTCTACATATTCATTTGTGAGAAAAAACGAATTAATTCAATCATCATCTTTTGTATAAACCAGGCACAAAACCATTTGGCCTAGATGGAGAAAAAGTTATATCAACCAATTAAGATACGGATTATAAACGTTGCTTTATGTATTTCTGGCTATGAGAACACCTGAATGCCTTTATCAATTTATCTGAATAGCAACACATCTTCTTTATCAAAAATATGCGGGCAATTGACAACACCTGTTTGCAGGCAAAGTCAATGCAGATAATTTTGCCGCAAGTTCCCAGTCACTAGGTTTAATAATAGTTGTTCACCCTATCTTTACATAGTGGTGAATACGTCACAATAGTACAGGCACTGATGACAAGGTATTAACCATGCATATTACGATTAAAATTCGAGTGCCTTCCCCTCTTTTGCTTCTGTTACCTCTGACTGAAATGGTGAATCGGCCAATGTCTGCGAATCAACTATAGTATGCAACATTAGTCAACGAATACTTGTATCCGCTGGACACCAAAACGCTACAAATGTTTGCTTCATAAGCAGTGATAAGGCATGAAGAGCATGGCATGTTCAGTTACATTTTGACAGATGGCGATTATCTATTTTGTGCGTGGGGTGGGGGTATGTTTACAAATAAACTCTTTTCATCGTAATTGTGTCATGCCATTGTGCAGCATATTGTCATGATACATTCGCCAAATACACACTTTAATCAAATGTCTACTCACCCTGTAATTTAAGCAGCGCTTGCGCACTAGAAACCTCCCTCGCGATTGCCCGTCACTGACGTTGAGCGCAAATAATTAACCCGATTTTGTATGTACAGCACTTAGGTTAATGGTTGCGTTTTTAAAGGAGGTGTCCCGCAAGCATAAAAGTGTGCATTATATGTTAGAAAAATAACTATCGAGCCCAACTTTTGTAATTATATAGAACAATACACCACACTTATGAAAAAACAAATACAAATCGCAATCTCTCAACATGCACTTTTTAAAATTCGCGACGATCGAAAGTCCCAGTGTCGATGATGTCATAGTTATACAATGCACATGCGCAAATTTGTGCACCGATATCTATGACGTCATCGACCCGGGACTTTCGATCGCCGCGAATTTTAAAAATTGCATGTTGAGTGATGGCAGTTTTTATTCATTTTTGTTACTAGTATGATGTGTTGTTCTATATAATTACGTAATTTCGGCTCGATAATTATTTTTCTAATAAATAATGCTCAATGTTGGACTTGCCGGACCCTTCCTTTAACAGCAAAACAATGTTTTTATATAATCTTTAAGTGCTGATCTATGTAGCTTGCACTCGTGAGTTGCCACGGTTCCATAAAAGGTTCAAACAATTTCACGCTACACGCGCATTATTTCACAATAGCATTTGTCCTCAAAATTGTTATGATGTTATTGATTGATTGATAATGATTCGTTATATATTTCTTTGACAATAAACGTCCTAATAAAATACAACTGACCTTCAATTGAGGTATTATAACTTCAAGAATACGCATCCAGAATCGCAATTCAAGTTTCGTGAAGTGCAATCATTCGACAATTACTATTGGGGGAAAATTACATTTCATTCGGTTGAGTGGTTTTTAAGAGATTATGTGCTACTAGACGACGAATACTTTCCATCCACAAGACAGCCGGTGATGTGCTACCGATGTTTGCTTCATAGCAAATCTGATAAGAGCATCGCATGCTCATTTCAATGTTAACATTATTATGGCGTTTATCTGTTACAGTTTTTTGTGGGGTTTTTTGCAAATGAAGAGGTATTTTGCAAAAGGGCCTATACATCCACTTTGGCTCTTATTGAGAAAAAGTCAAAAAACTGTTTCTAAATATTCAAGATGAGCAATTGAAAAACTGAATGGATTATGAAAGAGGTACTCTACATACTAATTGAAATTGATATAAATTGTAAATGTGCTAGTTTTAATTTTTTTTAAAATCATGTTTACATTTTTTGAAAATTTGGATGTAGGCCCTTTTGCAACAAAACTCCATCTGTTTGTACATAAAGAAAAAATACCACACACAAAAAATCATTTATTTTAATCATTGAAAATAAATAAGTTTGATATTGAAATGTATAGGTCACAATCATATGTTTCAAGGAAATAAAGTCATTTTTTTCAAAAATACCTACATCTCATTGTAAACAACCATTGAAGTTGTTGTTTTGTTGCAAAAGGGCCTGTATCCCGATATAATTCTGGATACAGGCCCTTTTGCAACAAAACAACAATTTCAATGGCTGTTTACAATGAGATGTAGGTCTTTTTGAAAAAAATGACTTTGTTCCCTTGAAACATATGATTTTTCCCTATACATTTCTATATCAAACTGTTTTTTTGAAAAAATGCACCATAGCCCTTTTGCAAAATACCTCTTCAACACTTTTCTCATTGTAATTGTGGTCCTTGTGCTTTGCTGTGAAGAATCACCAAGCACACGTTTTAACCAAGAAGTAATGTAACTTGCATAATTTTACTCACTCTGTATTTGACGCAGCGTTTTGCGCACTATATTCCTGACTCACAATTCCCCCGTCACCGACTATAAGCAGCAAATAATTAACCCGAATTCGTCCGTACAGCACTTAGGTTAATGGTTGCATTTTTAACCGCAAAACATTGTCTTGATGTAAACGTTAAGTGTTGATCTAATTAGAGCTTGTACTTGTAAGATTTCTCGGTTCCATAAAAGGTTTAAACGATTTCACGCTATACGCACTTTATTTATCATGGTGTTTATCCTCAAATCGCAAATTCTTGATTTATATTAATTGAACCAAATAATTTATAGTTATAGTTATAGTTATAATTGGATTGATTGATAATATATATATATATATTTCTTTGACAATAAACGTCTTAAAACACACTAGGCCTACAGGATTTTCTTCAAAAACAAATGCAATCGAGCTTTGAGTGATCATAATTTCAAGAATAAGACTATCAAGATAAAATGGAATTAAAGTTTCGTGAAGTGTTATATATATTTACAACATGTCGATGAAAATTGCATTTGATTCGTTTGAGTGGTTTTCAAGAAATGAATAACTATGCAACACAAGTCGCCATACCAATGATTTATTATACATGTGATAGGTTGATCGATAATTTATTGTTTTGAACACGACTTAAAGGCGGACGACTCTATCCAATTTTCCAATTTTACCCAATAAAATGTAATAAAAGAAGTGAATTACCTCAAAACGTGGACTACGCCATTCACCTTAAATAACCGTACCGTTCTATAGGAGAACTTGGATTGATTTTTTTCTATATCCTAAAATACCGCTGGATCAACTACGCCACTGTTAGTGTTAATACTCCAGGTACCCCAGGTGCCCTTAATACTAAAATCGGTGCCATTGTGCCCTTTGTAACAGTTTTGACTATCGATCAAGTAAAACAATAAACACCATTTGTAAGAAACTGGCCGATTACCAACCTTAGATATCATTTTTCAACCTATTATATATCGAACTTGCTTGTATCTTTACAGGGAAAGACATATTCCACTGTATTTGAATTTTAAAAAAAATCATAAACATTAACCTTTTTGAATAAGTATCAACCTTCTTGTTCAATTACACGTTTGAAAGGAATCATCGTTTACATTTTTTTCATTGTGAATGTTTCCATGTAACTCGTTGCATGATGACTAATGAACTCGGTTTCAAGACAGCATGAGCGTGATGAGGTAAATCTGTACCGGAGGGTGTAATACACACTTAGCTTTGTGTTATCGTGGTTATTGGTAATAAAATCGGTTACCTTTAAGTGTGTTTGCATCACTAACGTTTCATGTTCAACGTTGTTTTATTTTAATAAAGAAATTCGAGAAATCATACAGACAAAACTTGTTACATTCTCACGATGTAATATTGGTTTATTTTATCATTATTCATATTGTTATTGGAATAAGACTTGAAATTTGAAATTAGTGGCCTATTTAAGAGAGCGCATAATTAACACTTTCCACGCGGGAGGCGTCTGCAGACGACATTCCAAAATGTCACAAAATGTTTAAAAATGTCAACATTATTGAATTTCATCGCCATATTTAGAATCACCATAAGAAATGCATTGAAATAAGTACAAACATGCATAGTATTTATTCAGTAATTCATGCGATAGACTTTGAATGGTGGGAAAAGGTTTGTGAAAAATCTGTATGTATATAGTAAAACTAAAAGCCGTGTGGAAAGTGTTAACGTCAATATGCCAAGCCAACCTTAAACATATATGTTACGTTCAAAGGACAGTAATTTGACTGGAGAGGAGAAAACAAACACTTTGATGACAAAGGGACCGTGATGACCATATGCAACCTACACTGATCTCTCTACACTGATTCCAGTCAGGTATTACTTCATTTATAAACCTTACCACCTTCAGAATTATCCACTTTATATACAAATTCGCCAGTCATCCCCCTCCCCCCCCCCCCCCCCCCCCCCCCCCCTCACTAACAACTTGGTCGCTACACCCCATGGCGACAGTGTCGTCATTTAATGCATTCAAGAAAGCTCTGAATTCATAATGACTTAGAAATCAATACATTATACAACATGAATTCAACACTAACCACGCACGTGGGTGTATCATTGTTTTAATTTTAAATGAAAGGAAGAGAACAAATCCAACCAAAACTTATTCACTTAAAATTCCGTTTCCGTAGTACAAGGACGTTTTTTGTTTCAATTTCTACTTAACGAGAATCCGACATACCCTACAATAACACACAACACACACCTCCCAATCACACACACTGCTCCAGAGTATAACGAGCTTATTATTTTTTCATGTAACACAATTCTTAGTGTTCTTATCACGCTACATCTCACCCGTAAGATAACACTTCTTCTGACACTAAATCAACACTCTATAAGCATTGATCAAAGATAAATTATAGATTAATATCCGATACCAAATCCCGAGAAGGTTGCATTTGGTAGTGTAACTCAACGGCAACTCGGGAGGCAACGCAATTCAACGCTCGGATATTTTAATTTTCTCACGATAGATTTTTTCAATATAAGGAATAACAAATGATTAGTTTTTGCACACATTGCGTGTTATTCATCTCGCGGCTGATACTGCATCGTGTATTTAATCACATAGTAACATCTAGTATATAGGGCCAGATTATTACAAAATCTTGTTTGTTCCTTGTTACACATGTGCTTAGGGATCACGTCAAAACTCGACCGCCCGTTGACCGCCGGTTACTGCCGGTTCCGCCCGGTTCTCACAAAACGTGTCGTCTGTTATAATATACACACATAATGAGGTCAAATAGTTACACTCTGGTGAACACGACCGGTTGAAAGTGCCTGGTCACACGCGTTGACAACCAGTACAATGCAGCTATTGATTTTCGCTGGGGTTGGCTTTTTCAATCTGTTTATAGCTCAATTAACTTTTTAAAATCAATACCGAAAGTCTATGAATGGTTATTTTTATAGAACGATTATAGAGAGAGAGCTATTATGACCGCAAAGTAACAGATTGATAGTGTAAATTGGTCCGGTTACAGCATTAAGTCAACGGCAGTTGTTCAGTGTTGCATGCGTGAATATTCATATACCAGTAAAACATTTGACCTGAAAGAACCGGGCGGAACCGTACGTAACCGGCGGTCAACAGGCGGTCGAGTTTTGACGTCTCCCCTTAGTCAGTACAATTCCACTAACTCGTGTGGGGGTGCGCGCGTGCACCCTGAAGTACGTACCGCAAGCATTCACAAATGATTGCGTGTCCTGATTGGTCACCACGCAGATGCATGCATAGTTATTTGCGCGTATTGTGCATATGGACGCAGCCCCGAGAACAGCAACAAATCACACCCGCGTAAAATAGCTTGAATTTCGTAAATAGCATTATGACAGTGACTATAGTTAATCGAAACCTTATTGTATTGAATGTCTTTTAAGATTAAAAAATATTTTTGGGTAAAATTGTTTTGCGGACATTTCTCTCCTAATCTACGTTTAGGGTCTTCTCATTACCTATATAAATGTATTGGATGTATTCAGCTTTAACGCGACACCAGACTTACTGTTACGGTGTGTACAATATTAACTTTTTAGGCAATTCTTATTCGTTCTCAGAGAAATCGACGACATTTATATCGGACAACTTAAACACGGGAGTACATTAATGAGCGTGACACCACCCTCGTGCTTTGCGTGGTAACTAAAGTGTTCTTCCATTACGCGCACTTCTGCAGTGCGTCTACTGCGATTGTTTATGCGGCGCATTACGCCGACGTATGGTGTACTCACAGCAAGGGATCGGATGGAATGTTTTTGGGTTATTTGATACTAACAGGGGTAAAACTTGTTGGGACTATTGCGTGACAGGCGAGTGATTTGACTTGGCTTAGGCTGGCAACTACGGGACTGACTTGAAGAAATTGATTTCGGTCGCCATTCAAACCCTTCCATTAAGGGAAGTGTCAACCCTTTTTGGCGCCAAATTTATCAAGCACTGTTACCTTTAAACTATAAATGTGATATACATAAAGGTATACAGGATCTAGGATCGGTTTGTTATTTTTGGCTTACACATTTTTAGTTTCGAAATTATTGACCAAAAACTGCCAACAAATTGTTTTTTATAAAAAGAAAACCTGATCCTAGATAATTGACTTTTGATGATTTTGGTGAAATTTTGAAATTTTTAACCAAAAACGGATTTTGTTAGGTTGTCTGAAGAAAAAAATTGGTGCCAAAAAGTGATTTTTGGGCAAAAATGTAAAAATCACTATTTTTGGTGAAATTAGATACAAAAAATGGATTATCTGACTCATTTCATTTAAAATGTGTATTCTCTTATGCACATTACATTATTAGTTTAACAGTTACAGGGCTTTATACTTCCCTTAATGACGCTATGTGAAAACCGGTTTAAAAGCGCGTCACCGCGGTATATGGGTAGGTTAGGATTAACAAGTTTACATCTCTAGTGCTATATATGTTACATATTATCACAATCAAATGTTATATTGAAAATGTGATTCAGAAATCAAATTCAAGTATGAGATTTCACTCTGTCAATCGATGATATGTAAATTAATTGTTTTCAGAATGTCATGTTTTTGGTTTTGGTTTTGGTACAGCCGAAAGTACATAACAGACACTTTCAAAAAATAACGCGCGTCCTGATTGGTCAATCATGAAATCGTCACGGGTGCACGTTTGTTCGCGCATTTCATGCATCTGGACGCGGATCCGCGAACAACAACAAAACACGCTCGTGTGAAATATCTTACATTTCGTCTATAGCAGCAGCAGCAGCAGCAGCAGCATTATGACAGTGACTTATATTAAATTGTGAGATAGGCTTTTACGACGGGTATTCATAATATAAGTTAATAGTTTAACGGGTTCGCCGTCGGACGAGTTTTAATCTGTCAAGCTTTCGTCAGGATTAGCTCTGACTTCTTCAGGACCAAACTATTATAATATTAAACAACATTTGGGCTGCCCCTTGCCCGATGATTTGAGAGTAGGTGCCCTTTCCTACTTGTGAAATAATTGGTGGCTCTGAAAAGAGCCGTTCAGATGGATTGCCGCTTCCACTGAACACGTAGGTTGCCACTGGCCTACTATATATAAATTTGGTTCTAATAGAACCTCCAAAGGACTGCCCCTTGACCAATGAAAATAACATAGAGACCGCCCCTTGTCTACTACAGACTACAAAAGTCTAATGCACAGTAGTGCGGTTACTGATCTGTAAAGATCGTTTGACGATATACTAATATTTTATTACTTATATTAAACTTGAAAAGGTATTGAACCTTTTTTAAAGAATATATATTATGTAGACAATTTGTATTCACATTACAAACACACACACTTTAGAGGGTACCTTTCTATTGCTATAAGTTATTAATTAATTCGAAGTGTTCCTGGAAGCTTTTAGAGAGGTTTATTTATGCCCGAAAGTCGCTCTTGTATTAGACGTACCGTTCATAGGAAAACACTACTCTTTAAACACATTGTCGTTTTTGTACTGTCGAAAAGAAGCTGTGCATGCATAAAATGTTCGTTATTATTCCACTAAAATCAAAGTAAACAGCTTCTATCAAATATATTCGTTATTATTCCATTAAAATCAAAGTAAACAGCTTCTATAAAATATATTCGTTATTATTCCATTAAAATCAAAGTAAACAGCTTCTATAAAATATATTCGTTATTATTCCATTAAAATCAAAGTAAACAGCTTCTATAAAATATATTCGTTATTATTCCATTAAAATCAAAGTAAACAGCTTCTATAAAATATATTCGTTATTATTCCATTAAAATCAAAGTAAACAGCTTCTATAAAATATATTCGTTATTATTCCATTAAAATCAAAGTAAACAGCTTCTATAAAATATATTCGTTATTATTCCATTAAAATCAAAGTAAACAGCTTCTATAAAATATATTCGTTATTATTCCATTAAAATCAAAGTAAACAGCTTCTATAAAATATATTCGTTATTATTCCATTAAAATCAAAGTAAACAGCTTCTATAAAATATATTCGTTATTATTCCATTAAAATCAAAGTAAACAGCTTCTATAAAATATATTCGTTATTATTCCACTAAAATCAAAGTAAACAGCTTCTATAAAATATATTCGTTATTATTCCACTAAAATCAAAGTAAACAGCTTCTATAAAATATATTCGTTATTATTCCATTAAAATCAAAGTAAACAGCTTCTATAAAATATATTCGTTATTATTCCATTAAAATCAAAGTAAACAGCTTCTATAAAATATATTCGTTATTATTCCATTAAAATCAAAGTAAACAGCTTCTATAAAATATATTCGTTATTATTCCATTAAAATCAAAGTAAACAGCTTCTATAAAATATATTCGTTATTATTCCATTAAAATCAAAGTAAACAGCTTCTATAAAATATATTCGTTATTATTCCATTAAAATCAAAGTAAACAGCTTCTATAAAATATATTCGTTATTATTCCATTAAAATCAAAGTAAACAGCTTCTATAAAATATATTCGTTATTATTCCATTAAAATCAAAGTAAACAGCTTCTATAAAATATATTCGTTATTATTCCACTAAAATCAAAGTAAACAGCTTCTATAAAATATATTCGTTATTATTCCACTAAAATCAAAGTAAACAGCTTCTATAAAATATATTCGTTATTATTCCATTAAAATCAAAGTAAACAGCTTCTATAAAATATATTCGTTATTATTCCATTAAAATCAAAGTAAACAGCTTCTATCAAATATATTCGTTATTATTCCATTAAAATCAAAGTAAACAGCTTCTATAAAATATATTCGTTATTATTCCATTAAAATCAAAGTAAACAGCTTCTATCAAATATATTCGTTATTATTCCATTAAAATCAAAGTAAACAGCTTCTATAAAATATATTCGTTATTATTCCATTAAAATCAAAGTAAACAGCTTCTATAAAATATATTCGTTATTATTCCACTAAAATCAAAGTAAACAGCTTCTATAAAATATATTCGTTATTATTCCATTAAAATCAAAGTAAACAGCTTCTATAAAATATATTCGTTATTATTCCATTAAAATCAAAGTAAACAGCTTCTATCAAATATATTCGTTATTATTCCATTAAAATCAAAGTAAACAGCTTCTATAAAATATATTCGTTATTATTCCATTAAAATCAAAGTAAACAGCTTCTATCAAATATATTCGTTATTATTCCATTAAAATCAAAGTAAACAGCTTCTATCAAATATATTCGTTATTATTCCATTAAAATCAAAGTAAACAGCTTGAAAATATTAACAGTTAATCTTCAGAATCTATTAGCTTTAATAGTTATGTAAAATATAGCATAGTAAAGGTTTTGTGTTGCTCATTAATTTGCAGTTTTATTAAGGCATTGGGTGATTCTTCTGGCAGTTAAGTCTGTACTGGCTGGGGTGTACTAATGCTTGTAATTGAAAATATGTATTACCCAGGAGCCAAATGAACGCACCCGGACTGCTGTAAATTGTTGTTGGGTATACACATATTATATTGCAAAATTAGTAAATATCTTGCTAGAGTTCCTTGAAAAATATATCTCTTTCTACAATTGATAATGTATAGTTTTTATAAACATAGCACTTTTCTGGTTTGGCCAATCCGCGCCCGGGCATTCACCTGAAAAAGAGCAAGGCGCACAATTGGTTGTAGCGGGAAATGTGTTATTTGCACTGGCAACCCAATTAGTGATTCAAAAGCAGTAAAGTGTTTGATTGATTTTGTACCGCGCTACGAGGCTCTCGGGCATAATAAGTGGCCACGCGCAACACATCGTTGCCCATTTACGTTATTACTTTTACAAATACGTTTTGTCTCCTCTCCAGCAGCCAACCGTGAGGGTACATTGTTGATGTTTATCAATACAGACACTCTCTTTTTCAGGGTGAATTTGCTAATGCATTTTGAGAGATTCTATCACTTCGCCGCTTTTTGGCATTATTATGGCACACAACCATCGCGGTGATGAAAAGATCTGCATGTAAGATTGTATAGAGTTGATAAAGAATTTCCATTTAAGTATCTGTCAACGACAAGAACGTTTGTATGATGATTCCGTTCTTATACGCTGTGATGTTACACAAGTTTTAAAACAAGGAATTGCAATGTTTGCTGCACGGACCGCTTCATCTTTAACTCATATAATGTTTGCTACAAGGACGGTTTTATCCCTGTACCATATACTTTCATGTACAACCTGGACACTGGTATACCTAGCAACATTGGCTACAGCTGGGACAAGGGTAGAAGTAAGCTCTCCAATTAACCCAGTACCTGATGGGGGCATATACTCTCTTAGCTGTCGTGTATGGGATCTACAAAGCACACGTCATGAGGTGACCATCCAGAATACCTCACGAGGTTTCACACAACGGTTGACCTTTGATAAGGAGGTCCTGACTGCAACCAGTGAGAGGGTATTCCTTGCAGTGAGACAAATGAAAGATGGCTCCGTCATATACTTTCTATCGATAATGCAAGTATCGCGTGAAGATGAAGGGAAATACTCGTGTAAAATAGTGACAAAATCTGAAGCGGAAAGCACTCTCGTGGATATGGCGTCCGATGTTCTTCACGTGCAATACTTCCCATCTGAACCAGACCCTCTGTGTACACCTTCGGATGCTGCTGCTGTGTACGAAGGGCGATCCGTGTCCTTTAACTGCAGCACTGCTAAAGCTTACCCAACCGTATCAGTGGGTTGGGTACGCGCTGGAAGTACCGTTGACAAGCGGAATGTCAGGACTATTGATAGGAATTCACGGATGGATTCAATTCTAACAATCGTACCGTCGATGTCTGATAACGATGCTGTGTTTATCTGCCAGATTACGAGCTCAGCTTTTCCAGGCCAGGTGCGATCGTGCCATGTTGGTCCTCTAAAAGTCATATCACACTCTAACGGGATAAGTATCGGACCTATCAACAGTAAGTCACCACGTATCCCTACCATCGATTCGTACCACAGGCCTGATGGTGTGTCTCAGGACGTAGATTCACTGACTACAACAAAACCACGCAGTGTTGTAGACTGTGGTGAAGTGTGTTCCCAGTTCGACTCCCCTGTGTTATTCTGGGTGATCACAACTGTGGTGGCTGGTGTTATTGCCATACTGTTTTTCATCATAGGAGTGGGATTATTTGTCAAATATTTTAATTTATCAAATGGAAATAAGGCAGACTATGAGTCTGTGAGACAGCCGCATGAACAAGTGTATGTGGATGTTGGCGGGAAAGTGAGAGACAAACAATTGTATATGACGCTCATGAAACAACAGACATGTCACCAAACGCCATGATAGTTGTTTTTCTTCTCCAAACGCCATTTCAGGTGTTGACATGATTGACACACAGTATTTTGACACTTTGTTTTATTTCCACATGGCATTTGTGCAATCACCAGCTCAATAAAACATATAGATATCACTAATATGTAACTTTGTGAATGCTGCCAGAGGCAGAATTTATTAATGAAATCGTTCCAGGAAGTGGACTCCTATTGTTCTAAATACGGTGCGGAGTAGTTGGTGGTGAATAAGGCTACCTAGTTCACCATCAACCTTCAATCAATATTTTGTTCCGTCAATAAAAATAAGCATGAATAAAGAGGTCGCGTAATGGACGACGTACAGGGCAGTGCACGTGTATATTGAACACAAAAAAGTTAACATACGCTTGCGTATGTAGATGTAATCGTTTTGAAATATAACGTAACACGCCGTATCGTGAGAACCTTATTATATTGTACTGTGTTTGCATACAAGTGGATTGAAAATGTTTTGAAACTAATTTCGGAACCACAAACATTTGCAGAATGGGTGTAAAAATGAGCTAGGTGTGCTACAAGACCCCACAATGCCACTTATGAGAGCAAGGGGATTTAAACACTTGATTTTATGCTGACACAATTCTATTATTAGTACATTATTGCTAATTTGAGTTCGGACAGTTGTTCGGCATCAATCGAATATATTAAAAATGATTGACCATCAATACCATGTCTTTCTGTGTGTACTGTTTATGACGGCGAAAAGTACTGTTTGGAATAGCATTGTGTATGGTGTAAATTAAGATTACTTTCATACAATGTTATTTGAAACAGAGTAATCTGTACGAAATGTATCGATTGCACAAGTGTATTTATTTAGTAGAGTCCGCCAGTGTTTTGTCTTATCAGTTAGTGTAAGGGTAATCATGATAAAGACTATTTCATTTTTGTAACCCTGGACAAGTATTTATTATCTATTGAATCAGACAGTCCTTGACCAATGATGTTTTGCGGTCACTGACACCCAGGGAGCATGAACAGTATATGCATATGAAACCTCCTGCACGGTCAACTGTTCGGCTTCCCCTTAAAGGTAGAATGTTCTGATTGCTGGCCCGATTTTCAACTTGATGTTTTCTATTTTACATAAAAGGTCATCCTTTAAATTGTCGCATGCTAAAGGTTGAGTTGCATAACTCCAATGGTTCTTATTTTAGAAGCACAAGGTCACAATATATTTGCCCATTGAGTAGTACACATTACACAAATTGGCGGGTGGTTAATCACCTTTGGCAGTAATTCACCACATTTTAGCCTATAATTTATAAATGAAACATTTCTGGCCCCTAAGATTTTACAGACATAATGAGAAAAATATGGGGATTCCTCTGATATCAAAAAAAAAGTGATCAAAGAAGGGCTTATGGGCTATATGGAATGCTCGATATGTGAGCAGAGGATGTTGCGATGACATTTGTAATTCCAATGGTCTGGATGTTCCATCTGTCTTGGATTCGCACATGCTCTTTGCACCCTAACGTGCACATACAACGTGTCGCAGAAAACAGGCAAATTTTGACAATGTTTATACATTTTGGAAACCTTAAATTCTCCATATTTCAAGATAGAGAGATAGGTCGAAAACTATTTCAATCGATTCAAATGACAGTGCTGCTGCGCAGCCACTAGACTCGTGATTCAAAACAACAAATACTTTTGACGGAACTCTAGTGTTATTTTAACACCATGGATTTCTAACATGTTTATACAATCTATAAACCTTGGGACCTATACAATTTACTTGCGAAGAAATAATCAAGATTTTTAAGTAGCTTTAAAAATCACGTGTGATCAAAGCCAAGTACATCAAAAATCAGATCATCCGATTCACGGAAAATGGCCGTGTTGTTGCACTACCTCACATATCAATTTGATACAGTCTCAACTCATTCTTCGCATACGATTGCATCATTTATAACGATATGAAAACATTCATTTAAAGTTCATTACAATTTCTAAAATCAAGGTTTATTGAAAAGAGTAAATAAACACCGGTTCAATTTAAAACAAACTTGTTCCCTAAATCATTCAACGATGTATGTCCTTTTTGTTTAAGAGCTCGAAACATGCGCATTATTTTACTAAATAAATATTTCCGGTTTCATAAACAAGTATTACAACTTAAACATTTATTAAGGGACAAGCGAACCAACATTATGGTGGTGTGATATCACGTGGTAAACAGGGATGTACAAATCGGTTAGAAACTCTCTTTGATCACGCGTAATTAGAAACCCACTGCCTCATATTTTGTTATTACATTATATATAATAATAAGAGGAGATTATAATGTTCCCGAATGTGTAAACATGATCACAATATATATATTGATCACAATATATGTATGTTGTGCAAAAGTGAAATTTGAACTTATCACAAATTACAGGTTTATTTCTAACACGCTGTACACATCTTTTAGAATGAATGAATAAATGAATTCGAAGCACCATCACGGTCATTTCTAAATCTTAAAATGTCTTATCATTGTTGTAATTAATGTTCACCTGTTAATTTGAACAAAATTGAAATTATGTGTGACATATCAAAAATGTAATGACAATATACGAAGAAGTGCTAGAAGTGGTTAGCTATACGTTAGTGAGTCATATTTATACCACAAATACACTACCTGAATTCTGAAACATTATGTTTATAACAACTTAAGTGTTTCATTGTGAGATGAACATTTCAGAGTACAGATCCAATCAATTATACTTCAGTTGTCAATATGTCAGCAACATCCATTCCTCGGTGTGTACATACGACATCAGTTACCAGTAACATGAGTAGTGATTGAAGGCACTACATCATGACCGTACAGATCCACCATACTGCATGCTCGGTACGTCTACAGGGTGTTCCAAAAGTGTGCGATGCCTTATTCATGTATCGTATCTCGGTAATATGTACCTGTTTTAATGCAATTAAGCAAATAACTTGGACCTGTAGTGAACAGCTATGATGCTGTACTACCAGGCTTGGTTACAAAACGATATCTTGGGACCCGGTCGAGAATTGAAAGAATAGAAAGTTAAAAGAAACATGTATTGGAAAGCAAATCAATACGTCCACTTCTTTTCCCCAAATTGTTACAATCCTATTCGACAGAAAAACCTCGTCCACATCTTACAGATGGTTTCTACCCCAAATTAGCCGAATCTTGAGAAAGCTTTTTCATGGAACACGACCTTCTACAGTTGATTATTCCTCTTAATACATTTGTTTTTGTTAATCACTTTTATAAACACGAAACATAATTATCGTCTAAGTTACAAAGCAATACGTTTCCTAATTACTTCAAAATCAAATGTGGAAATATGTTAAATCAACAGTTTATTCTTGTAACTTTTTCCGTTCGTAAATGATAGAATATCATGGATTGACACCGTGTTAGCGCCATTTTAGTGCTTTCGGCTACGATCGCAACTGTACACAAGTGGACACAATATTACCAGGGATGGAAATAAGACCCGCCCGCCCGCCCATAGCGGGTAACTTTCGTGTCTGGCGGGTGAAGATTAAAAGGTACCCGTCCGACTGGCGGGTAACATTTTTGAAGCTCAAAGTGTAAGTAACAGTAAGTTCAGGGTAATTTCATCATCAGATGATCGTGTGTCATGATGATAGAGGAGATCAGGTTGATAGGAGATTAAAGAGAGTATTGGATTGATCAACATGATGAATACGAGGAGCTGTTACGGGCTAGGTTTACAGTGGAACATCGTACAATAAAGACAAAAACATGTAAATGTAGTGTAAAAGCTGTAGTCTTGCATTGTTTGCTGCAAATTGTTATGAAAAAACCTTGGGCTGGTAGAATTTTTGTCGGGCAGGTAGATTCTGTGAGTTACCTGCCCGACTGGCTAGTTGAAAAAAATCTGAAGTTCCATCCCTGAATATTACAGAACGCTTGGTGAAGAAAATCGAGACAAGTATTTTAAAATATTCCTTAAATTGGAAGCAGATTTCCATAATGATTTATTAAAGTTATGTTGTTGTTGTTTTAAGGAAATACATCCACAGTCGAATTATGAGTCTAGGAAATTCTTTTCGGATAAGATAGACAACAACAAAAAATGTGTAAACATTTGAAAATTCACATAGTATTGCTTTTAACAGTAATTATGGCAAGATACTTATACCAAACTTTTCAACTTTAACTCAGAACCCCTTGAACGGACAAATAAGTAATCATTTTATAGACATACGTTGTGTGCATAGCACGTTCGCCTTTCAGGTGATGCATTAATATTTCATCACAAACCGACAGTAATGATGTGATTTGTATGGCTGTATCTCATAAATATGTCGATTTCTATGATAAATAGCGTCCCTTGATAACAATCTGCTAGTCTTTTCTAATTCTATTTATCATATTTGCAATGTCCGTGGATATATTTCTATTCTAGTTTCCGTAGTGTCAATGCAGCACCTGTTTTCGATAAATAATGCATAAATATCACACCATGTCAGCTGGTAAAACGGCTGCAACTCTGTCACGGTCACGTTGAAAACTATACCATCGGCTAAACGATCCAGTCAACATCACAAATATCTAAAGGAATCCTAAACCAACAAAGAGCAAATCCTTAATTTGGTAATTGAATACACGATTTGTAACCTTTTTGTAATTGGAGTACCGTTTAGCCGTTAGAATATAGGAGAACCTCTGACCCGGTTTGATTGTCTCTCCATTATTGGGCGGAAATAATGATGTACCAGACAATAGCCCCATCTAGAAATAAACAACTTACATAACTTGCCTGAGACAAACAAAGCAAACACATAACAGGAACAAACTAAGTTGGTCAAAAAACTTCGAAGAATCACACAATCATGTTTGAAATTAATTTCAATGTTATTTCATTTTTCAGCTATTTGCAGAGTCAAGTGGATGTTGTAGAAAATAATCTAAATTGGTAAAAAAACACCTTCGAAGAACCACACGATCATGATTGAAATACTTTGTTATTGTTGTTCCATTGTCTGCTATTTTGCAGAGTTGATGGATGTGTAGAAGTGGTTGGCGTAGAAAACAATCTAAGTTTGTGGATGTGGAGAATAGTATACACCCTCCTCATTACGTCCTGTGTTCAATTCTTGATTGTGGTGGCCCCATTAAGATATTCCCTGCATGATATGTACCTGATCGAATGTGACGTCAACACGGTATAGATTGTGTGCTCCTATTGATGGATAGATATTGCATATATTTTGGAATATTCTAAGACGTCACTTGACGTGATTAGGTTATCAGGTGTCTACACCAACATACACACCCCTAATAGAGCTGCAGGGAATTAGTGTATTGGTAGTTTGTATATTGGTAAAAAAGGTTTTACATCGAGGCGACCGAGATCATATTAAAAGCTTTCTTGATATTTTTCAAGTTCAATTCTTTAATCAGATTGAAAAGCTTGTACAATTCTGCCATCAGGTGTATTAACCTTTTATTTTATCTGCTAAATAAATAGTTATAAAACGAAAATGCTATTTAAAACCAAATCCACTACCTTAAAACCAATTTCACTCTATGCGAACTCGTTAGAACCAATTATGTACACTTAATGCTCTCAAGTTATTCATAAAAGTCATTGAGTTATATCAAACGTGTAGGTGGCATTGCGTTAACAGGGCTTTTACGTGATGAAAAAAGACGAAGCGTAAATACAATCATTTAGTGAGTATAAAAAGCTTTTTTTAAGCCAGTTATATGCAACTGCACTCTATGACAAAAAGTGTAGTAAGTTGTTCAAATTCTATGAATCTCATACCAATCTTACAGTGTAACGTATTGTTCATGCCACCAATGCCACCATTATATGGTCCTGTCAGTGTATCCGCTGATTGGTCAAACCTTTGGTACTACATTCTTCTAATATGTACCCTGAATAGTTGGTTATTAGAGTGGTATAATATAGGGAAGGGTGCAGTGGTTAGGAGTTACACGTTATAGGTCCTTTATGGTACACATTCTGTTTACTGTTGAGCGATTTAAATATCGTAGCCGTGTAGTATTTTTTACGAACTCGATAAATAGGTATTGTTATTATTGATACTATAAATTGAATATTCTACACGTATCCCTGTGAATCATACGAGCCCATTTGATACTTCGACAGTGTTATGGCAATTATAAAGAGTAGTAATACGTGCATATAATGTGTGGCAGTGCTGATTCATATATCTATGCGATTTCACAACGCGTGCGTGATAGGATGCAGTGTGTGCTTACAGCGTACATTTCCCAAGCACGGCACTCCCTGTGAGGATTAACTTTCAATGAAACAATGCCTCTCTATAGCGTTTTCTGAAACTGTAATTATGCATTCATTAATGAAAGCATTTATATTGCTAACAAATTGAAGACACATTACATTGTAAGCATCAGATTTCTTGTGCATTACACTGATACAAATGTGTAACATGTCAACATACAAAACATAATTATGAAAATAAAACCGGCACATTATTACACTAGTACAAAGCCTTCTGATCACATCTCATCTGTTTTATTTGACCTACACAGGCTTCCTGTTACTTCCAAATTCAATACAAGCGGATGCTTCTAACATACCGTGCTGTAAACGGACTTATACCCCATATATTAGTGAACTTATCAAACGCTCATTGGAATAAAAGAAGGATTTATATTGAACAACGATTAGAACCTTTCCCATAAACAGTAGTTGAAGCAGCTCAGTTCACATACGTGATCACGTGATAATTACACTTCATTGAAAATATGGACTTTCAAATCAAGTAAATTAAACCGTACTTAACCTATGTTTGTTGTTGGCACGTTGATATTGAAATATTGTGTCCAATCAAGATGAGGTAAAATGTATTTCACACTCAGCCTGGATTGTAGATGAGTTATACAACACAGCATTATCAAAAATCAAATGTCGATAGAGGGCGGTTGAATTGGAAAACACACACACACTACAACTTAAACTGAGCGAAGAATAAACAATGCGAATTTTGAATGCCTTGGGTTTGATGCAGTGTGTTTGATGAAGACGGGCACAGTTGTTGTATGGCGATATGGGAAAAATATACATAATGCTTACATTTCTAAATGATTGCATGACATTCATTTATGAATTCAACCTATACCCGAAATTATAACAAGTGAAACATACAACGCATGTGTCATGCGTTTGATTACGTCCTGCTGCCTCTGTCAAACATATCCTGAGACCGCGGTAATGACAAAGACTGCCATCAACGTCTATTGAGCACATTAGCATTCCCACGATTTTAATGCGGAGAATCTCCTTCCAGAAAGCCACTGTCATTCACGGATGTATGTACATTGTATACGTATAGCCTGCTTACAGTGTATCAGCCGTATGTGGAAATCCGCAGCGCAGTTTAGTTTACGTCCTGTATTGAAATTGTTAACGCTTTAAAAAGGTCAACAGTGTTTAAATTAGGGACATAGCGCAAATCATTACGGATTTTCCGTCGTAGATGTTGGTTGCAAATTATGTAGGTCGGTAAACAGGTTAGAATGTCAGGTTGAACAATCTTTCAAAAATATCCAGGTTCTTCACGATTGAATTTGATTGTTTAGGACAGGCGGAAAATCATTAGGGCAAACGGTAAAATACACATTGGCCTTTACTAACCTTACTTAATTAAAGGGACACGAAGTAGTGTTGAAGATTTTTTTAAACTTAAATTAATTTACTTCTGAATTCAAGATGAACATTAAACATTACCATTATTGTTGTTTTTACTCACAAAAACACAGCGAAACTTGATTAAAACAATACCATCGCTATTTATTGAGCAGTTTCTTAAAAACGCCCTCTATGTATATACGATTCGCGTTATTTATCACGCGTGCTGCAGGGGGACACGGTTTGATGTAAAATGCTGGTTACGGCTCAGCCAGCATTTTTGAATCGAGGTGTTGTTGAACAAAGAGGGCTGATTTTTCTTAATCCTTATAGGTGTAAGTTCATACATGTAATACAATTGTACAAATATACAAATCCCAGTTTGTATCATAATTGAGGGGCGCAGCCTCCAACACATCTCTTCATGCCCTTTAACTGGTAGTAGTTGGCCATAGGTCGCAATTGGTAATGGCAAATCCAATCACGTTATTTAGATTGAGATATAACGGTATGTACCATGGGTACTGCTCACATGTTTTACATTATATAGAATGTATAGTAGTTACATCTAACAGTACCTTTGTTTGATTTGCTTTGGAATAACGTACCCTATACATCCGTCCAGGCTTCTCGTTAGGTACAAATATTATGGGGTCCACTTATGGGGTCCACTGGACCCCATAATTTACCAATTCTCAAAATTATGGGGTCCGAGAAGAAATTATGGGGTCCAAGTCAAAAATGTAATTTGCGAATTGTGAGTTGTGACTTCGGAATCGGATACGGAGTGGTTAAACGGGGACTATGTGGTTGTATGCATTCAACCACGACTACGGACACGACGAAAACATGTGTAAAGATGGGACGAAAACATGGACGATGGTCGAGAGTTCTACAAGGAAGACCGAGAATATTTAATATATTATTAATAAGTATACTTTGATTCGGATTGTCACGAAAACTGATATTTGTAAGCTTACACATGCAAAATTACCTTGACACACGATTAAAAATTATTGCGTCTAGATGGACGCAATAAAGAGTCCAGTTTACAATTTACTGCGTTTTTATCAAAAATATTGCGTCCCCAGCACAGTTTATCCAGAAATGAGGGAACACATAGAGGTCGCCCTTTTCGATGTCTCCCTTATTGTGTAGATACATTTGAATATTCTTATAAAAGACTGGGAAAATAATTAAACCCATACTTATTAATCTAATGAGCACATTGCCAATTAAAGCACATGCATATTTCGTATTTCCGTATATATTTATATAAAATATATGTATGTTTACATTCCATATTGGATTTAGCTTGCACACTTTGACATTAAGGTACACAACGTCTATTTGGTTTGTATGTATATCCATTTTAGATATTAGTTTTACATTCTCATTGTCTGGCGATAGTAATGTTCTATATTGAACATGCACTTGCACGCCTTCTCCATACACTAGCACATGTATTATTTTTGTTCCATGCTTCTACTGCATACACGACACATGAAGCACATCATGTCGTGTCGAGACATGTTGAAATAGAGCACACAGTTCGGCAGGCAGACAGGATAAGAGACTGTATGTAGATACTATGCACTAGTCACCGTAGTGTGTTTAACACTTTCCACGCGGCAGGTGGCGGCAGACGACATTCCAAAATTTCACAAAATGTGTCAAAAATATCAAAATTGATAAATGTCATAACTATAATTGGAATCACCATGAGAAATGCATTGACATAAGTATAAACATGCCTAGTATTGGTTCAGTAATCCTTGAGATAGACCTTGTAAATTGGGAAAGGTTTCTCAAAAATCTGTTTTGTATATAGTAAAACTTATAATCGCGTGGAAAGTGCTAACATTGTCAATAATTCAACCCACATCACTTAAAAACCAAAATGTTAGTTCGATCTGGGTTAGGTATTAATGTCGCCCATTCCTACTTTATTTGTTTGAAAAGGTCGTATATATTAATGTCAGTGTACTCACAAACATTCGATACTGAAATTGTGTATATAATCACTAGAGAAAGTATAATATTAGTGTTTCAAATTTGATTCCATCTAAAACGATCTCTTCCTAATAAAGTATCAAATGCTACAATAATATCATTCAATATCGAGTTGATTTTAGTATATCATTCCATATTTATGAATAAAGGTTTTGTATACGCATTGACAGGTTGGTGTTAAAGACGCCACTTGTTATAGAAACAAGTATAAGACAAATTATGTACATGTATTACACATTAACAGTTGCGGCAAACGGGGGAAAAACATGGGGGGCAAGAGAAACATTTTGTTTGTTTGTTGGGGAACAAAGTGAAATGTACGCAAAGCGCGTTTAGATGTTAGCTTTTAATGTCAAAAATGCCTGAAATTAGCTTAATTTGGTCTGAAACTAAATATTTTAGACTAATTTCAAGCTAATTTGATGTGCAGCTATTGACATGATTAGTCAATATTTTCGGTTGATATGATATTGATATTGATAGTCTGACTGAGGGACAAGGATTGCCTCCCATCGCGCCGTCACTGTACATTAAACATCATTTACATAGCATTGACTCTCAAGGTAGTCAACAACAGAACATGGACCGGAATTAATACTCTTACCCATGCCAAGAATTTCTAAGCAGAATTTGATATAAAAGATACCATCACAGTCATACGATGTTCGTCACTTTATATGTTGCTTAATTAATGCACATGAAAATAGCACACTTGCTGAGGATAATGTATGGTTGCCATAACAACGGATCACAATGACCAGAGCCTGACAATGACCAGAATGCTCGTGAAAGTACACCATTATTATATGTATATTTTTAGCAAATCTTGGGCGGTGACTTGACTGATAACAACATCTGACAACAGCTAACCAGTAGATATATAAAAGGGCGCCATCACTTGAAATCTTTCTTAGATTTTTTTATGGTGTGGGTGTGCCCTATTTAAAATATGAATAGACATTTTTGATTCATTGTTTGGGATTCTGAATTATTTTTAACGGGCGGCTGCAGTCGTCCTGCGCGTTAAACTCAATACAACATAAGGCGACGAATACCCCTCTTCTATTGGTAAACTGACCTCTCAAGTTGGGTGGTTCGGTCGGGCAATTTGTTGTGTTTTTATGCGGGAAATTTCGACATTTTTTTTGCGGTGAATTTCGACAATTTTTGAAATGTTCAAACATTTTCTAAACATTTGAAAAAGCAAATAATTTCAAAACATTTGAAACAAATTCAAACATTTGAAATGAATTCAAACATTTGAAACAAATTCAAACATTTGAAACACATTCAAACATTTGAAACAAATTCAAACATTTTAAAAACGTTTGAAACAGATTTATACATTTGAAAACATTTGTAACAAATGGACACATTTACAACAACAACAACAAATCAAATTTTCCCATACAAATTTAACAATTTTCAACAATTGTTGATTTTGTTTTGGTGACAAATTCGAAAACAAAATGTTCGTCTAATCGATCCTAAGGGGAAGGTGACGGATACTCATTTCAAAATAAGCACATTCGGTGCAATGCACTCTTTATTTCTAATCCCTAAGAAAGGGAGTAAAGGGGATGGCAGGGGGAGATACTCCATGGTTGCTCACAATCGAACAACACGCTAACCTTTGTATGCAATTTCTTTCGTATATACAACTTGCTAACCATATACGCACCTTCGTGTCAACATGTATGGTTGCTTCACTGTTCGCGCGACGGTGAAATTTATAAGAGTTAGTGTAAAACTCATTTCTGTTTATGGGTATACTTTTTCATTGCTTTGCTACGCATATGTTAGTGCAGTGAATGAGCAATTACCATAAGTGATAATCTCAACCAGGAGTAACGGCGTTGCGGAACGTGTTCATAGAGAACGCCGGAGTGGGAAAGTGTACATTGATTAGAGACCAATACATGTGTATGCGTTGTTTCGAGAGAAATTAGACAAATCAATGAACGTTGATGTTGATGGGGGTGTGCTATTGTGAGCATATTAACATTTGCGCAAGTGCATTGCTTTCTTTACTATCGCGGTGAAGCAAATACAAAGCATATCAAGAGTTACCTTGAATTTTAACATATCATTCTGACTGTCATTCAAATAATTTAGGGACTCAAGTGATAAGCATTGATGAAGAAAAAAAAATCATACTTCATTTAGAAGACCACTTGATATAGGAAACAGTCTATTCAAAGATACATGGTACAATTGTCAAAGTGATCAGCATGCTATTCCTAAGTGCTACAGGGCATAACAGATCTGTAACGAGAAATCAACCTACTGGGAACGACCTATATTATAGAGTTGCTGATGTCATATCAGTGTCCAGGGCATTTGTAGCCCAAAATGGAAGGATTTCAAGATATTCATTGTATCACTTTACAAAATCAAATAGATCGTATTGCATCGTATACTATTCGTAAATAAACTCTTCTTAAGCACTCGGTCCGGCGTTTCATACCAACAATTAGTGTATGTATGAAGTAAACCCTCTAATGTGGCAACGCTGTTAACGGCTATGTTGACCAATGGGAAATCACTGATATTAAAGTACTTCCTCCCACATCAGTGCATTCGCGCCCACTGGACATATTCACAGAATTGAAACGTCTTTAGACGACTTGGAAATACGATATTCTTTGTAGCTGTCCGAGAGCATCTCGACACGTAAAAAGCTGAGATATTTGTCAACTCGTTATTTTCGGGCACGTCATTAGTAAGAATTCAATGCCGGGGAAGCTTTATAATTATACTGGTAGTTATATGTGCAAATAATATAAAAACCTTTATACGAAACAAACAAGATGTATCTATAAATGTTTCTAGTTTACACGAATTTATTTAGCATGCGATCAAAATCCCGAGAAAAATCCAAATTACTTAAAAGTCCGTTTCTCCAAGTCAAACGTTAGTTACTACGTGTAGGATTCACACCACTATATAAATCCCTTATACCTACTGTGAAAATGGACCATAATTATACGCCATTTTCTCGCCTATAAAGCAACTGGTTGCTTCAACTTTACATTTTGTATGAAGATCATGGTCTTGGCTTTCCTGCAAACAACAAAAATAAATAAGGTCAAGGCAACATTTTCGAGATATGCGCGGTCGCAGATACGCATGTTTGTAGACTGCCCAGGCCTAGCCTAGGTCAAAGCAATTCTACTCAATTATTTGAAGTCTCTAAAATGACTATAAAATTATACACAATTGGTCAAAACAAGAACATTTGCACTGATATTGTTTGATTATCTTTATCCTATAATCATCCAATCAAAAGTTTGGCCAACAACACTACCATTGGAGCATTTTTATATATTTCACTTAGAGGAGTGTCATCCCACCCAATTCAACAGGCCTTTCGTGGACTGATCCATTATTTATTTAGTGGCGTGGATCCTACAGTCCTTACTGTGGAAATCATTTCAAAATGTCCAATATATTCCGGTCTACTCCGGTCTGCGTTTAAGCAAGAATGATTTATTGTGATATTGGCTGAAAGAAATACCATATGACTCATTGAATAAAGGATTGTAAAATTCCCTATAGCATTACTAACTACATAATGTAAAATATGTCTACACTCTGAATTTTTAATGTAAAATAGTATTACTTACTTATAATACCAAAATTAGAACTGGACAACGTCTTTAACGTGATCATTTGACTATACGATAATGATTACATGAACTGCACATTAAGACATATCCAATAAACTACAGCCATATGCTTTGTGATCATAATTTTGGAAATATCGCTCGTACTTTTATTAGACTGACATATTATATCAAATATCAACATGATAAGAGACATTTGATTTACCCGTCATATCGTGTTGAGTCATACGGTGTGGATGTAGCAGTGGTTGATGCTGTCGATGAAACCGTAACACCGATGATTTCTATCGAATGAATAATGGTAGCGCATCTTTGACTGACCGTTCATGTGGTAAACATTGACCCACTTTCGTTGTCTAGTAGACATATTATGTGTTACAGAAAATGTTATTACCTAAAATATAATATATCAATGTTGGATTATTATTTGGCAGGACGTTACCTTGAACATGGCATTCGAACAAATATTAATTACATGCTTCAAGAAGGTCAGACGTCTTTAAAAGAAGCGCTGTATGTGAAGGCTACATTCTCCGCTCTCCTTATGAATTGCAAACTTCATGAGGCAATAACCTTAGTGCGCATAATGCATACGGTATTTGTATAACACTGACCCTCGGAAATAATATACTCTGGAGAAGAAAAACCACACCTTCAATCGGAATGTCCGTGGTAAACAATTTATAATTTCACAAATCTTAATTTGATTCTCCGCATTTACACAGTTTATGTGGTATAGTTGTAGATACGCTACTTGCTCTCGATTTTATAACTACAGTACGTGTCAAAAAAAAGTCCCAAGAGGAAGAAAATAAAATAAAACCACAACGCAATAATTTCAACAAAAAAACCCGTTGGTGAGCCCTATTAGTCCTCTCTCAAAACACTTTATCCCATTAAACATCATCACATAACTCCCGAAATATGATCAATTCAATAACATTATTATTATTATTATTATTATTATAAGAATTTATATAGCGCATTTCCAAAAAAAGACCAATGCGCTGTACAATGTATACATTATTATATAAAAGAACATGAGTCGAGTGCGAAACCCACTTTGGTTACTTTTGTATAAGAATTGGACTTTCAACTGAAACAAACCCTGCTTTTGTGATTCCAATAATGATTATAGGATATGTCAATGTAATTTTTAAATTACATCTAAAATTATATTTAGTGGAATGTATTGGATAATATAGATGAA
Source organism: Ophiura sarsii (assembly GCA_035610835.1). Lineage (NCBI taxonomy): Eukaryota > Metazoa > Echinodermata > Ophiuroidea > Amphilepidida > Ophiuridae > Ophiura > Ophiura sarsii. Next base: position 61,283,911 of record CM069459.1, on the reverse strand, counting down.
AATGTATTTTTTTCTGCTCAAATTTAACTAACTATTAACATTAAGTATGTAGATTATTATTGATGTTATTGATTATGTTCAATTACACACTGAATGACGATTCTATATAATAAAAAGTGGCCAGAGCTGAATATGACATGCCTGAGTAGATTTAGCTTAATTTGATATCGAAAGCTCCAAAATGGAGATATTTAAGCATGATTAGTACTTCACGTCCAATTTGTATATTTTACATGGCCACAAAAATCATATTTCACACACGCAACACATTTTTGACACGCCCTATAATATATGTTGAAGTTTTATAAGTTTCATATCAATTTTGTCCATTTTCATGTTCGTGTTAAAGTGTTTCTAAGAGGCAGCGTATAAAATATTTTAAAAAGCAGGAGGTAATAGCTATTCATATGTTTTCAGAGCACGTATTAACCACCTCATTAACACTCATCAACAATTCATGTTATATAACGTAAGCGAGTAAAAACACAGCTGTTAGTTCATTACTGTGCGACGCCACTGTATTAATATTGGAATAGCGCTTGTATGTCTCGGCTGTATTGATTGTATGATGAGCGTGAGTTTCCCTTGTGTATGAGCGCAGGATTAATTTACTAGTGCGGCTTGCGATTCGATACCTTTGTTACGTTATTTGAATCGACAGTTTTAGAAGAAAAAATATTTTCAAAGTTTTGTATGACATTAAAGTTCATGAAGCTTTATATTATACTCTTATGAATGCACACAACTGTCTTGATGATGGAGTATGCCATCTTACATTTTTATGTTGAAGTTTGGGCATGTTTGTGGAAAGTAAAACATTCTTTGGTACTCTTGAACTATGACTTCTATATTGTATACGTTACGTTATTTTATTTACATTATGATATATGAATATGTTAAATAAATATAGATGCATTTATATCCTGACCAGAGTGCGTGAATCCTTGTATCATTCAATGCCCGGAAGGAAAAGCATGCTACGACAGCAAGTTCATGGCTTAAAGAGGTAGCTCCATCCTATCCAGTTCTTACCCAACTGTCAATTGATGACATACTGATCAGAAATAGCAAAGAGAACTTCCAATCTTCGGGAATTTCTTTAAAAGGTGGATGGCCGGAGCAGCGAGTCTTCGCTTTTAAAGAGCAGTACATACACTGATATGAGAGAATTGATATCGTTAAACAATTCTTAGCACCGATGTATGTTTATATCGATATGTTTGTTTGCCTAGCATTTTTGCCAATCTATAATTTGATCTAATCAATTATTTCCAACAAATAATGTTAGAACGTTTATAATATTTCGCTGGCTGGAACAATGAGATAAATAAGATATCATTTTAGATGGGAAAAACGCTATACTGATCGGGTAGTCAGCAACTCAATACGTAAAACTAATTTACCTTTTCTAATGTGCTGAATCGTATCTTTTGAATCCGGTCTTCTGGGATTTATTTCTGTCCTTTCAATTTTCATTCTAAGCGTGTTCGTTTTCTACTGTATGCGAATTTGTCAGTCTCTTATCTGACGAATGTAACATAACGACGAGGATGCATAAAGCTCAAGTTACACGGTGCGTTAAATGCATGCATTTCTTCAAGGCTCTGCTACTAGGGTGGTTCAATGCTTGAATACAAACCACCTTGACGCATGGGCAAATGTATACATGTATTTCTACCTGGAAAAGAACATGTTCCATATTTGATGAGTATTTTGTATTTCCCCAAGGAGTTCGACCAATGGCATTCACTGTAAGGCCAGAGGAAACAGAGACCCTGGTCAATTCAAGTCACTTTAGTCAGTGACTGTTTCCCGGGTCTAAACATGTTGGGGTGTGTTGCCCTGTGTAAACTAAAGGCTAATGTATGGGTCGTAACTCGTAGTAGGTCTATGCACACAACAACTTAAACCTGGTCTAACTTTAAACCTGGTCTAAATAAAGAATAGTCCTCCCATAAAGGATCCTTACATGCTTTAATGAGTTCATACAATATTATTTATGAACCTTATTAGAGACAATACATTTGATTGTTACATTAGCTTAATTAGGTGACTCCAATTTACTTTTGGACTTCGTTAGGGCCGGGGGAAAACAAAGGATATAAAAGAATGAAATGGTCATTCCGGACCAGGTCTAAGGCCCGGTCTAAGGTTAGACCCGGTCTAAGGTTAGACCCGGTCTAAGGTTAGACCCGGTCTAAGGTTAGACCCGGTCTAAGGTTAGACCCGGTCTAAGGTTAGACCCGGTCTAAGGTTAGACCAGGTCTAAGGTTAGACCCGGTCTAAGGTTAGACCCGGTCTAAGGTTAGACCAGGTCTAAGGTTAGACCAGGTCTAAGGTTAGACCAGGTCTAAGGTTAGACCCGGTCTAAGGTTAGACCCGGTCTAAGGTTAGACCCGGTCTAAGGTTAGACCAGGTCTAAGGTTAGACCAGGTCTAAGGTTAGACCAGGTCTAAGGTTAGACCAGGTCTAAGGTTAGACCAGGTCTAAGGTTAGACCAGGTCTAAGGTTAGACCCGGTCGCACTTGTTTTGTGCATGAAAACGAACGGAGACATGCATAACACTAGCCATGTAAATTAAGAAATGTTTGGTTTCTTTCCAAAGAGAATCATTTCATTGTGCTTAATATCCTAAATCACAAGCGTGACATGCTCCCACAAAATGAGCGTAAAGTCGAGGCGTAGATGTTGCTGAATTGAGGCAGCATAGCATGTTATTGATTTGCCGTTTAAATTGTTGTTGGTATGGTCCCATGGTCCCTTCTATTATAGGGGAATTCTAAAATAGCAGTATGTATACTTATTTTAAGAGTATTACCACCCATTTATTTTATAATCCCGCTATAAATAGAAGGGCTTGGTCCATTCTAACAACAAACGGCAAAAATCAATAACATATCCGAGCTCAATTCAGTAACATCTTCGCCTCGACTTTACGCTCAATTTGTGGGAGCAGGTCACAAATAGGCGGCATGAACAAAACATCAAAAGGAAAACATGTGGTAAAAATCAGCTCAATCCACATAAAGGTATTTTTGAAAAGAAGATCTTTTCTGAAATTCTTGAATACAATCTTGTTGGCTGCACATGATATATAGCTCTTTTTAAATTCAGTTTTTTAACGCTGGATTAAAATAATTTCTTTTCTAATGGAATAGCATTGATTATTGTGTTCATACAATAATTTACGTATTCAATCAAAATCCTTCACTTTCCCGTATATTACATGCACATGTTCGATACTTCAATCTACCTGTATCTAGGGCTACTAAAATGGATGACACATTACGGTATCTAGAGCTACTAAAATATTCGATACGTTAATTGTATCTGGGGCATGCTGAGAGTAAATCTGATAATAAAGTGTAATGGCTTTGTTGGAATGGGATTTACCCGCGTAGATGTATTCATCTCAAGAGAAGCATATAATGTGTCCCTTGCAAGCATTCGCCCTCAATATAGTGCATTAACCAAAAGCATGCGAATAGGCAACTCCATTTGGTATAGTGCTTTAACACGTACATGCTAAGGCATGCAACTTCATTCAGTACATTAAAACATGTGCATGACCTTCTAAGCCGATGTAATACGGTATCATGCGTTTAGGCTGTTTTTAAATATTATTTAAGAAAACGTGGGCTTACATGTATCTAAGTTGTCATAAACATGCTCATATTAATTCAGAAGCGACTCAATACATGCACCTTATATGTAAAACTTGGACAATAATTATACGTTGATAATGTGTTAAAGTTGTTATAAATATTCCAAATCTAAGATTCAGTGCACTGAATTTTGATCTGGTAAATCATGAGTGTATAGACACTGCTAAGTACCTACATGTAAGGCTTTGAAAATATACGTTGATAAAGTGTTTGAGTTGATATAAACATTTCAAGTTTTAGAGTCAGTGCACTGGATTTAGATATGTTAACTCATATGTAAGACTTTCAACATATACGTTGATACATGCACCTTATATGTAAGACTTGGAAAATATTTATCCGTTGATAATGTGTTAAAGTTGTTATAATTATTCCAAATCTAAGATTCAGTGCACTGAATTTTGATCTGGTAAAAGATGAGCGTATAGACACTGCTAAGTACCCGCATGTAAGACTTTGAAAATATACGGCGATTGAGTGTTTGAGTTGGTATAAACATTTCAAGTCTAAGAGTCACTGCACTGGATTGGATTTAGATCTGTTAAATCATATGTAAGACTTTCAACATATAAGTTGATAATGTATTTTAGTTGGTATAAAGAAAACAAGTATATGATTCAGTGCATTGGATTTAGATCTGTCATATCATAGCATAGACACCACTCATTTACCTATTTATCTTTATACAGGGTGTGTCAAAAAAAGTGTCCCATGAAAAATATAACAATTGCTCGCAAAATACTAGTAATCATGTTCAGCAATCGTTGATGTGCCATAAGCATTTTTTCTATCTATTTTGGCGCTTTCGTTATCTTTTTTTAGCAAATCTTCTTGGGCATGTTCAAATTCAGCTTAAGCCACTTTTCATATGAAGAGAGCTCTTTTATTAGAATTGTCATTCAGTGTGTAATTGAACATAATCAATAAAATCAATAATAATCTATCTACTAAATGTTGTTAGTTACTTAAATTTGAACCAAAAACATCCATATTATCCATGATTTAGAATATAATATTAAATTTAAGATGGTATTTAAAAAAGTACATTGACATATGCTAAAACCTTCATCGGAATCACAATGGCAGTTTTTTCAGTTAAAAGTCATTTTTCTGTACAAAAGTGGCTGAAGGGGATTCGCAGTCTTGTTACTGAATTGATCATATCTCGGTAGTTAAGTGGTGAAATTCGATGGGATAAAGTGTATTTGATAGTGGACTAGGGCTTACCAACAGCCTGTGTTATTAAAACAAGACATGGTATGTATTTTTAATTAATATTCTAACTCATGGGACACTTTTTGACACACCTTGTATATACATGTAAGACTTTGAAACGTGTGTAAGTTGCTATAAACATGCCACGTCTAAATAAGATTCAGTGCTTTTGGATCTGTGAATTCATTCGCGTACAGACACCACTCAGTACCGGCACCTTTACTGATTTGCCTTTAAGCAATACCAAGCCATCCTATCCCACTTCCCTTTGTCTGCCGGTTGCTACATACAAATACTTCTATCTCCTTACTATCTGCTGCTGTTCGTAGAGTCTGCTATATACTTTCTATCTCCTTACTATCTGCTGCTGTTCGTAGAGTCTGCTATATACTCTTTTCATATTGCCGTGAGCTCGCATCGATCTTAATCTTGCGTGGTGCTCAGTTTCTTCACAGGTTCTGTTAAATTACTGTCTATTGGTGTGTACCACGTGGGCGTGTTTGTAGTTATATTTCAGCATGTGTTTCTATTTTAGCGTGTACACCATGCCGGCGTGTGTGTACTCTTATTTCATCGTGTGTCTTTATTCTATAATCTACTACTCGAAAGAAAAACCTATAGCGATGATATTCGCCATTAAACCAAAATAATAAGAACGTTACAATAAACACGCGTTAAAATATGAATGATTATCCCATGACTAATCCTTTCAAAATTGTTAATCATCTTTGCTAATTTGGCGTAGGATGGAATGTTGTTCCAAACGCCAATCAATAAAATCGTTTTCCCCCAACTGTGCAGTAGCTTTTATGAGCATCATTTTTGAGACTATACATACATACATATTTAAGGTATTGTTGCCAAGACCATATCTATTTTTCACATATATGATGAGCCAATCTTTAAATTCTGCGAACCATTTATTACTGGTCACAATGTCCACAATGCCAAGGGCCTTATTTCTTGAACCGTAACAAGTGTGTTAAAAAGAAATAAAATAAAAATCATTCGTAACATTATCTGATATCGACACACTGCCCACAATACACGCTCGAATAAAATACATTTAGTTTCCAACTCAGTTCTATACAATTGTTTAATGAAACAAAACGAGCCAATGACATGAAAGCAGAGTATATCTTAATCATTCCTCATTGCAGCAACCTTTACTTCATCAGTGTAAAGATGGTTATATTAACACAGTAGTCAATGTACATTTACCTATACCGGCATTACCAACTATCACCGGAAAAATTTGAGTGCTGTGTTTTTTTCGAAGAACAATGAAAAGGTTATTATAACCTCAGACAGATCAACAGAGACAGATCAACTTCAACGCATTAACACATTTTGTCAACATTTTATTCAAGAAATATACAATTTAGATCTATAGATACACGTGCAAATACATTTTGCTTTCTGAATCAAACCGTAGAAGGATACATGTTCAAGGTTTTTTTTATATCAGGTAACCACATATCAAAACATCTTGTTAATTGTAATAAACTATTAATGTGCATATTATCCAGACACGTCAGTGTAAAACCTCTCCAAAGGCTAGCAACTGTAATAAACCGTTTCCTGACAAGTCATGGACAGCCACGTCAAGTGACCATCTATGACCATATTTATAGGGTTAAACCACAATAAATCATTCAGATTCTAATAAAACCCGCCTGATAAACCGCCATAGTATCGTCTTTATCGCTACGACCAGACGAGCGGTTTTAATTTATCTGTCAACAGCTCACTTAAGAATGTCATCTATTCTGTTGGCAAACTGGCACTTCTTCAATTAACTTCGTTTTATATTCTTCATTATGTCAATTCCATTTCCGTCTCGCTTAAAGAAGAACCTAGTGATGATTGACATTTTAATAAATTTAGAGGCACAAGGCTTTGCGAAATGTAATACGTCCAGCACGAGACCGTGGCCGTGTTAACCCACCATGTGCGAATGAAGGTACGATTTAGTTCAAAGCATTTTTATTGCATTAAGAAACAATTAAACAAAACCCGAAAAAGAGCCACATTATCTTAATAACATTGTTATTGATATACATTTAACCGAAAACAAACATTTTAAACACTGGCTTAGTATTCGTTTGATAAAGGTATTAAGCAGTTCGGACTAGCACCTCTCACGACTGATCAAGTCATATTGAATATCGCTAGCCATCTGCAAAACTTTAATTTGAATTCTTGTGGTGTAAATGCCCAATTGATTATCCGTCCTAGTGGCCCCCTTGAGAGGTAATAAGTGGTGATACACAAGGCGTGCAGTCTTATATCTCTCTCTTATTGCTTTTCCTGTTGCCAAGCCTTACTCAGTCACTACAACTATGCTACACGTGAAAGTATTACTGATCTTCATCATTTCTCTGATCTAATCGGCTGCACACGTTTGGAAATGGACTGCCTAATGCAGTCTGTATGATACTATCATTTTATTATAGCCATTACGGGAATTATAACACCTTGCGAGGGACATAACGAGCTGATGTGTTAGGGGTGTTTTGAATATTGAGGTGTGAGAATTTCGTCTTGTTATCCGGACGATCATCTTCAATCGTATACATGTAATTATCTTCACAGTCGTCAGTTTGCAAAACAACAGCCACGCTGCGGAGAGACTTGAAACTTCAGCATTCCTTTTAACCATTCGGTTTTGGAAAATAACAATCACTTACGGGTGATCGTGTATAAAACGGATGGATTTGTGCACAATCAGGCACCAAAAAATGCAATACTTTTTCATTTATGTTTGTCGGTGTATAAACAAGTTATAGACGTCTTTTGACTGGACATAATCAGCAAACTTCTATTTCATCGATAGTGTCACATCCGCCATGAATGTTAAAATGGATAGCTTCACATTTTATGTAGTCAGCACCTATCTTGTAACTTTTGTAACATACATCGTCTGCGAAGTTACAGTCGTCGTGACGTCACCGGTCAATCCCGTTGAAGAAGACGCCATTTTGTCGATCCATTGTCAGGTATGGAATCTACAAACTGTCCATGAAGTAAACATACTAAAAATAACAGATGGTATATCCGACAGGTTGTCTGTAGATGCTGATGTGCTTCCTAGTGTTGAAGACCGTGTGTTCCTTGCTCAACGTCACCGATCCGATGGATCGATTATCTTCTTCTTATCGATTATCGATGTTGAACGGAAGGATGACGGCATGTACCAGTGCGAAGTAAGGAGCAAAGCGGACGGTATGAGGGTTGTTGCGGTAAGTTCTACTAACATTGAGATGTTGTATGTACCGGATGACACAGGTCCGATTTGTAACCCGGATGGTTCGATAATGGTTCGAGAGAATGACCTGTCCTCGTTTAACTGCTCTTCAATAATGGGCAATCCTCCTGTAACAATCAAGTGGAAGCGTGCCGGATCGAATTTAGATATGAGATATGACCAGGGTATGGGAGATAATGTCGCTTTCTCCGTTCTTGATATCAAGTTGACTCGTAAAGACCATGACGCTGTCTTTCTGTGTGAAGTAACCAGTAAAGCATTCCCCTCTTATCGCAAATCATGTCACGTTGGTCCTATTAAGATTATACCCGATGGACATGTAGTGGACAATTCACCCGATGTTGTAAAACCCATAGGGACGGTCACACAACCATCATTAGTTGAACCTGATGAGCCACATTACCCAGGGGGTGAAGTGTTAGTAAATTGTCAACAGCACTGCTCATTTACTAACTCCAGACTGTTATATTGGATTGTAGCTACTATTGCTATCGGAATCATAGCTATAACATTCTTATGCGTTGCTTTAATATTGTTAGTGAAAGTTAACCGTATGCCGGCACAAGAACAAGATGACTATGTGCCTATTGAGCATAGACGAGAAAGGATCTATGTTGATCTTGAATCGAAACCGTACAAAGATAAAGTGTATATGGGTCTGAAATTGCAAACACCGCCGAGGAATACAAATATGAACCCATAGCTTGTGATACGTGTACTACTAAAACAGTCCATCTTTATGTACACACGACTTGAGATGACAATAATCCTTTGGATAACTTTAATGATGAAGACGTTGACTAAAATCGGATTCAAACAGTCGCCATTTTGGCAAAGATATTATTACGGCCAGTGTAAGAAACTTGACAGTCCTCCATCTTAGCGTGCTAGCTTCCTCTTACGAAATAAGCCGTAACCTTAAGACGAAGTACGGTTGAGATACACCTCTGAAATAAAGATGAGATAATTCTTGACACTCGTATTTGTAGAGGATTTTGACAGTCCAACATATAAAATGCAACATTGGAAGAAAATTGTGACTGTTTACAAAGTTAACAAATAAATCCCGATTAATTTACATTGAGCTAAGTCCTGGTCCAGGCTCTCATTATTTCATAGTATTTGAATAAGGCGACGAAAAACCCTGTTCTACGGGCAAACGAAACTCTCAAGTAGAGCCGGTCGGTCGTTAAGCTTTTGTGAACTGCCGCCGAGTCAGTAATATGAGGGGGGGGGGGGGGGGGGGGGGTGACGTAGTCCTTAAAACGACGCAAAGAAAAAATAATTTGAGGTCGAAAACCGACGGTACGCTGTCGTAAAATTATGATGGTTGATTTTTAGAAACTTTAAAAATAAATTAAAAAAAGGCAAATTCGAATTAAATGTGTAGGTCGGGCCCGTAGAACATGTTTTTGTTTGCGTTGTATAAGGGTATTCTTTAGACCAGGTGGGTATCGGCATGTGTGAACTTGAGGGCGCACCGTGATATTGGTATGTTTCGGAAGAAACGTCAATGCAATGGTGTTTGTAAAGCGATATAATACTACAAGGATTATATTATACTTACCCTAAAAATTCATTTACATGGTGTAAATCGCCTAGGAAATGGTATATAGTCTCATCGCGGTATATAAGCTCAAAAAGTTGTCGTTTCGACCTGTATTGCGATATGTTGGGGTCAAAGGTGAGATAAAATGATCGGACTAGCTGTCGCGAAGAATTCTTGTACCTAGGCTGCCCTCAAAATGGTTAAGATGTTAATTGTTATGCCAATATTTAGGGCTGAAAAGCGAAAACGCAATGATTTCACAACGATGACGTACACTCGTCAATTTAAGCGCCCTTAAGTGAAACGGTCTATCTTACTATACCTTTCCTCCTATTATTCTGGATATAAACAAAAAACTGTTACAGCTAATTAGGGCGATTATAACTTTCAAGAATAGATCCCTTTATTCTGTCACTTCCTGTTAAAAATGATATCAAACATGAAATAACTTGCTCAAATGTTTGATTTATGACCCCCGAGGAAACTAATAACTTGCGCCATTTCCAGAATGCAATCCATTATGTTATAAATATTGTCGCATGGGGATATTGTGTGCAGATGAGTTGATCAAATACAGTGATATTTTAATGTAGTGTCAATACATAGAGAGACGGCTTAATGTTCTATAAGCGTAGTATGTCGAATAGTTGGTTGGTTGGTGATCGCGCGACCAAGGGGAATACATGTCTACAACAAAAGTACTATTGCCCGCCAAGAGCGTAATCAACCATCTATAACAGTACTTGTGTTGCTCTGCTATGATTTTCCCATGGGCAAAGAGTAGAGAACAAGCATAAACATGAATCTAGTCGTTGTAGATAATTATACGTTATATGGACTGCATTGCACCAACGTCTGAGCATAGTAAAAGCACTAAAACACTTTCCATGCGGCTATTAGTTTTACTATTTATACAAAACAAGATTTTTAAGAAATCTTTCGCAATTTTCATAGTCTATCTCAAGTATTACTGAACCAATACTAGGCATGTTTGTACTTATTTTAATGCATTTCACATGGTAATTCCAAATATGATTATGATATTTAACAATTTTGACATTTTTGAAACATTTTGTGAAATTTTGGAATGTCGTCTGCAGCTGTGGAAAGTATAAACATAACATTTCAAAAATAGCGATATTAATATACTCCATATTTATTGTAAATTTAATTCAGACCTGAATTTAATGACCTGGTAATAACTTGACAGCTTTTACTTGGAATCAAATTAAATTAAAAACGAGAGTAAAATAATAAGTAGTACTTTTTTGTTTGTTTATGAACTACTCAATTTAAAAGACAAATGTCAATATTTAAAAGTGAAAGCGGGGAAACTCGTTGTTATGGGAATAAAGGAATAAATTATGAATGCATTATAAACCGGATCTTTCTCAGTTTTCTTTTTGTCATTCTCTTTCGTAGTCAAACAACAAGAAGACAAATCGTTAATTTAATTCATTTTTTGAGTTAAAAACATCATGTTTGATCCCATTGAATAGAAATCCAAAATATGTTTACAAGATTCATATCAAAACACCAATTTACGGCGCATCGAACGTTTTGATAAGGCACCTCACCAAAAACATGTCATCGGCAAGATGTCACCGCATTTCTTTTGATTTTTCTGCATTTTCTGGTACCAACAACAACACGTGAGCGATCTTTAATAGCAATAGCAAAAGGTAACACGTACGAAATCGTGTATTTTTATTCTCTTTGTTAATTACATTCACGCCAGTTTGTCCCAGTCTTTATATTACTCATTCGGCTTGTATCCTTTGGTAGATCCACACCTGGATTTAACTGAGTTTTGCTTGCCATTTGATCTGATGCATATTGCCCTATACACATGTTTACTGCTCATGGGGGAGATGGTGCCAAATATGTCCCTGAGGTGACTGGAGACTGTGGCTCGAGGACAATAAGTAGACCCGCGGTCTACAATCACCAATGGGGCTATTTTGTACCATTTCTCGAACACAGAACAGTAAATGTTTTGTTTTATATATCTAACATATCAAAATAGTCTTGTCATTTGAATTTTTTTGATAAACAAAAGATTATACTCACAAAATCCTCCAATCAATTACAGCGAGCAGGCAAACGGCTTCTATTACCCTTATAGCTCCTCACCATAGAGCAAAAGTACTTTTTACGGGGAAATTTTGCTCTCCTGTGAAATATCGGGGAACTAGTTCGAATATTTTATGTCACGTGATGTATTATCCACCAATCAATGAGTCTCTTAACTGAGACTTGTATACATTAGCCCTAGTAGACGTTACGCTGGTGCCCTTGTAAACACAGCCACCGTGGTCTAGTAAGTATTATTGCCTCGCCCTAACGCTTTGTCAACGGGTCCTAAACATACTAACTATATACATTGAACAAACTTACACTACATTGATAGAGTACTTCAGGAAACCAATAACCTAATTAGTAAACCTATAAATCAACCCTATTATTGATAATATAAACCATATTTGCCCGACTGGGAAAGGAGGGTGCTCAAGTGAGTGGTTGGGGCACAGGCGCCGCTTGTGCCATAACCAGAGCCCGAATCTCATTCCCGATACATTGTCACACGTGGGAAGTGAGAAGGGCTGCAACCCCTGAAGCTGACCCAGTCGCCTGAGCATCCTCCTTTCCAATATACAGGGTGGACCTGTGGGTGGGATCTGTTAGCAGCTGAAGCTGCTGTGGACCTTTTCTTTGGTGGCATTACTACTATTGTTTATCCGTCTTAATTAAAAAATACGATCGATCCGTTGACAAAATGGAAGCTTAATAGGCCTGGGCATACCGATACTAGAATTGGACGGCTGCTAGTGATGGGCGGTATCCATGCGCGTTAGCGGTTCGGCAATAACTCCACTTAAATTATTAACTCCCAATATTCCACGGCAATAGCGAGAGGGGCCGGGTTCGATACCTTTATCAACTAATTCAAAACACACCAACAAGATGTCACCTTTCTTCTACGTCAATCAATGCATTGCATCAACGTGTTGATGTTCATTGGTGTTCGTTTACAACTTTAACATACCTAAAATCACTCATTTAACTAAATTGTGCTGCTTTTTGTGAAGACAGCTCTTTTATTAGAATCGTCATTCAGTGTGTCATTGAACATAATCTATAAAATCAATAATAATCTACCTACTAAAATTATAGTTAGTTGAATTTGAACAGAAAAACAAATTGTTATCTTAATTATCCATGACATACCATAAAATATTTCAATTTTATATGGTATTTCAAACAATACATTGACATATCCTATAATCATCCTCGGGATCACAAAGGCAGTTTTTTCAGTTGAAAGACATTTGCTTGTTCAAATGTGGCCAAAGTAGGATTCGCACGCTTGTTACTGAATTGATTATATCTCGGTAGTTAGATGGTGAAATTAAATTCAATGTCAACGGTTTATTTTTTTTAAACAAAAAGACATTATGATGTATTTTAAATTAATTTTCTAACTGATGGGACACTTTTTTGAGACACCCTGTACAGAACTATATGCCAGAGGGCTCATTGTAGATTTGACTTCAAAACGTTGTACAAAGGTTATAATTTGGAAGGATATGAATATTTTTGACATCATCTTTGTTTTAAAAAGATGCAATAACGTCAAAAGTGATATTAATCAATAACGTGATCCCAACGTTACACCTAACCACTAAACAAAAATCCATATTACAATAAAGCACGCACGGCACGTACTAACCCGAATTTTAAATTTGAACTTTACAACTATTATTTTATATTGATCCAAGGCTTTGCAATAAATTTGTTTTTTTTTAATAATAATACAATTTACTTTCATTCATCTAAATTTGAACTATCAACTTTCATTTCAAAAGTAGAAAAGTCAACATCATCGTAATTATTTCATATTTCCTCTTGAAGTCTCATGGAAAACCCAGACAAACAAACAAATCAAAAAACAACAACCAACAACAACACAAAAACAACAATAACAAAACAAATGCAATGCGGTTGATATCTTTCAAAACCGAGCGGAACTTGCTAAAATACCATTCACTGGAAATCACTTAATTCGACTGATATATATCCAAGATTTATTACATACTATAATCATTTAGTCAACAATAATCATACATTTGTAGATATTTTACGTCATCGATTGCGGCTGACAGACTTCATGATTGTTCTGGCGCCAGATGAGAAGTCAATTGTAATAGCAACTAGAGCGGTTCTCGGCTTTCGCGGTTCTCGGTTTTTGCGGTTCTCGGGGTTTGTGGTTTGAGATTTTGAACAAAACCTGACTGGGCCCTGTTAGTGAATAGAGTTGTATATTTGTAAGGGGAACAGTCTTTATCAGATTTCAGACGAACTGATATAATGAGATGAGTGATAATGTCCCCATTGAAATATTAAGGTTACCGTGGGGTATGCTGTTTTACTGAATTTGGTGCATAAACATGGTTATTAAAACATTGAATTGATGGATATGACATATTTACAAAGCTAATATTATTTTCAATTTTTGTAGATGTATTTTTAATTGGCGCATTTACGTGGATGTGGGTTATGTAAAGTGAAAGTGGGACAATATTTGTAGGATATAAACAAAGTGTATGCTATTTGTTTGCCGAACAATGTTTATTATGCACATATACAATATCTTTACTATAAAACATTTGTAGTTTGTTCATTAAAAACGAAATTTCTAGGATATATTCCTTCTGCGATTATTGTTGTGTGCTATAGTTTACTTAGTTCCAAATTGGCGAAAACTGTTTACATATGATTGAATTTGGAAGAGTAGGCAATTCAAATACTTGCATTTTTGTTGTTTTGTTTGCAAAAATCGTTCTTATAGGCTTGGATAAATTTTGTGCGCGGATTGATAATGAGCTGAATATATCTTGCTATGATGGAGCTAATTAAACTATAGCTTATAACTATATTCTAAATCTGTTTACAAGAACAATATTGCAATTAAGGAATTTGTGTGTGCTACAAGTAAAACAAATGTTAATATTTTTGTCTAATTGTCATGATGGACCACAGTCATATGCATAACACCGTTTGAAAGGTAAGTACTGTTTAGATCGAATGTTGGTTTGTATTTGTAAATGGTCATGTTTTATTACTTCAGTTTCCATAAAGGTGGTTTGTTACATTGTTATTACATGCCAGAACCGGTAGTTAACCACGTGGAATTGACACTAATGATCTTTACTAAATAGTTCAGGTTGAATTAAGTTCTGCATACTTCAGCCCCACATCCCCTCTCGGTATGGCACGGGGTCTATACTGTTCTAAAATGTCATTAGTAAAGATGCATCTTCACGTGGATCGAATTGATACAATGTCCTTTTTAAACATTTTGTGAACTTTTGGAATGTCGTCTACAGACGCATGCCGCGTAGAAAGTGTTAATGACACTAATGATCTTTACTAAATATTTAACGTTGAATTAAGTTCTGCATACTTCCGCCCCCCCACCCCTTCTCGGTACGGCACGGGGTCTACAATGTTCTAAAATGTCATTAGTACAGATACATCTCCACGTGGAATTGATACAATATGTCATTTTTAGACATTTTGTGAACTTTTGGAATGTCGTCACAGACGCATGCCGCGTAGAAAGTGTTAATGACACTAATGATCTTTACTAAATATTTAACGTTGAATTAAGTTCTGCATACTTCCGCCCCCACCCCTTCTCGGTACGGCACGGGGTCTACAATGTTCTAAAATGTCATTAGTACAGATACATCTCCACGTGGAATTGATACAATATGTCATTTTTAGACATTTTGTGAACTTTTGGAATGTCGTCACAGACGCATGCCGCGTAGAAAGTGTTAATGACACTAATGATCTTTACTAAATATTTAACGTTGAATTAAGTTCTGCATACTTCCGCCCCCACCCCTTCTCGGTACGGCACGGGGTCTACAATGTTCTAAAATGTCATTAGTACAGATACATCTCCACGTGGAATTGATACAATATGTCATTTTTAGACATTTTGTGAACTTTTGGAATGTCGTCACAGACGCATGCCGCGTGGAAAGTGTTAATGACACTAATGATCTTTACTAAATATTTAACGTTGAATTAAGTTCTGCATACTTCCGCCCCCACCCCTTCTCGGTACGGCACGGGGTCTACAATGTTCTAAAATGTCATTAGTACAGATACATCTCCACGTGGAATTGATACAATATGTCATTTTTAGACATTTTGTGAACTTTTGGAATGTCGTCTACAGACGCATGCCGCGTGGAAGTGTTAATGACACTAATGATCTTTACTAAATATTTACATGATTTAAGGTTGAATTAATTCTGCATACTTCCGCCCCACCCCCCTCTCTCTCAATAATGCACTTGGGGTTAATGTTCTAAGTAAAATGTCATTAGTAAAGATATATACATCTCCACGTGGAAAAGTGATACAATATGTTATTTTTTAGACATTTTGAGAAATTTTGGAATGTCGTCTACAGACGCATGCCGCGTAGAAAGTGTTAATGACACTAATGAGCTTTACTAAATATTTAACGTTGAATTAAGTTCTGCATACTTCCCCGCCCCCCCCCCCCCCACCCCTTCTCGGTACGGCACGGGGTCTACAATGTTCTTAAATGTCATTAGTAAAAGATGCATCTTCACGTGGATCGAATTGATACAATACCGTAGATGATGTCCTTTTTAGACATTTTGTGAACTTTTGGAATGTCGTCTACAGACGCATGCCGCGTAGAAAGTGTTAATGACACTAATGATCTTTACTAAATATTTAACGTTGAATTAAGTTCTGCATACTTCCGCCCCCCCCCCCCCCCCCCCTTCTCGATACGGCACGGGGTCTACAATGTTCTAAAATGTCATTAGTATAGATACATCTTCACGTGGAATTGATACAATATGTCATTTTTATACATTTTGTGAACTTTTGGAATGTCGTCTACAGACGCATGCCGCGTAGAAAGTGTTAATGACACTAATGATCTTTACTAAAGATTCAACGTTGAATTAAGTTCTGCATACTTCCGCCCCCCTTCTCGGTACGGCATGGGGTCTACAATGTTCTAAAATGTCATTAGTAAAGATACATCTCCACGTGGAATTGATACAATATGTCATTTTTAGACATTTTGTGAACTTTTGGAATGTCGTCTAGACGCATGCCGCGTGGAAAAGTGTTGACACTGTACTAATGATCTTTACTAAATATTTACATGATTTAAGGTTGAATTAATTCTGCATACTTCCGCCCCCCCCCCCCCCCCCCCCCCTCTCTCAATAAGGCACTTGGGGTCTCCAATGTTCTAAAATGTCATTAGTAAAGATACATCTCCACGTGGAAAAGTGATACAATATGTTATTTTTTAGACATTTTTTAAAACTTTTGGAATGTCGTCTACAGACGCATGCCGCGTGGAAAGTGTTAAACGGACACTAATGATCTTTAAGGTTGAATTTAGTTCTGCATACTTCCGCCCCCCCCCCCCCCCCCCCCCTCTCTCTCTCTCTCGGTTAGGCACGGGGTCTAAAGTGTTCTAATGTCACTATTAAAGATACATCTCCGGTTCTATAAACCACGTGGAATTGACACTAACGATCTTTACCAAAAAGTTAAGGTAGAATTCAGTTCTGCATACTCCCATACTCCCGTCTGCAACACAATTGAGCTCTGGTTAAAAAATATGACCATATACAGCTGAATAGACAGCAAAATTTGAATTGGATTTTGTTCTCAAAATTAAGTGATAACAACTAATTCAATGATTCAATGATAGCGCGCCTTCTTATCTTAAAGGTAGATGTTCCGATTTTCAACTTGAAACGGTTTTCTATTCTACATGAAAGGTCATCCTTATAAAGTTTGAGTTGCATAGCTCTAATGGTTAGTCTTATTTTAGACGCACAAGATGCTGTGAACTATACCCATAACTGTTAGGCCTTGACAACAATGAATGACTGGATTGAGGAGGAAAAAAACCCAGTTCTTGAGACCTATATATTTTTTTCTTGAGAAAAACAGCCTTTAACCTATTTTTTGCCATTCAATTGGGACTGGTTTCGTATATATATTTTTTTTTTGCCAATCAATAAAAAATACCAGCTAAGTTCCGAATTTCTAAGACTATTCTTATAGACCTTCAAATATTTGCTGTGCTAACATATAAGCCTTCGTAGATACGGCATATGAGTGCCCCACCCCCGGCAAGAATGGCTGTAGCTTCCCGTGCGCGATGACAATCTAGTCATTAATTAAGTACCCCCCCCCCCCCCGGGCCAAAATGGTGATAGCTTCTCGCGCGTGACAATGTTCATAATCATGATAATTGTAAGTACTTTACAAATAGATACATTCAGTGTTGCTATATCCATGCGCCCAACTGTACGCCAACTTGGCGATTTCAGCCGATAAAATATTTACAATTATGAAAAATAAAAGTAAAATAATATAAAATCATAAAATATGGAAACAATATACAGAAGTATACAGAAATATAAACATTAATAACAATCATAAAGATAGAAATTAATGTGGGCGCGTTTTGTGTATGAGTCAATTTCGTCGGCTCGAGTATCAATAAAAAACCCAGTTAAGTTAATTTCAGAATTTCTAAGACTATTATTCTTATACCAGGGAGGTGTAATAATAAAAATTAGTATAAATAACATCTCTCTGCTTATACTACTATAGGCCTTCAAATTATTAATTGCTGTGCTACATTGTAACATAATAGGCCTATAATACGAGTATATGAGTGGCATATGAGTGCACCCCCCCCCCCCCCCCCCCCGGCAAGAATGGCTGTACCTTCCCGTGCGCGATGACAATAGTCATTAATTTCAAGTGCGCCCCCCCCCCCCCCGGGCCAAAATGGTGATAGCTTCATAATTTTTAAAGTACTTTACAAATTGATACAATCAGTGTTGCTATACCCATGCGCCCAACTGTACGCCAACTTGGCAAATACGGCCGATAAAATATTAAATACTTATGAAAAACGTAAAATAATATAACATCATAAAATACGGAAACAATACACAGAAGTATACAGAGTTGTAAATGTTAATAACAATCATAAAGATCGAAATTACTGTTTCAAGAACGCATGCAAACCGTTTTTCCTCTATATTGGGCGCGTTTTGTGTAAGAGTAAATATCGTCAGACTATTGACTACAATCGATACAATCAGTGTTGCTATACTCATGCGCCCAACTGTACGCTAAACTTAGCGAATTCGGCTATAAAATACAATTATGAAAAATGAAATAAATGATAAAATATGCAATATTATTTCAGAATCATACATACCTAAATTAAATATGATAGCTGTGCGTGCAGAGCAGCCCATCTCTGCCTAGGGACCGTTCATTATTTATGGTGGAGGGGGGGTTGGGACAAATTCGAAACTCGTATGTTAAAATTACCTAACCCCCCCTACAGCTGAAACTGAAAATTACACGACCCCCCCTGCTAACCAGTAGCTTTTTACACAACCCCCCCCAAAAAAAAATCAACTTGTCACATACTTAACATGCTTAAGCCGTCTTTACCTTTGGAATTTTGTTCATGGATACGTTGGCAAATTTTGTTTGAGCCCTATCTGAACGGCCAATAATTTTATGATGCCCCTTCTTTTTATTGTGTGAAATTAGTAATGGCGAGCGTAGCGAGTTGGATTTTTTTTCATATTTATACATTTTGGGTGGTTTTGTGAGTCTTTATAACCAGAAAGAACAAGTTAGAACATTCTGAGCAGAAACGTATAATCCAGTGAAACGTTTTACTTTTGTGAGCATTGGTGCAAAGCAGAGATGAGGTGAAAAGCATGCAATAAATCACATTTTTAAATCATGAAATTGGATTTTGTAACATTATACACCCTGTTGCTCTAATGTCTCGACCGTTGATGATTATATAGATGTTTTTCCACCATATCGTCGATTTGCTGTCCAGAAGTCGTCTCATAGTAAAAGTTTTTGAAGTCGATACCCGATAGGTTTTAAGAAAATATGCGCGAAGCGCAGAAAAAATGGCATTTACACTCCAAAATAGCCTTTAAAATCACTCCAATCACCACCATCTTTATAGTTTAAACAAATTTACACAACCCCCCCTGTTCAAGAATAAAAGTTACATAACCCCCCCTATTTCAACATATGAAAGTTACATGACCCCCCCCCCCCCTATATTTTACCCAACCCCCCCTCCACCATAAATAATGAACGGTCCCCTATGAATGTTTTTCAAGAACGCATGCAGACCCGCTTTCCCGCGGTATTGGGCGCATTTTCTGGTGCGTAGTAAATTCGGTAAGCCATACCGATTCGTCAGCTAGATTTACCCGTCAATTGATGAGCCACAATAAAACCGCTCAAGTGCATATTTCGCCGACGATAATGACCGCACTTGGTCAATATTCTCACGTAACTATGAATGGGCTAACATGCCGCTATTGTCTTCAACTTCAAGTGTTTATTTGCTTTATGGCTTTTAACATTCCATGTAATTTATTTGTAAAGCTGAATATTCCATTAGACTTTAAGGGGGTGATGGTTGTAGAATAAAATACCAGCAAAAAACTTCGCATAAATACCGATAAAAAAAACCCCCAAACTTTGCCCACCCAACCCAAAAGATATACCATGGCAGGTAGTAAGCTCGCAATTCTTACTACATGTACAACCTGCCATGGAATGGACCGGGGAATGGATATTAGACTCGCCTTGAGGCTAATAAAAATTCCACCTGAACCCAACATCCAACAGTCCCACAACTTAGAATAATGGTGAATCCCTAATATAGTGTATACCGGGGCCTGGTACCGAGGTTAATATAGGTCACACCCCCTGTGTTTAGAGTTATTAAAAAGAAAGAAAGAAAGAAAGAAAGAAAGAAAGATAGAAAGAAAGAAAGAAAGAAAGAAAGAAAATAAAAGGGCATGTACACGTATGTGTGACATACAGCTCCAGTTACTTTAATGTATAAGTGTGTCTTTTTTTCAAACTATTTATATTTTGTTTATTTATGAGTATAAACCTATAAGTAAACACAATTCAAACAATTGTAGTGCTTAACAAATCCCTATTTAAATTCCGCAAATTCGTCCCCAAAATGACCCAAAATGGGGTAATATAAGAATGCTGACTTTGATATAAACGTAATTCAGACAGCTGGAATGCGAATTCCTCAAAAATACACATGCATTTTTAAGAGACAACTGGATATGCACTTCAGCTTGCACAGGGCACGGTTGTATAACCATTCAAGGCAAACAATTGGTTCCTGGTTTAGTTAAACGCGCGTTAAAACACCCCATACCATGTTTAAAGTTAGACACTTTCCAGTAAGTTAGACGTGTGTTTATTCTAAAATTACGTTTAGTTAAAGATGTATTCAGGCAAAGTTGAACGCCGCGTGTTTAGCTTAAAACCGCGTTTAGATAATTACTTACGAGACTACGGCCCATGTGTTTCTTGTGTTTAAAAATAAACAAACAAAACATAACACACAAAAACTAATCAGAGTATTCAAAATTGAACGCGATCGCGCATGAATGGACAAATGGACAAAATGGCAATGGTTCCAAATGTTGCTCTCTCGTAAAATATCTTTCGATATACTTAAATGGTCACGTCGTAAAATCGATTTAAGAAATAATAGTGGCTAAACCCTCATTTATTTACATTTATCTATATATAGGCTATATGAAAGTTGTATACTTTTGCTGGTTAAGACAGCTGCTTGGCGTATCAATGTAGAAACTACTTTGACGCATTTCATTTTCGATATCGACGACTTTGCTAAATGCCGGTGTGAAATGATCTGCTTGAAGATGTCATAGACTGGTTTTAATAAGTTTGCAAGACAGGGGTATCTAAAGATCTTGATCTCAATGAAAGACCTAAATTTCATCTCAAGATCACTCTTGAAACCGACTCGGTGTTAGTACCCAAAGTGCGCGGTTCGGAATTCCGCGGTTCGTTTTAGTGATAATTGACAAACGGGTATTGTTTACCGCTACGTTGCCATCCAGTTATGTTATGCACCCAACTGGTCGTTTCGAAATATGTTTCCTTTCGTTGGGGTGTGCTTGGAGCGCATATGTGATAAATGTAAAAATCCTTAACCCTAACACTTTTGGA
Organism: Ophiura sarsii; assembly: GCA_035610835.1. Lineage (NCBI taxonomy): Eukaryota > Metazoa > Echinodermata > Ophiuroidea > Amphilepidida > Ophiuridae > Ophiura > Ophiura sarsii. The sequence goes on along the minus strand of CM069459.1, from coordinate 61,262,064 downwards.
ATGGAAATGTTGAAAACAATATCCGAGGGTGGAAATGGGCGAAATTTAGCGAGAAAAACCGGACTTGCCGACGACAGATTCGATCCCGGGTCCTCCAGCATGGATGACGGGGTCTTAGTCCACTCGGGCAGGGAGTCACGCGCCCGCAATTAACAATTCCGTGCGCATATATCACCTGGTGTCAGTGCCCGGCGAGATAGACTGAGGTGACACGTGTCTCAAGCATAGTTTTCAAATGGGATTTCATGGGGTTCAGGGCTGTAAGGGTTATTCATGCAATAGTAATTCCTGCGTAGAGCGCCGTGTGGCAATACATCGTTGCACATGTGTTGTGTTTCTACTTTTCGAAGTTTATCCTGAACTTAAATGTGTCTTTACTTAACCATTTCATAATCCTGATACAGATCCAGTTATCACTCTAATTTTCCGAGAGCCAACTTACTTAGCCATGATTTAAGGCATAACATTGATGATGCAATTATGTACTTAATACGTGATGTTTAGGATAGTTCACTTTATAGAATCAATGTTTTTGTTTACAACTGTCAGATAAAACTGACGAATTCTACGCTCGAGTCACTGATCAGCCGATGAATGCAATAATGTTTTATGGATATTTCCTTTTAAAATCTATCGGTGGATTTTCCATCACTCCAAGAGCGTAATCAACCATCTATTACAGTACTTGTGTTGCTCTGCTATGATTTCCCATAGAACAAGTATGCATTCATGATTCTATTTGTTGAAAATATACGTTGTATGGACTGCATTGCACCAACGTCTGAGGAGAATAAAAGCACTTAACAAAACCTTTCAAAAATAGCCATATTTTAAACTCCATATTGTAAATTTAATTCAGACCTGAATTTAATGACCGGGTAATAACTTGACAGCTATTTCTTGTATTAAATTAAATTAAAAAACGAGAGTTAAATAATAAGTAGTACTTTTTTTGGTTATGAACTACTCAATTTAAAAGACAAATGTCAAAAGGGGAAGCGGGGAAACTCGTTGTCATGGGAATGGTGTTAAAGGTATAGTATGTGATCTTTTCCAGGGGACGCCCTCAATCTTCGAAAGAAAATTGGAAGCAGATTTTCTTGCAGATTTACTTTTCTGATCATAAATCATAAATAGTTTGTCCGAGTCTTTATATTCCTTCATTCATTTTACTCATTCGGCTTGTATGCTTTGGTAGATCCACGCCTGGATTTAACTGAGTTTTGCTTGCCATTAGATCTGATGCATATTGCCCTATACGCATGTTTACTGCTCATGGAGGAAATGGTGTCAAATATGTCCCTGAGGTAACTGGAGACTGGGGCTCGAGGACAATTAGTAGACCCGAGGTCTACAATCACCAATGAAGCTATTTTGTACCATTTCCAGAACACAGAACAGTAAATGTTTTGTTTTATATAACTAACATATCAAAATAGTCTTGTCATTTGAAAGTCTTTGATAAACAAAGCTACCATTGCCCTCATAGTTCCTCACCATAGAGCAATAGTACTTTTTATGGAAACTGTTTGCTCTCCTTAGAAATATCGGGGAACTAGTTCGAATATTTTATGTCACGAGATGTTGTATCCACCAATCAGTGAGTCTCTTAACTGAGATTTGTATACGTTAGCGCTCGTAGACGTTACGTTGGTGCCCTTGTAAACACAGCCACCGTGGTCTAGTGAGTAATATTCAACGGCAATAGCGAGAGGGGCCGGATTTGATACCTTTATCAACTTCAAACACACCACCAAGATGTCACCTTTCTTCTACGTCAATCAATGCATTGTATCAACGTGTTGATGTTCATTGGTGTTCGTTCTCAACTTTAACATACCTAAAATCACTCATTTAACTAAAATGTGCTGCTTTTTGTGAAGACAGCTCTTTTATTAGAATCGTCATTCAGTGTGTCATTGAACATAATCGATCAAATCAATAATAATCTACCTACTTAAATTATAGTTAGTTGAATTTGAACAAAAAAACATATTTTCATCTAAATTATCCATGACATACCATAAAATATTTCAATTTTATATGGTATTTCAAACAATACATTGACATATCCTATAATCATCCTCGGAATCACAAAGGCAGTTTTTTTCAGTTGAAAGACATTTTCTTGTTCAAAAGTGGCCAAAGTAGGTAGGATTCGCACGCTTGTTACTGAATTGATCATATCTTGGTAATTAGATGGTGAAATTTAATTCATTCAACCTTTTTTTTTTTTAAACAAAAAGACATTATGATGTATTTTTTATTAATTTTCTAACTGATGGGACACTATTTTTGAGACACCTTGTACAGAACTATATGTGTGCCCAGAGCGCTCATTGTAGATTTGACATCAAAACATTGTACAAAGGTTATAATTTGGAAGGACATGAATATTGTTGACGTCATTTTTGTTTTAAAAGATGCAATAACGTGATATTAATCAATAACGTAATCACAACGTTACACCTAACCACTAAAGTAAAACAAAAATCAATTTATATTGATCCAAGGCTTTGCAATAAATTGTTTTTTTATAATAATACAATTTACTTTCATTCATCTAAATCTGAACTACCAACTTTCATTTCAAAAGCAGAAAAGTCAACATCACCGTAATTATTTTATTTTTCTTCTTGAAGTCTCATGGAAAACCCAAACAAACAAACAAATCCAAAAACAACAACCAACAACAACACAAAAACAACAATAACAAAACAAATGCAATGTGGTTGATATCTTTCAAAACCGAGCGGAACTTGCTAAAATAACATTCACTGGAAATCACTTAATTCGACTGATAGGAAGAGTCACACTGGCGTGACGTGCTCTGATTGCTCAGTAGTAACTTCGTTGTTTGCAAGTGGTTGTTTAAAGTTGTAAACAACAAATGTGTACATTTTGAACATCCGAGGTTGACTTCATTTTTGAACAATTATTGTTCATGCACCGTGCTTAAACAGCGGTTGCTTACAATTTTAAACAACATGTATAAAATATTTTACCTGTCTAGAAGTTGAACGAATGTATGGAATTAGTGGATTAAGCTCGAGTAGTGCATTAAAAATTAAACAAAAGCACACTGGCACGATTTAATTCGAGAAGTATTAACAGTTGCATGTTATGCAGACTGTAACTAACAAATAACAAGTAACAAAGTATTTTTAGTTTTAAATTGTATATCATGCAAAGTGAATTTTCTTAGCTTCTTAGTAAGCTTTATCTCATAAAGATCAGTGGTCAGGAAGCAGAGATATGATCAATTGTATAAGGTAGTCATGAAATCATCTAGGTTACTTTGGCTAAACCATTGGAATAAACATGATGAATGGAATTGAACCATGAACAAAGGAATAGAGTGCTCTTGCTAGTGATATTTTCATTGGAGACCAAGCAATCTTTCCTATGGACAGCGGAGTGAACACCAGTCTATGACATCAGACATACGCGCGCTTACTAGACTTCACTCACATAACAGACAGAAATGCTCGTTTGGGCAGGAATCGTTGGTGATGGGACTTTAATTGGACCTGTTTTCATAGATGGGAACATGAATGCTTAACGCTACTTTTTTTGTTTTTTTGTTCGAAATACACTTGTTGTACTCTTCAATAATAAGGTCGTAGAATCAATAAAGTGTTTTGAATCTGTGCGGGTGATGAGCACAATTTAATGCATGACGTTTCGGGCTTAAAACAAGAAAAGAATAACAACATTATAAATGTGAGCGCTTGTGAGGATGAGATGCACGGACAATGTTATCAGATCTCATCTGAAAGCGGTGACGGGCAGAGTGGTGAAGACGTCTTTGGTGGACTCGTCGTAAAGAAGAGATTGAAAGTTCCTGAATATAATGTTCCGGATGGGAACATTGAGCGGGTAATAGGTAATAAGCAGTCATGCCAGTTGAACACGTTCACATGTCTGGGGTTGAGAAGGTTGTAAAGCAGTGTTTCTATCAATGGTCTTCACGCGATACACAGCTGCCTTGGCGATGTCATTAGGGTATCCGCGATCACTGAAGGATTGGACCATTTCGGTTTTGGTTGTTTCGAAATTGTCGGTGGTGCTGCAAATTCGTTTCGCTGTGAGCTATTGGCTGTAAGGGGTGCTGTGCTTGCATGCCTGCGGGTGACTGGAGTCGTACATCAGGTAGCTGTGGGAGTCCGTGGGTTTATAGAAAATGTTAGTTTAAATGCCATCCTCACAAATGCTGAGTTGGAGATCAAGGAACGTTACCGACTTCGTTGATATCTCATGCGTGAAGTTGAGAGATTCATGATATGTGTCCACGTGTTTTATAAAAGAGTTCAACTCTTGTCTGGTTCCGGTGAAAATAGTTCTAAAGTTAACACAATATTTTATAAGTGCAAAATACACATTTGGCACGATTCATTTCGAATTCCGGGATTCGAATACATTATGTTAGAATAATATTAAAGTTAAAGTCGCATATTAGATGCACGAAATACACATTTGGCACGATTCATTTCGAGTAATGTTAAAAGTTACATATTAGTGCGGTATGCACTGCATTTGCGGATCAAACCTCTTATCTTACTTCCGTAGAATGTCCGAATATCTTTTTGTGTTGCCGCGTAAAAAAGTGGATCGAGCAAGGGATTCAACTGTTTAATTAGCCAAACGATTCCGAGGACGTTCACGCTTTTATAAACATACGACACGAAGAATAGATAAAAAATGTACGGTAGCATACAGACGTACATTGCAGATACAAGGGCTGCCAAAGTCATCGCGGCTTTCATGTATCTCTTTTTGAAAACATCCTGAGCGTTGCCGTCATTGTCGTTGGCATTTGTGTTGCTATTGCTTGTACTAGACGCGCTTCCAATTTGTCTGCTCTTGCGTATCCTTGCCAAAAGGCGGTTGAAAAAGACGGCGCTGAAGATACCGACCAACAGAAGAGGGAGCAGATAGAAACTAACCGAGACGTAAAGACCGAACCATTTCATACGACGAGGAGGAGACACGCAGCGTTTGTTAAAGTCAATACTTGCGGACACTGCGTTATTTCTCTTCGCAAAATTCCAAAGGCTAAGTTCAAACAGTGAAGCTACCAGGCAGATCAGGTAGCAGATACCTACGGTCACTTTAAGGCGTAGCGAGGTTAGCATTTGTATGTACTTCGAATAGTCCATGGTTATAAGTAGTACTCGGTCAATACTGATCGTTACTAAAATCATATTACCGGCGTTATAGAGTACGTATACCAAAGGCACTGTTATCATGCAGCCGTACTCCCCGTAGGCATTATTACCTGAGTTAATCACGTAGGGCAATCCGATGTATACAATCTGGAATATCCCCCAGAATAAGTCGGTGATTGATAACGCGAATATCAGTATATTACTTGTATGGGTTTGCAAACTGCGAACTTTAACGAAAGCGATTATCGTCATCGAGTTGGCGATGATTGTAGCCGACTGGATAATGCACTGGATTAAACCAAATATAAATGAACGCATTTTTATTAATCTTACGACTAAAATAACACTCCCGTATCGATGAAGAAGAGTCTAACCTGTAGTCCTATTATAAGTATTAGGATACAATAGTCGGTAGGATTCTCACGAATTACTCTTGCATGCGCAGACTACTGTCGCACAATGAAGGGTATCGCCTACTACCAGATCCCGATACAAATGACATACAGAATATCTGACCAAATATTGAGTGTCCTCATACCTGTAAAACTGTAGCGTCAACGTAAACATTAAAATACATATATACTTCCTCTTCTTTATTTTTAGATATTACTCGTGGTTTTTTTTTACCACTACGAACAAAATTCGTTATATTCATTGTTGACTCGATTAAGTCAAACACGGACAAAGTCAAACGTTCTTATCTTTGTCAAGCAGTTCTATTAATGTCCCTCAATGTCAAATTATCGTATGGGATTTATATATTTAGAATCGATATTGTATTCACCGACAAAGGTTTAGTATATTATCAGGTGTTTTGGCATTGGACACTCTGTTCAATAGATAGTCTAACCATGATATATTGTTTATACATAATGCCCCTGATCTGTTAACAGTTGAGCGCTCTTTGTCATCTCCGAGACAATTCTGGAAAATGGTTTTATAGTCATATTAGATTAATAGAAATGCGTACAGTTATATATTTTTGATCCAGTGCTTTATCCAGTCGGATACATTCAATCGCCAACTTGATGAAGATAATCGCTTTCGTTAAAGTTCACTTTGCGAACCCATACAAGTAATACATTGATGTATAAGCGTGACATTTTTTCGAACTATTTCTATTTTGTTTACCTATGAGTAAGACATTCATGAAATCAGCAATATTAAACCTATTGAAAAGTTAATACCGTTCAATAGATGCTTTAATAAGTTGACGATGGGCTTTAATACGTTCATGGATATCTTACTCATAGCTATAAACACTTCGTATTCCATATCTCGATAAACGCATCAAGATTGTTGTTATTGAGTTCTGTTCCCGTTTTTCAGAACAAATAATGCTCATTTGGTATTGGGATATGAAACCTCATGCGCTCTTCTAAGCTCGTTTGGTGCATGTGTTACATATTACAGATTATGGCCATATTCACGTACAGGGTGAGTCAGAAAGAACGGGCACTTTTTGGCGAAAGCACCGCAGAAAAAAATTGACCCACGTTCAAGGAATTTTTTAAACCACATTTGAAGTGTCAGAGAATATGTGTTTACTTAGCAGTAAGTTTTGAAATAATCCTGAAAAAATGATACATTTATCTTGGTTGGTTCTTCAGATATGGTTCATTACAGAAAGTTTGTACAAAACTGCCTTGTCCACGGGAGCGTCCTTTAGTAGAGATGGAATGCACAAAGTGGACTTACACACGATTGGTCACAAATTGTAAAAAAATGAAGAAAAAGGAAAAAGACGACATCTGAAACATTTGTCTGGTGCTTGACATTACCTACTTACGTACCTACGTTTCTTTGTTGAATGTGAATGGCACATAAAAATAGAGATTAGGATACTTTGTCAGGGCGGGCTTTTCAATTCTGAAACTAGAGCATGATGTTTTGTTGAAGTCAACAACTAAATGACGCTCCCGTGGACAAGTCAGTTTTGTACATGTTTTCTGTAATGAACCATATCTGAAGAACCAAACAAGCTAGACGTGCCATCTTTTCAGGATAATTTCAAAACTTAGTGCAGATTACGACTATGTTAACACAAATTCTCTGAAACTTTAAATGTGGTTGAAACATTACTTTGAACTTGGGTCAACTTTTTTTTGAACCAACCGGTAGTGTTACAAATAACACATATTTGGCTTTCATTCAAAAAAAGAATTTTGAATTCGATCATTGCGTCATAAAGTTGCAATCATTTGAGTAGAACTCGGTATTTTAAAGCTAATCCACGGAATGGCAATAACCCATAGTATTGTTGGTTGCCCGATTCAGAGATACTGATCAATGAAATTAGTGAAAAAACTGAAAAAACTTAAAAGGCACACGAATGTTGGATACAATATCTTAAAGTGACTGGAAATAAATAGATCTGTGTAATTATGAGTAATAAAAAGCCTGAAATCAAGAAGGAAAAGTAACAGCATATCTACTGATTCAGGAGGTAAACCAACCCCATTAGAATACTTCTAGGAATGGCTTGATAATTCGACCATTCCGTGGATTGGCTTCATATTTTGGGGCTTTACTCAAATTAGTGTAACATGATAATGAAATGGTCGATTCTTTTTATTTTTAATTTTGAATGAAAGCCAAATTGTAGGAATTGAAAGCGCTACCATTAATTTGGAATATGCATGCCTACTTCTTTTGTGACGCTTTTGTGAAGAAAAAAATGCCCGTTCTTTCTGACTCACACTAAACACGATTTACCTTAAAAACAATTTTAACTAAACTCATATCTAAATTAAAGGCGACCTTATCTTTTAAATGACGTGTTTAACAAAACCCTATTTAAAAACTCCGCAAATCTCGTCCCCAAAATTATCCAAATGAGCTACATTAAATATCAACCGATTTCCTCAAATACCATGCATTTTTAACATGTTTTTAAACATGTTAAAAATGCATGTTAAACATGTTAAAAGACTACGCGATGTGCACGTCAGCTTGCACCGGCAGTGTAATCATTCAAGGTGCATGGGTAATAGTAAAGGTGGCTCTATTGAGTCAAAATTTTAGATTTCCTTTTAAATTAAATATGTTTTAGCCCTTGGTCTGACGATTCTGGAACTGACAATTGTATTTCAATCGTACATTCGATTGCCGAGATATGTTAGGTCAAAGGGGCATGAAACAAACATAAAGGGTGTATCAGAAAGAACTGTAACGTGTTTCTAAAATACATAAAAAATACAAAATGATTATTGTTTTATATTTAAACACCTGCAATATAAAGGTGAGCATGTTTCCTATATTATATGTTAATTTCATTGAGATCTCTTTTTGTTCTCGTGTGGCAAGACATAATCGAAAATCGATGAAAAGGTATTTTCAAATTCAATCAATCCTCTCTACCACTTTCCCAACATTTCAAACAATGTAGCCCACACCACATAAGCAATATTCAAAACTCCTGCCAAAGAAAGGAAAGTTAAAACCATTTAAGCAGAACAAATCCTGGTTTATTTGCGGATTAAAAATCAAAATTTATCTCCAAATTTCACCCACAAAAGTATGCAAATAATAAAAAGTTATACAAGTGATGTGAAAAGTTGAGATATGGCGCCCAAATATAAGCCCTGTCCTATGGACGGATGGATATCTCAGGTAGGGTTAGTAATTTCACAGATTTTTAAATTGATCATTTCGACCAAAATTGAAATCTACCATCTTTACCAGAAAGTCTGTATTTTCCATCAGAAATGTCCGATTTTCGAAATTTAAAATTCTTATGAAAGCTGGGCGTTTGCGCAAGATATATGTGAAAACGGTTTGAACAATTTCAATCGAATTCATACCGTAATAAATCATATTGCCTCGGTACAGTTCTTTCTGATACACCCTGTATCTGGGAACAACTTAATTTTTATTTATTTGTTTATTTTTCAATTCCAGTTACCAGGTAATTTCCTAATTATGTATGCATACAAAATGCAAAGAAAAAGTTTGTGGATAGATTAAAATGAGCTATGGTGATGTAACTTGGTGCATGGGTAGTAGCTTATGGCTAATTCCCATTTGCATAATTAAATTTGCCCTAATTAAAAAAAAAATTAAACATTTTAATTTTTTTTTAAATTAAATATTTTAATTAAATTATATAGCTTTGAAAATAATGCTAAGTAATGATGAAATGAATATCACTTTGTAGTATGCCCAGTTCCTGTGGGTGCAATGAGAATGTATAGGGAATTTGGATGGTTTACATTATAATTTGAAAAGTCATGGTGTTAAATAAAAGTTTTAAAATTCCCTCCCAAATATTCCATTTTTAAAGATGAATAAAGAGATCAATTCTCATAATCTGGGAAAGATTAAAGATTAGGAAAAATGTTGGGATTAGTTTTACTTGAGTGGAACCATGGACAAACAATTGTGAAGGTTATTTTGAAAGGAAGTCAAAATTGACACACTGCCTACCATTGGATTGTATAGGCTATAATAAGCTTGTTGAATTATTCATGAGCTATTTTCAATATAAAATATGTATGGGGATTTAACATAGGCACATATTTTCTTCAATTTTATGGAATGGAATGAGCAGATGTTGCAGGAAACATGAAACACTTACCCTAAACATTAATTAAAATGGTGTAAACTCGCCTAGGAAATGTTAGTGTCGTCGTGTTATATAGGCTCAAACAGGTGTAATTTCGACATGTATTGCAAGATGTAGGAGTCAAAGGTGAGGTACAGTCATCGGACTAGCTGCCGCTAGGAATTCTGGTACTTAGGTGGCCCTCATTTTGTTGAGATGTCAATTTGTATGCCAATATTTAGGGCTGAAAAGCGAAAATGCAATTACGCACACCTGTCATTTTGAGCGTTCTCAACAAGTGAACGGGCTCTCGTTCCGGAGCTGACAAGGTTATACATTTCCCCCTATTATTCTGGATTTAAAAAACCCTGTTACAGCTAACGAGCGCGCTCACAACTTTCAAGAATAGATTCCGTCATTACGAATATGCAATGATTGCAATGATTGCACATATATTACGTCACTTCCTGTTAAAAGTGATATCATACATGAAATAACTTGCTCAAATGTTTGATTTATGACCCCCGAGGAAACTAATAACTTGCGCCATTTTCAGAACGCAATCCATTACTTTACAACTATTGTCGCATGGGGATATTTTGTGAAGATGAGTTGATCAAACAAAGTGAGATTATGAGGTAGTGTCAATATATACAAACACAGAAGACGACTTAATGTTCTATATGCGTAGATGTCGAATGGTTGGTTGGTTGGTGATCGCGCGACCAAGGGGAATACATGTCTATAACAAAAGTACTATTGCCCGCCAAGAGCGTAATCAACCATCTATTACAGTACTTGTGTTGCTCTGCTATGATTTTCCCCTGGGTAAAGAGTAGAGAACAAGCATAAACATGCATTCATGAATCTAGTCGTTGTAGATAGACGTTTATATGGACTGCATTGCACCAACGTCTGAGGATAGTAAAGGCACTTAACACTTTCCATGCGGCTATAGTTTTACCATTTATACAAAACAGATTTTTAAGAAATTAATACTAGGCATGTTTGTACTTATTTTAATGCATTTCACATGGTAATTCCAAATATGATTATGATATTTAACAATTTTGACATTTTTGAAACATTTTGTGAAATTTTGGAATGTCGTCTGCAGCTGTGGAAAGTATAAACATAACATTTAAGAAATAGCGATATTATTATACTCCATATTGTAAATTTAATTCAGACCTGAATTTAACGACCTGGTAATAACTTGACAGCTTTTACTTGGAATCAAATTAAATTAAAAACGAGAGTAAAAGAATAAGTAGTACTTTTTTGTTTGTTTATGAACTACTCAATTTAAAAGACAAATGTCAATATTTAAAAGTGAAAGCGGGGAAACTCGTTGTTATGGGAATAAAGGAATAAATTATGAATGCATTATAAACCGGATCTTTCTCAGTTTTCTTTTTGTCATTCTCTTTCGTAGTCAAACAACAAGAAGACAAATCGTTAATTTAATTCATTTTTTGAGTTAAAAACATCATGTTTGATCCCATTGAATAGAAATCCAAAATATGTTTACAAGATTCATATCAAAACACCAATTTACGGCGCATCGAACGTTTTGATAAGGCACCTCACCAAAAACATGTCATCGGCAAGATGTCACCGCATTTCTTTTGATTTTTCTGCATTTTCTGGTACCAACAACAACACGTGAGCGATCTTTCGCCGCAATAGCAAAAGGTAACAGGTACGAAATCGTGTATTTTTATTCTCTTTGTTAATTACATTCACGCCAGTTTGTCCCAGTCTTTATATTACTCATTCGGCTTGTATCCTTTGGTAGATCCACACCTGGATTTAACTGAGTTTTGCTGGCCATTTGATCTGATGCATATTGCCCTATACACATGTTTACTGCTCATGGGGGAGATGGTGCCAAATATGTCCCTGAGGTGACTGGAGACTGTGGCTCGAGGACAATAAGTAGACCCGCGGTCTACAATCACCAATGGGGCTATTTTGTACCATTTCTCGAACACAGAACAGTAAATGTTTTGTTTTATATATCTAACATATCAAAATAGTCTTGTCATTTGAATTTTTTTGATAAACAAAAGATTATACTCACAAAATCCTCCAATCAATTACAGCGAGCAGGCAAACGGCTTCTATTACCCTTATAGCTCCTCACCATAGAGCAAAAGTACTTTTTACGGGGAAATTTTGCTCTCCTGTGAAATATCGGGGAACTAGTTCGAATATTTTATGTCACGTGATGTATTATCCACCAATCAATGAGTCTCTTAACTGAGACTTGTATACATTATCCCTAGTAGACGTTACGCTGGTGCCCTTGTAAACACAGCCACCGTGGTCTAGTAAGTAATATTCCACGGCAATAGCGAGAGGGGCCGGGTTCGATACCTTTATCAACTAATTCAAAACACACCAACAAGATGTCACCTTTCTTCTACGTCAATCAATGCATTGCATCAACGTGTTGATGTTCATTGGTGTTCGTGTACAACTTTAACATACCTAAAATCACTCATTTAACTAAATTGTGCTGCTTTTTGTGAAGACAGCTCTTTTATTAGAATCGTCATTCAGTGTGTCATTGAACATAATCTATAAAATCAATAATAATCTACCTACTAAAATTATAGTTAGTTGAATTTGAACAGAAAAACAAATTGTTATCTTAATTATCCATGACATACCATAAAATATTTCAATTTTATATGGTATTTCAAACAATACATTGACATATCCTATAATCATCCTCGGGATCACAAAGGCAGTTTTTTCAGTTGAAAGACATTTGCTTGTTCAAATGTGGCCAAAGTAGGATTCGCACGCTTGTTACTGAATTGATTATATCTCGGTAGTTAGATGGTGAAATTCAATTCAATTTCAACGGTTTATTTTTTTTAAACAAAAAGACATTATGATGTATTTTTAATTAATTTTCTAACTGATGGGACACTTTTTTGAGACACCCTGTACAGAACTATATGCCAGAGGGCTCATTGTAGATTTGACTTCAAAACGTTGTACAAAGGTTATAATTTGGAAGGATATGAATATTTTTGACATCATCTTTGTTTTAAAAAGATGCAATAACGTCAAAAGTGATATTAATCAATAACGTGATCCCAACGTTACACCTAACCACTAAACAAAAATCCATATTACAATAAAGCACGCACGGCACGTACTAACCCGAATTTTAAATTTGAACTTTACAACTATTATTTTATATTGATCCAAGGCTTTGCAATAAATTGTTTTTTTTTTAATAATAATACAATTTACTTTCATTCATCTAAATTTGAACTATCAACTTTCATTTCAAAAGTAGAAAAGTCAACATCATCGTAATTATTTCATATTTCCTCTTGAAGTCTCATGGAAAACCCAGACAAACAAACAAATCAAAAAACAACAACCAACAACAGCACAAAAACAACAATAACAAAACAAATGCAATGCGGTTGATATCTTTCAAAACCGAGCGGAACTTGCTAAAATACCATTCACTGGAAATCACTTAATTCGATTGATATATCCAAGATTTATTACATACTATAATCATTTAGTCAACAATAATCATACATTTGTAGATATTTTACGTCATCGATTGCGGCTGACAGACTTCATGATTGTTCTGGCGCCAGATGAGAAGTCAATTGTAATAGCAACAACCCAGCGCAGAGGAAGAGTCACACTGGTGTTACGTGCTCTGATTGTTCAGTAATAACTACGTTGTTTACAAGTGGTTGTTAAAAATTGTAAACAACAAATGTGTAAATTTTGAACATCCGAGGTTGACTTCATTTTTGAACAATTATTGTTCATGCACCCTGCTTAAACAGCGGTTGCTTAACATTTTAAACAACATGTTTAAAATATATTAGCTGTGTAGAAGTTGAACGAATGCATGGAATTAGTAGATTAAGCTCGAGTAGTGCATTAACATTTTAACAAAAGCACAATGGCACGATTTGATTCGAGAAGTATTAAAAGTTGCATGTTATGCAGACTGTAACTAACAAATAACAAAGTAACAAAGTATTTTTTGTTTTGAATTGTATGTCATGCAAGGGAATTTTCTTAGCTTCTTAGTAAGCTTGGTCTCATGAAAATCGGTAGTCAGGAAGCAGAGATGTGATCAATTGTATAAGGTAGTCATGAAATCATCTAGGCTACTTTGGCTTATCCACTAATGAACATGATGAATGGAATCGAACCATGAACATAGGAATAGAGTGCTCTTGTTAGACAATGATTCATATCAAGTGATCTTCTGGATGCAAACTTTCAAAGGATACTATATTACGCACAGTGGCTAACTGGGCGGCAGGAAAGATTTATGCATGATATTTTCATTAGAGACCAAGCAATTTTTCCTATGGACAGCGGAGTGAACACCAGTCTCATCAGACATACGCTCGCGCACAGGAATAACCCTCATCTACTAGACTTCATTTATGACCGGCCACATAACTGACAGAAAATGCTCGTTTGGACAGGAATCTTTGGTGATGGGACTTTAATTGAATCTATTTTCATAGATGGGAACATGCATGCTTATTAACATTACCTTGATCTTATCAATAACAAGGTGGTACACGAGTTGAATAGCACATGGAAGATCCCCCGCTGAACCAGAATGGCTATATATATATCTCGTATGGTGGTTTCAGGATGGGGGTACCATGACACAATTAATAATGAGCGCGAAGAAATGTATCAAGATAATAATTCATTTATCTATTATGTCATGAATATAATTCATTTATCTATTATGTCATGAATTTAATTATTGAAATGAAATAAAACTAATGGACAAAGAATTATAGTTCTCCTAATATTCCTCGCATGATACCGCAACCATTTAATTTCTACAAACAAGATAATGCTATGCTGAAAGTGGCCCACACCGATTTCTAGACGACTTGGTAGATTGGTCATAGTGTTTAAGCAAAAGCAGTTAAAAAGACCAAAAGAAAATTCTTCTGGTAGTCAATACATCACTTATCACAGAGGGTAAGAGATTTTGACATTGCATGATTTAAATATTGAGTTAAAAATGAAATTGCAATTGTATATATAATTGTTTTTGTTACAATTTGTATAATCGAAATGCACATGTTGCACATTTCAATAATTCGAGTACATGAAGTTCTTAAGTTAAAAGTTTATTTTACAAATGCGAAATACACATTTGGCACGTTTAAATTCGAATAGCGGTCGAATCAATTATGTTAGTAGGAGTAGTATTTAAGTTAAAGTTGCATATTATATGCACAAAATACACATTTGGCACGATTCATTTCGAGTAATGTTAAAAGTTACATATTGGTGCGGTATGCACTGCATTTACGGATCAAACCTCTTATCTTACTTCCGTAGAAATCCCTAATATCTTTTTGTGTTGCCGCGTAAAATATTGGATCGAGTAACGGATTCAGCTGTATAATTAGCCAAACGATTTTGAGGACGTGCACGCTTTGATAAACATACGACACGAAGAATAGATAAATGATGTACGGTAACATACTAACGTACATTGCAGATACAAGGGCTGCCAAAGTCACCGCGGCTTTCATGTATCTCTTTTTGAAAACATCCTGAGCGTTGCCGTCATTGTCGTTGGCATTTGTGTTGCTAGCGTTTGTACTAGACGCGCTTCCAATTTGCCTGCTCTTGCGTATCCTTGCCAAAAGGCGGTTGAAAAAGACGGCGCTGAAGATACCGACCAACAGAAGAGGGAGCAGATAGAAACTAACCGAGACGTACAGACCGAACCATTTCATACGACGAGGAGGAAACAGGCAGTCCTTGGTATAGTCAATGCTTGCAGCCACTGCGTTATTTCTCTTCGCAAAATTCCAAAGGCTAAGTTCAAACAGTGAAGCTACTAGGCAGATCAGGTAGCAGATACCTACGGTCACTTTAAGGCGCAGCGTGGTTATCATTGTTATGTACTTCGAATAATCCATGGTTATAAGTAGCACTCGGTCAATACTGATCGCTACTAAAATCATATTACCGGCGTTATAGATGTACAGTAAAGGTACTGTTATCATGCAGCCGACCTCCCCGTAGGCATTACCTGAGTAAAGCACGTAGGGCACTCCGTAATATACAATCTGGAACATCCCCCAGAATAAGTCGGTGATTGATAACGCATATATTAATATATTACTTGTATGGGTTCGCAAACTGCGAACTTTAACGAAAGCGAATATCGTCATCGTGTTGGTGATGATTGTAGCCGACTGGATAATGCACTGGATTAAACCAAATATAATTGAACGCATTTTATTAATCTTACGACTAAAACAACATTCCCGTGTTAATGAAGAAAAGTCTAACCGTTAGGCCTATTATAGATATTAGGAGACAATAGTCGGTAGGATTCTCACGAATTACTCTTGCATGTGCAGACTACTGACCAAATATTGAGTATGCTTATACCTGTAAAATTGAAGCTTTATTCCTCTTCGCAAAGTTCTAAAGGCTAAGATTTGTTTACCACTTGTTTACAAAAATTCTTCATATTCATTGTTGACTCGATTAAGTTGAGCACGGACAAAGTCTAACGTTTTCATCTTTGTCAAGCAGTCCATCAATCTCAAATTATCGTATTGGATTTATATATTTAGAATTGATATTGTATTCACCGACAAAGGTTTTGTATTTAGTTTATAGTTTTCTATTATCTGCTGTTTTGGCATTGTACACTCTATTCAAAGTATTGTCTAACCATGATATATTGTCGATACATAATGCCCCTGATCTGTTATCAGTTGAGCGCTCTTTGTCTATCTCCGAGACAATTATGGAAAATGGTTTTATAGTCATAAGATTTTAATAGAAATGCGTACAGTTATATTTCTTTTGATCCAGTGCTTTATCCAGTCGGCTACATTCAATTTCAATCGCCAACTTGATGAAGATAATCGCTTTCGTTAAAGTTCAGTTTGCGAACCCATACAAGTTATACATTGATGTATAAGCGTGACAATTTTTCGAACTATTTATAATTTGCTTACCTATGAGTAAGACATTCATGAAATTAGCAATATAAAACCTATTGAAAAGTTATACCGTTCATATCTCGATGAACGCATCAAGATTGTTGTTCTTGAGTTCTGTTCCCGTTTTTCCGAACAAATAATGCTCATTTGGTGCCAGGTTAGGATTATTTGAAAATGCTACAGTAATCATGCTAGTTCCAGAGGTATTTGGATATGAAACCTCATGCGCTCTTCTAAACTCAGTTGGTGCATGTGTTACATATTACAGATTATGGGCCATATTCACGTACAGGGTGAGTCAGAAAGAAAGGGGCACTTTTTCGGCGAAAGAGCCACAGAAATATTAGGCCTGCATATTCAAAACCAACTATAGTGTTACAAAGAACACATATTTGGCTTTCATTCAATTCGATCATTGCGTCATAAAGTTGCAATCATTTGAGTAGAGCCCGGTATTTTAAAGGAAATCCACGGAATGGCAATAACCCATAATATTGTTGGTTGCCCGATTCAGAGATGCTGATCATATTCACATACATTGTAGGCACATATTTTCTTCAATATTATGGAATGGAATGAGCAGATGTTGCTGGAAACATGAAACACTTACCCTAAAATATAATTAAAATGGTGTAAACTCGCCTAGGAAATGGTAGTCTCATCGCGGTAGCCTATAGGCTCAAAAAGGTGTAATTTCGATATGTATTGCGAGCTGTTTGAGTCAAAGGTGAAATAAAGTCATCGGAGTAGCTGCCGCGAGAAATTCTGGTACCTAGGCGACCCTCATTTGGTTGAGATGTAAATTTGTATGCCAATATTTAGGGCTGTAAAGCGAAAATGCAATGACGCACACCCGTCATTTTTAGCGCCCTCAAGTGAAACGGGCTCTCGTTCCGGCGCTGACAAGGTTATACCTTTCCCCCTATTATTCTGGATTTAAAAAACCCTGTTACAGCTAACGAGGGCGCTCATAACTTTCAAGAATAGATTCCGTTATTACGAATATGCAATGATTGCACAAATATTACGTCACTTCCTGTTAAAAGTGATATCATACATGAAATAACTTGCTCAAATGTTTGATTTATGATATTTAAAACCCCCGAGGAAACTAACTTGGGCCATTTCCAGAACGCAATCCATTACTTTACAGATATTGTCGCATGGGGATATTTTGTGCAGATGAGTTGATCAAACATAGTGATATTTTAAGGTAGTGTCATTATATACAAACACAGAAGACGACATGTTCTATAAGCGTAGTATGTCGAATAGTTGGTTGGTTGGTGATCGCGCGACCAAGGGGAATCCATGTCTACAACAAAAGTACTATTGCCCGCCAAGAGCGTAATCAACCATCTATTACAGTACTTGTGTTGCTCTGCTATGATTTTCCCATGGGCAAAGAGTAGAGAACAAGCATAAACATGCATTCATGAATCTAGTCGTGTAGATAGACGTTGTATGGACTGCATTGCACCAACGTCTGAGGATAGTAAAAGCACTTAACATAACCTGTCAAAAATAGCCATATTAATATACTCCATATTGGTTATTTAATTCAGACCTGAATTTAATGACCTGGTAATAACTTGACAGCTTTTACTTGAATCAAATTAAATTAAAAACGAGAGTAAAAGAATAAGTAGTACTTTTTTTTTCATGAACTACTCAATTTAAAAGACAAATGTCAATATATAAAGGTGAAAGCGGGGAAACTCGTTGTTCTGGGAATGGTGTTAATTCGTAAAGGAATAAATTATGAATGCGTTACAAACGTGATATTTCTGTGTTTTTGTTGTCATACCATTTCGTAGTCATACAACGTGAAGACAAATCGTTAATTTCATTCTTTTTTTTGAGTTAAATCATTAGGTTTGATCCCATAACTAATCACATGGAATAGAAATCCTACATATGTTTACAAGAGTCATATCAAAATACCAATTTACGGCGCATCGAACGTTTTGACAAGGCACCTCACCAAACACACGTCATCGGCAATATGTCACCGCATTTCCCTGGGTTGTTCTGCCTTTTATTGTGCCACATAAACACGTGAGCGATCTTTCGCCGCGATAGCAAAAGAACGGGTTCCAAATCGTGTCATGTTAAGTTCTTTGTTATTTTAATTTACGCTAGTTTGTCCCAGTCTGATGCATATTGACCAATACATTCATGTTTACTTCTCATGGGGGAGAAAATCACTGCTAAAATACACTGGAAATCACTTAAGTCGACTGAGTGATATATCCAGAATTGAACCGGAGATAGACAAAGAGCGCTCAACTGATAACAGATCAAGGGCATTGTATACACATTATTTCATGGTTAGACTATCTTTTGAACATAGTGTCCAATGCCAAAACAACATATAATATAAAAGTATAAACTAAATACAAAACCGTTGTCGGTGAATACAATATAGATTCTAAATATATAAATCCAATGCGATAATTGGACATTAATGGACATTAACAGAACTGCTTGACAAAGATGGAAACGTTCTACTTTGTCCGTGCTCAACAACTTAATGGAGTCAACAATGAATATGAAGAATTTGTTTAGTAGTGGTAAACAAAAAAAATTACGAGTAGGCCTAATATCTAAAATCAAACAAGAGAAAGTATGTATTTTGATATTTACGTTGCCGCTACAGTTTACAGGTATGAGCACACTCAATATTTGGTCAGATATTCTGTGAACACTGTATGTCATTTGTATCGGGATCTGGTAGCAGGCGATCCCCTTCACTATGCGACAGTAGTCTGCACATGCAAGAGTAATTCGTGAGAATCCTACCGACTATTATTTCTTACTAATAATAATAGGCCTACCGGTTGGACCCTTCTTCATTGATACGGGAGTGTTGTTTTCATCGTAAAGGCCCTGTCACACCATAACGTATCGCCTCAACGTATGCTAACGTATGCGAAATATCGAAAAATACGTTGGTGTACGTGTACAACCAGCAAAATGTATTAACAATTGGGAACAAAAGTTGACACCAAGAAATGACTGGCACAACATATTCTTGTTTAAGATAAAGAATAGAATTCTAAACAAGATTGGTCACTTTCAATTTAACCTGATTTATAACCTACTTCCATGCAAAAATAAATCTATATAAATGGAAATTAGTAGAATCAAACAAATGTATTTTCTGTAATCAACTTAATGAGTATACACATTTTTACACATTTATACACATGTATCAAGAATAAGTCCTTTTGGAAACAGATAGCAACATGTTTGAGAACTCTTAAATATAATTCTTTCAGAATATCCCTTGAATAATTTGTGGCTGGAAAATAAATAACTCTGAATTTAATATAGCCAATGTTATAATTATCCTTGCATGTTATGCAATATACAAGTTTCGCATGATATATAATGAAACCCAAAAAGAGATTCCAATATTCCATTTGTTTTATTTAGAAGTTAAAAAACTTAATGATCTACTAGCTAATTCAAAAAAACACCAGAGGATTCCAATCACAAATACAGAACAATGGAACGAATTAAAAATGTGTCTAAACATATAAATTATTTGATTTATTTTGTTTGGTTTTGTTATCTATCTCTATCAAAATATATTGTATTTGTTTGTCGACTCGACTGAGAGCGTCATGTATCTTTGAAAATCGTGAACCACTAAGCTAAGGTTAAACGATATGTGATGGTATAGGAGACTCTCTGATCGAGGCATGATTTTTGTAACTTATCAACAATAACAAAAATGAATATTCTTAATATTATGTTATAATTATGTTATGATTAAGAAAATAAAAGCACGAGTGCTCCATGCACTGTGGAAACGTAAAAAAACCAATAAAAAACAAACAAAAAAAACACAACAGTATGTCAACAGTCAACATCAAACACAATGTATGAAAATGGAACGATATTGCACATTTTGTTACGCTTAGCAACATAATAATATACAACCTAAAACTATATGTTATGTTACAAAGGAATGATAATATACATACAGTTTGAATACTGATACAAATAGCAACAAAAAAAAAAACCCGTTGGTGTACGTTGGTGTACGCTTGATATATATAAGTTAGGGGTACGTTGGAGATACGCCGTTTACGTTAAGAGCACGCTGTGACAATTTGGAACACGTCGAGCCCGCGAAAAAATATTGAGCATGCTCAAAATTTCTCGACGTACTCAATGTACTCAACTGACAGCGTATCACAGCGTATGCGAGCGTATGCGAGCCTATGACTAACGTATGCTTAACGTATACTTAACGTAGCGTAGCGTATTCGTAGCGTATGATGATGGCAGGGGCGGACATTTCTTGTTAGGTGTAGGGGGGATGATAAGTTTTGCCCCTAAAAAATTAAATTTAGCTGGTACCATCAAGGCGGTGCACAGCACCGCACTCCGAGCTATGCTCGGACAGGGGGGAGTCTGAGGGGGGATGTGCCCCCCTCATAAGTAGAAAAAATTTCAATTTTCAAACTCATTTGGTGCGATCTGGTGTATACTTTTGACGAATATTGTATTGAAAAGCCATCGCTTCATTTTCAATAAATATTTTGTTTTTTATCAATGAACAAAAGAAGTTGAGCATTTTTTATACTGATATATTCTTGATTTTAGTATAGATGGTTTAAAAGCTCCAACAGGGGGAGTCTGAGGGGGGATGTGCCCCCTCAGAAGTAGAAAAAAATTCAATTTTCAAACTCATTTGGTGCGATCTGGTGTATACTTTTGACCAATATTGTATTGAAAAGCCATCGCTTCATTTTCAATAAATATTTTGTTTTTTATCAATGAACAAAAGAAGTTGAGCATTTTTTATACTGATATATTCTTGATTTTAGTATAGATGGTTTAAAAGCGTCTGAGGGGGTCTGAGGGGGGATGTTCCCCAGGGGGGGCCAGTCAAACATAATGGTGTACACACGCGTGACCAAATTTTTTCCAGACACCCCCTAAACAAGTTTTACCCTGCAAGCAAAATTACCCCCTAAACAAGTTTTTAGCGCGCTTTCCTTGCAAATTTTGACCCCTAAACAAGTTCTTGCCAGAATATGACCCCTAAACAAGTTTTGTCTATTTGCGATTATGACGCTGTAGAAACGAGTGACACACATGCGTTCTCAAATTGGAAATGAGACGCTCAAAAGAAATCGCAAAAACGGGGATAACATTCTTCTGGGAACAGAGAACAAAACAAGTTACCCTAAACACGTTCGACAGGTATTTTAAGCCACCCTTTTTCTTGAAAATCAGCGTTTTTGATACCCTTAACGCGTCACGCGCGTGACGCGTCCAACACTGAAAAACACCCCTTTCTACGCGTTTTTTTGGTCACGCCTGTGTACACTATTATGTTTGACTGGTCCCCCCGGGGGATGTGCCCCCTCAGAAGTAGAAAAAATTTCAATTTTCAAACTCATTTGGTGTAATCTGGTGCATACTTTTGACCAATATTGTATTAAAAGGCCATCACTTCATTTTCAATAAATATCTTGTTTTTTATCAATGCACGAAAGAAGTTGAGCATTTTTATACTGATATATTCTTGATTTTAGTATA
Organism: Ophiura sarsii; assembly: GCA_035610835.1. NCBI lineage: Eukaryota > Metazoa > Echinodermata > Ophiuroidea > Amphilepidida > Ophiuridae > Ophiura > Ophiura sarsii. The sequence continues at coordinate 61,239,793 of CM069459.1, read as the reverse complement.
GATGTTTAAAAGCTCCAACAGGGGGCGTCTGAGGGTGGGGGGATATGCCCCCCTGAGAAGTAGAATTTTTTTCAATTTTCAAACTCATTTCGTGCGATCTGGTATACTTTTGACCAATATTTTATTGAAAAGCAATCACTTTATTTCTGATCAATGTTGGCTTTTTAAATAGGCAGATAGGCCTATACCAGAAAGAAGTTAATTAGTTACCTCCAAAAGATGGATTCTTAACGTACATACGCGTATGTATCCTAACCAACGTACAATAAACTCCAAACGTTCTTATGTCCCTCCCTCCCTCTCTTTTTCCTTTTTTTCTCCTTTTTCCCCTTTTTTTCTTTCTTTTTTTCCTTTTACCCCCCTTTTTTCCTTTTTTGTTGTTGGTAGATGTGAAAAATCAGGGGGGGGGGGGATGATTACATTGACCATCACCCCCAGGTCAAAAAGTGTGGGGGGGGGGGGATAAATCCCCCCCATCCCCCCCGGGATTTCCGCCCTTGGATGATGGGTTGATGTGTTCAGCACGACAGACCTTGAAGAAGTGAGGATGAGATACTCAAGGGACCCATTTATATACTCAAACCCTCCATAAGTTCCCAAAACGCCGAATGCTCGCTAGCTGTACGGTACATACGCTAGCTGTACGGTAGCCCTGTCACACCATGGCGTATCGCCTGAACGTATGCCAACGTATGCGAAATATCGAAAAATACGTTGGCGTACGTTGGTGTGCGCTGATACAAGTTAGGGGTAAGTTGGGGATACGTCGTTTACGTTAAGAGCGCGCTGTGATACGTTGTGAACATTTGGAACACGTCGATATGTTATGATTAAGAAAATAAAAGCACGAGTGCTCCATGCACTGTGGAAACGTAAAAAAAACAATAAAAAAACAAAAAAAACACAACAGTATGTCAACAGTCAACATCAAACACAATGTATGAAAATGGAACGATATTGCACATTTTGTTACGCTTAGCAACATAATAATATACAACCTAAAACTATATGCTATGTTACAAAGGAATGATAATATACATACAGTTTGAATACTGATACAAATAGCAACAAAAAAAACCAAAAAAAACCCCGTTGGTGTACGTTGGTGTACGCTGATATATATAAGTTAGGGGTACGTTGGAGATACGCCGTTTACGTTAAGAGCACGCTGTGACAATTTGGAACACGTCGAGCCCGCGAAAAAATATTGAGCATGCTCAAAATTTCTCGACGTACTCAATGTACTCAACTGACAGCGTATCACAACGTATGCGAGCGTATGCGAGCCTATGACTAACGTATGCTTAACGTATACTTAACGTAGCGTAGCGTATTCGTAGCGTATGATGATGGGTTGATGTGTTCAGCACGACAGACCTTGAAGAAGTGAGGATGAGATACTCAAGGGACCCATTTATATACTCAAACCCTCCATAAGTTCCCAAAACGCCGAATGCTCGCTAGCTGTACGGTACATACGCTAGCTGTACGGTAGCCCTGTCACACCATGGCGTATCGCCTGAACGTATGCCAACGTATGCGAAATATCGAAAAATACGTTGGCGTACGTTGGTGTGCGCTGATACAAGTTAGGGGTAAGTTGGGGATACGTCGTTTACGTTAAGAGCACGCTGTGATACGTTGTGAACATTTGGAACACGTCGAGCCCGCGAAAAATGATAGAGCATGTTCAACATTTCTCGACGTAATCAACGTGTGCTTAACTTACGTTCTGCATAAGTTCCCGATAGGTTCGTGGTACGTTAGACATACGTTTACAAACGCTGACATACGTTAGACATACGTTGACATACGCTGACATACGTTAGAGGTACGTTACTCGTCGTAAGTTATAGGTTGGACCTATAGATAATAATAATATAAATAATAATAATGCATTTATAATGCGCCATCTATCTAGACAACCTATTCCGAGGCGCAAACATTAAAACATAAAAACAAACAGTTAAAATATAAAAACAATTACATCAGTCAATCAGTCAAATCATAAGCAATCTTAAACAGATGAGTTTTTAAAGTCTTTTTGAAACCATCAAGTGAATCACAGAATCGAAGATCTGAAGGAAGTGAGTTCCACAGTTTAGGTGCACAAGCATAGAAAGCCCGGTCGCCATATGAAGAATGTGTCCGAGGAACAGAGAGAAACTGTTTATCTGACGATCTGAGGCGACGTGATGGAATATGTGGATTGAGAAGATCGCTGATATAAGAAGGTGCCATATCATGTAGGGCTTTCCAGGTTAGGAGAAGAAGTTTGAAATGGATGCGATACCGAATAGGTAACCAATGGAGACGCTCTAAAACAGGTGAAATGTGATCAAATTTTCTAGTCCTTGTGAGCATTCGTGCAGCAGCATTCTGAGCTCGTTGAAGTTTATTGAGATTTCGTTCAGTGATCCCATATAATAAAGCATTGCCATTGTCAAGACGTGATGTGACTAAGGCGTGAACAAGTGTAGCAGCAGTATCATCATCAAGCACTTGGCGAATTTCATTTATGTTCCTTATTTGGAAATATGTCGATTTGCACACATTTTTGATGTGGTTGTCCATTGACAGCGTGTTATCAAATATAATTCCTAGAGTATAATATATAAATATAATATCTAGAAGGGTAAATAGATTTACCCTTCTAGATATTTTAATAGTTATCATCTAGGCTGCGTTTACTTGAACTGGCAACACTTGTCCCGCCGTGTACGAAACTCAATTTCTGCAGCGGCATAAGTCACGTGTTCGTTGTACGCCGAGGATACGCTGAGGATACGTCGAACACGGCAGACATACGCTTTGAATACGTTAAGCATACGTTGGTATACGCTCGCCGATCGCATACGCTGTGATACGCTGTGATAAGTTTGTTATAAGTTAGTGATACGCTATCAATACGTTAGTCATACGCTATGTAATACGTTTTACGCTATGGAATATAACAAAGATACGCTATGGATACGTCCATTCCATCACCGATGTCGACTTTTCCATACGCAATTCGTTGGGAAGTTGGACGTTCTTGGACGTTCTTGGACTCTGGCAATTTTCGAGCTATTTTACGTCGGCATACGTTCAGGCCACGTTCAGGCCATACGCTATGGTGTGACAGGGCCTTTAGGCGTAATTCTCTTATTACGTATCGTAAGAATAACCCTCCTTGAAGTGGCCTTTGAAGACTATTGTTTAGCCGCGATCGTCCTCCATGCTCGAGCGGTTTTGATGTCACTTGTTTATCATGTCTATAGAGGCCTTGCACGGGATTCGGTCGGCTTTACAGAGAGGAATCCAGTCAGTAGGGAGGTCACGCTGCATGTCATATTTTGTTATACGCAAGAAAACAATGGAGTATCAGTGACTGCAATATTTGCTAGATATAGCTTCGGAAAATGGTCTAATTGGGCATCTCAAAAACTGAGAAACGTGCTAAAAATCATGTAGAATTTTAGAGGAGGGTCAATAACATCTGCAGATCGGTAAAATGTATAGTATTAAACACGTTTTGTGACCAAATTTATGTCGTAAAATGTTAGAAAATTCACGTTTTGAAAATCTGTGGTCTTCGAAATTACAGGAATCCTAACTCATTCTAAACCTCACCAAATCATGAAATGAACCCTCGTCTACAAAAAATTCCGTGTACGTATTGCTCTATCTGCTTGGAGATAGCGAAGACCACGGAAACTTCATAGCTTCATACCACGGAGTGAAATCCGCCATTAGGCGCCATAGACATTACATGGCGAACATCGTACAGATTTGCACTGCAGTCCTCTGTGTAGGGAGTTTTGACAATAGCAAGGTCGTTCGACTATTGTGTTTGTGCATGTTTGTGACTGCTGACCCCGTTTAACAATCTTCATACCTTTCATATAGGGCTTGGGTGACCTAACTATTGACTGAATCAACCACGCGTCGTCATTCCCAGCATTCATACAATCCATTCTGTCTTTCTTTGAATTGACGCGGGATTTTTGAAAGTGATGTATACTCGCATGGATACAATGGGATTTTTAGCTTCTTATAGTTTTGGTGAACAAAGTTCAGTAGTCTGCCTCAATTCTGCTGTATGCATCAGAAATGTAGCAATATTTGATTCAATATTACATTTTTCGGTCATATCATCAAAGATCGGTACGATATACGAGTAAGTTTATTTTGAACTATGTCTGAATTACAGGAAATTGCAGGAAATACGTGAAAATGACTAAATTGTCGGACTTATTTCCTAGTAATTCACAGTTTGGGAATCAAATTTCCCTAAACAGAATGACGTATTCAATAATTCGTAACTTTCGGAATATACCGCCGATTTCGGTACATGTTTTGCTGAAATGTTCGTTTCCCTGAGATCTCTTTCGGTGGTGTAAAATATTATCACGCATGCTTACGAGGGACCAAACATCCATTATCTTAATTAAGAAAATAGATGTTATGCCACTCGTACGCATGTGTGATAAAAATTAACAAATAAAATCTAGAAACAGTTTTAGTGTGATACGTACACGGGACATCAAAAAACAATCGAGTGTGGAGGTTGGTCGCTGCTATACACATGTCTTGAAAGGCCGATTCAAGGAGGATTATTCTTACGATATACAATAGGGTGATAATTGATCATGAAAGAAGGGAATAGGACTAGAAATAGGGCTAATCTGCGAGTCAGCTCCTCCTCTATTACCTGCCATGGTGCTACAATCATCGCCAAATTCGATGACGATAATCGCTTTCGTTAAAGTTCGCAGTTTGCGAACCCATACAAGTAATATATTGATAAACGCGTTATCAATCGCCGACTTATTCTGGGGGATGTGTCAGATTGTCGATACATGATGCGGAAAAGTGTACTTTAGGTCCCAGATGATGGACTGTACGCTGTAAAAATGGTGTCTTGGCGACTTTTTGAAGTCATGTCTTGCAAATTAAGGTGTCTTAAACAATAAAAAAAACATAGCAAAATATTTGGCTGAATACACGAGTCAAGACATGTCTGGTGAAGCCAGTTTTGAGACATGTCTCCAGTAAAACACGAGTCACGTCTCTATGCAAGACATGTCCCGCAAAGCAGTATCTCCATGCAAGACACGTCTAAAATGTAAGACATGTCTATTGAAGCCAATGTTGAGACATATCTTGGCTCGTGTCTTCAGCCACATATTTGTAAATGTTTTTTTATTGTTTAAGACACGTTTATTTGCAAGACATGACTTCAAAAAGTCGTCAAGACACCATTTTTACAGGGTACTAGTATTGGACGAACCTGTAACACCTAGTATCGTTCGATGTTGGTACAAAGTCACTATATAAGTATCGGATGATACTGGGACATAATTTTTTTTTCCAGTATCGGCCGATACTGATTTGGTGTTCCAGTATCGCTAAAATCGTAACAAATATCGAGTGATACTAACAACTTTTATGTTCCAGTATTGAACGATACTGGTATATCAGCATCTGGGAATAGTACACTTATCGACAACAATATCACCAAGAAATACATCGGAACCACCGAATTTCCTTTCAAGCTGAGATACTACAACCACAGGCAATCCTTAAGAAAAGAAGAAAAACCACATAGCTCTCAAGAAGAACCAACCATTCACCATCAAATGGTCTATAATCACCAGAGAGACTGCATACGTCAAAGGATCCAAGCGGTGCGACCTTTGCCTTACGGAGAAGCTGTACATCATCAACAGCGACAAAAGTAGACTCCTCAACAAAAGATCTGAGCTTGTTTCCAAGTGCCGTCATGAAAACAAGTTCTACCTTACGAGTTGTTCCAGAGGCATAACCTAATTACTATCACGTTCGCAATACCTGGCATCTCCAACCACGTCCGCAATAACCAAGACTTCCCCGGTATACACAGGATAGCAATTATATTAACGAACCCAATCAAATAAAAAGTAAACGAACAAAATATAACACACAGAGTAATCAAAATTGAATGCGATCGCGCATGAATGGACAAATGGACAAAATGCCAATGGTTCAAAATGTTACTATCTCTTCTTTTTTTAATATACGAGACGCGTACTTTAATGGTTACGTCGTAAACTCGATCTAAGAAATAATAGTGGCTAAACCCTAATTTAGCTGGTAAAGACAGCTGTTTGGCATACTTTGGTAATCACTACGTTGTCGCATTCTATTTTCGATATCGACGACTTTGCAAAATGCAGATGACTCAAGATCTGTTTGAAGATGTCATAGACTGGTTTCAATAAGTTTGCAAGACAGGAATATTTCAAGACCTTAATCTCAATGAAAGACTTTATTTCACCTCAAGATCATTCTTGAAACCGAAGGTTCAAATTTCTCGGGAATTTAACTCGGTATTATTACCCAAAGTGCGCGGTTAGCAATTGCGCGGTTCGTTTTGGTGATAATAGACCTACGGGTATTGTTTACCGCTAAGTTGCCGTTCAGCTATGTTACGTACCCAACTGGAGGTTTCAAAGTATGTTTTCCTTTCGTTGGGATGTACTTGGCGCGCATATTTATACTTATGGGGGAACGTAAATCGTTCTACTGGGATTTTTCCCCTGAAATTTCAATTATTGTTTACGACCGAATCAAAGGTGTCAGGAATTATAAAATGTGGCTATAGTATAATGATATGGTAATGTATTCTTCATATTAATTCACGTAGTCTTAATAAAAACTGTAATTCAATTTCTGAGTACCTTCACACTCTAAACCATTCATTTTCAATCATCTGTTTTAGTGAATCGTGGCTAAACCTTTAAACAGCGCCTCCACCTATCAATGGCTACTCAATTGTGCATTCAGACCGTTTACACAAGAGGGGTGGCGGAGTCGCAATGTACATATCTGACGATATTAATTACTCAATTAGGAAGGATCTCGATCTACTACATAATACCGACTACGAATCTTTATTCATTGAAATTGATTCTGAACATCAAAATACCATCGTTGGCACCATATATAGAGCACCTGATAGAGTCACTCATCCATTTCAAGAAAACCTCTTGACTTGTCTTGACCTGATCAACAAAGAAAAGAAGAACACATTCATTTGTGGCGACTTTAATCTTGATCTCATGAATTACAAAACCCATGGTGCGACTAATGATTTCTTGGATGCTATTTACTCATCTTCCTTTTATCCGCTTATTGACAAACCAACACGCGTTACAACTAAATCAGCCACTCTTATTGACAATATCTTCACTAATGTGCTAAACCTTAATATAACACCAGGTATCCTCTTCTCAGACATCAGTGACCACTTTCCGATCTTTCAAGTACTTAATGCCCCAAATAATACTAGCAGAAGTAATTCTAAACAAGTATTCATTAATAAACGTCTGATCAATAAAAAGTCAATTGCTTCACTGGGCATTGCTCTTAATAAATCAAATTGGGAAGTAGTGCAAAATCTGAAAGATGCGGAGATTGCTTACGATACCTTCATAGATAAATTTTCATCAATTTACAATAAATCTCTGCTTAAAACAAAGCACTAAAATTAATAAACGTAAACAAAATAAACCATGGATTACTAAAGGTATTATCAGATCCATTAATATCAGAAACAAGCGTTATAAAACTTTCATGAAAAGGCCCAATGAATATAACAAGAATTCCTATGTTAAATATAGAAATAAAATCACTCATCTTATACGTACTTCACGCACTAAATATTATAAAGAAAAAATCGATAGCTATAAAAATAATACTAATAAAACTTGGCGTACCATTAATGAAATAATTGGTAAAAATAATATGAAGAAACCCCCAAACTACTTCTTTGATGGCGATTCCAAAATGTCCAACAAGGCTGAGATTGCGAATAAATTCAACAAATTCTTTGCTGAAATCGGTCCTAATTTGGCTCGCAAGATTAATTCTCAGCGTCCCTATTCTGACTTCCTTTCGACACCTTTTGATAAGTCAATTTTTCTAAATCCTGTCTCAGATAAGGAGATTCTGAAGATCACTGGTACTTTTAAGAACGGCAAAAGTTCTGGCTTTGATGACATTGACCCCGGCATCATCAAACAAATAGCCCCTTTTATCGCTCGGCCCCTGGCCCATATCTTTAACCTTTCCATCATGACTGGTGTGTTTCCATCTGCTCTCAAGATCGCCAAAGTTATACCCATCTACAAAAAAGACGACCCCCATACCTTCTCCAACTACCGACCCATCTCAGTTCTGCCATGCTTCTCAAAAATTCTTGAACGCCTAATCTACAACCGTCTTTATGATTTCCTTTCTTTATACGATCTCCTTCACGACAACCAGTATGGGTTCAGGAAAAACCACTCAACCGATCTAGCACTTGTTGACATTTATAACAAACTTTCTTCGGCTCTCTCCAAAAAACATCACACGATTGGCCTATTTCTAGACCTGTCAAAGGCTTTCGACACTATTGACCACTCAATCCTTCTCTCTAAACTAAATCACTACGGTATCCGAGGTACGCCGCTAGCCTTGCTCTCTAACTATCTTCATAATCGAAAGCAGTTTACGTCCTTTAACTCGCACTCTTCAAATCTTCTACCTGTTCAATGCGGCGTGCCCCAAGGCTCTATACTCGGACCCCTTCTATTCCTGATCTATGTGAATGACATTCCAAATGCTTCAAAGAAATTATCATATGTTCTTTTCGCTGATGACACCAACATTTTTATGTCACACCCTGATTTTACTACTTTAATTTCTACCTTTAATGATGAGCTTCAACATGTGTCGAACTGGTTCAAGGCTAATAAACTTTCCCTTAACGTTAGCAAGACCAATTATATTCTATTCGGCTCTAATCGGCATACCTCCGTACATTCTGCTACCATTTCTATTGATTCTACCCCTATTTCACCGGTTAACCATACCAAATTCCTTGGCGTTATCATTGATAAACATCTAAACTGGAAACTTCACATCGCTAATACATGTACTCGGGTGTCTAGAAGTATCGGCATACTCCGGCGATTACGCTATGACCTTCCCTCTTCTATTCTGCTTACTCTTTATAATACACTTGTCTTGCCATACATATCTTATTGCAACATTGCATGGGCAATTACTCTATCAAAACATATATATATCCCTAAGCCCATGGTCGAGCACGGATATGACAAAAATCGACAAATTATTTATCTGTCAAAAGAAGGCTTTGCGTATCTGCGCTGGTACATCATATGACTCGCATTCAATGCCTCTATTTCACAACTTTAATACTCTTAATATCTTCGATATCAACAAACTTCAAACTGCTTTATTTATGTTCCGTTTCAATAATAACGCTCTCCCAAATTCTTTTAGGGGTTTCTTCTCTAAACATAAAGATCTTCACAATTATAACACTAGAAATGCTAATAACTTTATTATTGATAATATTAAATCTAAAGTACTTCGTCATTCAATAATCTATAATGGACCTAAAATCTGGAACTCGCTTGACTCTACTCTAACTAGTTGTACACAAATAAACCGCTTCAAAAATAGTTATAAAAAGAAATTGATCTCTGAGTATCTCTGAGTTTGTTTGTTTCACACTTGTCATGTCGTTACCTGCATTTCCGGCCCACTGTCATTGTACTCTTTTCACTTCATCAAACCATCTCCCTACTTATCATAACAACCTCCTATAGTAGTAGTATATACGGGTTTTTTTTAATTCTTGATATTCACAGCGGTGGAGCCAAACTTAAAGCCTTCCAGGCTTAATGGCTTCTCCGCACACTTTCCAACATCACCTCTCTGGACCACTCTCATCGCCTGATATTTTATATTTATTATTAGCTTATCCTTTGTATCATTCATTTCACTATATATATCGTCTAGATTTATCTCATTCATGATATCATACCATTCCTGAATATATATCTGTTTTCTTGATGTTATATTTTGTTATATTGTTATATTTGTATGTTGTTGGACTGTGTAAATAAATCTTATGAATGAATGAATGAATGAATGAATGAATGTATCACTGTTTTGGGTTGTTTTTTAAGTTGATCTGAGTACCCTGAATCGCCACGTGGTATGCTGTTACAGGCACTAACTGTCAATATGAATGTCCGCATAGCTTATTTGGTGTCATATTTTGTTATCAAAATGACTGCGGCAAACATATTGTATATCGCTACATAGTCGAGTAAGCCCTTTGTTTTTAACGCAATTGTCTACCAATGTTTGCAAAGCAAATCCACCAACAATAATAAAACAGTCCAAACATTATTGTTATGGAATCCAACATAATGACCCTACGATAAAGGTAATTATGCCCTGCTTCTATTCCCTTATTATCACTTATATATAATAAAAAATAGTAATGCCCGTTAGTTCTCGAAACCATTAGGGTGATAAATGAATGAAACATAATATCAACGTGAATTGAAAATAAACTGACTCTGATGACGCGCTTCGAAGAAGAACATACAACCTCTGTGATTGACGAAGACATACCGTATCGTGGCACACTTAAACGTTGCTTATTTCTTCAACCCAATGACTATAAATATATAACCAATTAAATCAGACCGATTGATTGAATTGCCCTATATTACAATCCGCGGAAACAAAATAATTCGATAATAGCATTTGTCACTATAACGTGGAGTATCCTGGGAATATCTTAGATAATACCGCGTACACGCTTTGCCCTGATTGAAATGCCTATTACGCTCTTTCCTAATCCTCAAATGAAATCGTGGTAAATATAAGATTGAGAAATGAGCTGTTCCGCTGTCATGTCCCACATAAGAACATAGAGTTGCAATTTAAACCACGCATTTAAATACGACAGATTATTGCACTTCTCCCTATGGTATAATATTCAGATTTTGATCAATGTTGATCAGTCTTGTTCTATCAAAAAAGATCTTGATATTCGCAATAACAGCACGATATCTTCAATTTTGTGTAAGCAAATGTATACAACCATACCGTGTACAAAAGCGAAAATGATATTTTGAATAATGTTATCAATGTTGTCACTGTGCATGCTTGTTTCAAAGAAAAGCCAAGCACATTTGATTCTGTTACACCATCTGGAATGCTTGTTTAAATGATTCGCACTTGAAATATTAAAGATAGATGTTCTGATTGCTGGCCCGATTTTCAAGTAGATGTTTTCTATTTTACATGAAAGGTCATCCTTAAAATTGTCGCATTCCACAGTTTGAGTTGCATAACTCCAATAATTCTATTTTTAGAAGTACACGGTCACATCATGGTTTTCATTAAATTTGGGATAGGTAATCATATAGGCCTACTGACGTACGTAGCTAAACAGGTACCGTTTGCATAAATTAAAAAAGGCAACAGCACCACTTTATGATGATTATCGGAATTAAAGGACTATATAGACTTGCATCAATTCGTAGGACAAAAACAATGACGGTATGGTGTAAATCAAATCAAATCAAATCAAGCTTTATTTCTATAAAAAACACTACATCAAAAATAACTTTAAAACAAACAAAAAAATCGTATGGAAGAGTAGGCTGGAAAGCCAATAAGGCTTGTAAATAGCCTACCCCCTTTAAATACAATACAATACAATACAGTACATGATACTTAATTACTAAATGAAGAAAACAGTGAGAGAATTAATTCAAATGCCTAAAATAAATCATGAAACGTTAAGTATCATATATTTCAGGCTTGTAAAAAGCGTCCAGCACGTACGTTTTATCATATTTGTTTCGGAAAAAGTTTCAATAAATAGCGATGATATTTAAACATATTTAAACAAGTTTTGCTGCTTTTTTGTGAGTAGAAACAACAATAACGGCAATTATAATGATAATCTTTAATATAATTTTGTACAAAACCCTTAAACATCTCTTAGTACAACTTTAAGTTTATACATAAAGCACACGACACAAACGACACACGACACAAACATCGCAATCAACAATGTGACAATCACCAAGTTAAACAAAAGGAGCTTCAGATCGGCGAGTTGAGTCGTACACCCCTGGTCACATGAAATCTGTTCATACGTTGAGTAGTACACAAACTGGTGGGTGGTTAACCACCTTTGGCAGTAATTCACCACTATTTAGCCTTCAATTTCTAAATGTTTTACAGACATAATGAAAAGAAATGTGGATTTTTCTGATATCAGAATATCGTGATGTAAAACAAAAATCATAGCCAAAAAAAAGGTGATCAAACCATACACATTTAACTCTAAGTTTCAGGATGTTAGGAATACGGTTGGAATAAAGATAGTGGCAATAACAATCAAAATCGGAAATATAACTTGATGGTACACGATTGTTGTAATCGTTCTTTTTTGCACAACACCATAGTGCAAAAAAATGCATAGCTTTTCATGTTAGCATACATAATTGACATCGGTATTGTGACTAGCTTATATTCAGATGAGGGTCCCTTCAGGATGACATTACTAATTAGGTAAAGTATATAATATCAAAACCTTCACAATGGCAATTACGATCATACCGGGCCAGTAGTATATTTGCCAATGGCATGTATCATTCCCAGCACAAAAAGACTATTCCTATACTCCCACTGGGGAATTCTGCACATTACATATTTGCGGATTTCAGTTATGTCAAAACCGCATGTTTTTATGTCATCCGACAACAGAAATCACCCCCATTAACGTTACGAGTCTTTATTCGAAACAAATGCGATATGCTATACGATGTACCGGCAATTAAAGAACGCATCATTATCCCGACTTTTGAGATAAAAAGCTTTGTAGCGTTACTAAGGGCAACGTACTGTGATTGCTATACCATAACAATGCTAACGTTCATCTTTCTTGCGGCGATGAGTTGAAAGGGTGTATTGACCTGACGATGTAACGAGTAACTTCGCTGTTGTTAACCAAACTCGATCACAACGACGAGTAAATTTACTCAGCATTTTCCAGCATGTTCTTGATCATTCTTTACAGAATATTTTATTACGTTTAATATTTAAAGATACTACTTTGATATTGCTACGTTTTTAATTTGATTTGGAGCAGTAATTAAAATTACAGTTATGAATTGTTAATGATGCCTACTTTTCTCTAATATGAGTCACATGTCAGCAATCAAAGAGTTACATGCTACAAGCGTGGTTAATAAATAAATCCATATAATGTTTGTATTTTATGGATTTTAATGAATTCCTCCTCAACGGAAACGAATTCTTATTACTGATGAAACTACATCCAAACACGTTCATTTTGCTTGATTAAGCGCATCTGTCATGCTAATATTAAATCGAATTAAAATGTCAAGATAATTTCCTATAAGCAAATCAGCAAAACCCATATTTTGGTTGCCGCATGTGGAGGGTTACATTTTAATAATCTATGCCCTTCGTTCTCCGAGGCGGGTGATCTCCACAAGGAAATCAATTTTGTATCTCCAGCGATTTAAGTGCGCATTAGCATCAACCACTTAACCGCTCCAAGTATATAAGACACAACCTGTCTTTCTATGCCTGTTCAGTTTATTGGTTTATCATTTTCGATTTCAACTTTCCATGAGCGGCATGCCATATATTGCGCTCCTCGTCATCCTAATGCATGTTTAGATAAATCTACGGGTATCCGGTGCAGGGTACTTTCTTCTTGAAATCTGACATTTCCAGTTCAATTTAAAAGTTTCGGCTATATCCCGAATGGAACATGCCTCGTTGACGCTTGCTGTATGAAATTAAAACCACTTGGAGTAATTGCGGGTATGCTTTTATCAGAAGTTATACCATGATGTCATTGGCGATGGGAAACGTGATTTGACGAGTTTTGAACTACTGCTGCAGCGACATCGCATTTTATTCATCTATTTGTATAGATGTTGACAATTTTTAGCGATTCAAATCGAAATTTGTTTGTAGACCGGACACTTCCTATCGTATTCGATCGTATTGGACCAATAGTGATCTATATAAGTTCTTATGTTCCACATCCGGGTCACAGCAGACCAATACACAATGGATACTAGGACAGCTATGGCGAGAATGCTATCTATTGTTATCATCACTGCTTTGTATTTGACCGACACATGTCAACAGGTGTTAGCTACGGACACACGCGTAGTCACCACAGCACCTGTTAATCCGGTAGTAGCGGGTGAGATATTATCCCTACATTGTCAGGTGTGGAGCGTTCAAAAGGGACAAGATATTACGCTATACAGGACACCTGTGCAGGGAGAATCTGAAAGAATTGCGGTTATCGTGAAAGGAGAAGCGCTGATTGCAAGCAACTCTGGCACCGTGTTTGTTGCGGTGCGACAGATGAGTGACGGCAGTGTGGTGCATTTTTTGTCGATTCTAAATGCGGGCAAACTGGACGAGGGGGAATACGCGTGTAAAATTGAAAGTGTGGCAGAGACAGATGAGATCTTACCTAGAGATTCAGTCAACATAAACGTAGCTTACTTTCCATCAAATCCTCCGTTATGTTCTCTATCGGATCCTAACTATGATATATCCGAACCTGTTATGGCCGGTACCGTGATTTCAATGTCATGTGATTCAGAGGAAGCGTATCCGTCGGTAGACTTGCAGTGGTCTAGGAGTAGCTCATCTGAGGAGGTTATAAGATCTGAAAAGCTTACTAGAAGCGGACGAGTTACGGCTATGTTACGGTTGAAAACTCACTCAAGTGACTCTGGTAAGATCTTCACTTGCCGTATGAGTAGTGTAGGCTTTCCTGGACGCGTTCAATCATGCCACATAGGTCCGCTGAATATAAGTCCTAACCATAACGAACCGAGGACAAACACAGACAATATCCATCACTCAGGAATAACTAATTCACCATTTGGTAGTGATACACAACCTGGCGATGGTCTGAACACTAATGACAAGTCACATACGTCTGATGTAGATATAAAGTTGCGATGCTGGAAAACTTGTGACGTGGATTCTGCCGTAATGTACTGGATACTAGCTACCGTAACTGCGGCAACATTAGCCTTTATATTCTTGATTCTAGGAATAATAATGGCAGTTAAATATTATCGGGTGCCACCACAAGGAGTTATCTCGAGAACTAATTACATGCCGACATTACAAGCTGGTGAAGAGATATATGTGGAAGTTGAGAGTAAAAGAAGCGATAAGAGCATGTACATGAGTCTTGAGAAGCCCAAACGATTAGAACAAAGGAATTACCCGACAGCTGGGGACATGTGAAAGAACACGGTATAATGATATTTATTAACATTGATTTTTTACAGCTGAAGACATGAACGTGCATTTAAAATGATACGTAAATAATGTATATTGCAAATATGTAAATATAGTGTGGGTACATAAATGACCCCAGTATTTATAAAAACAGCAACACCAAAATCGACGAAGACGATGACAAAAGCAACAACAACAATAACAAAAACAACAACAACACTAACAATATCAACAAGTTTAACAATAACGAACAACAACACAAGCAACAACAACAACAACAACAACATCAACAATAACAATAGTAACACTAAACAACAACGTAATCATTTATAACTTGTAATTTATAAGTTGACGTATTTGCGGTACTACATTATAACCGTGTGGTCTACTTTATAGCCTAAATCTAATATGAGTAGGCGTAGTATACAAACTATTGAATTACTGAGAGTGTGATGGTATACAAGTCAATCTTGGACTATTCCATTAAACGAGGCAAAGCCGAGTGTGATGGAACATTTCAAACTGGACTGAGTTATATATTTGTACTATTGTCCAAACAAAAACATGCACAATTTGGGATATCGCACATGAAGATTAGTTTTTTATATATTATTGATATCACACATTATTTAAAGCCACGTGACAGTAAAACTATCACTTGGCTAGAAACGGGCCTTTCATTATATAAAATTGCGTATAAACCGATACAACATTTAACAATTAGAATGCAAGTCTTTTAAGAGATTTAAAACAAAAGATTCGGATGATACCACTTCTTTTATAATGTTCACCAAAAGTAACTTATGACACTTTTGTGGTATACTGGCTGCTGAAAATCATAGTGGCAAAAGGTAACCATAAAATTGTGCGTTGAGATGTGTAAACATTTTCCTCTGTGTATAACCCTAACTCTACCACAAGGTAACTGGACGGAAAAATGTTTTTATAACCCGGCGTGCAGGTTTTTGGGCTTCAAAACGGACCCAGACTATAATATAACGAGGCGAATATACTGAGCCGAGTGTGACTGACGGCCGTGGTGTAGTGGTTAGGATCTGGGCTCTGGTGCTGGAGGTCCGTGGTTCAAATCCGGGGGGGGGGGGGGGGGGGGGTCGGGGTGACTTTTCTGGTGAATTGTGGGGGTCGGAAAACAAATCTGTTGCCGTGTGGTGTACTAGAGTTAGGGTTAATGAAGTCACCTATCGTTTATCGACATGTAATGAATAAAAATAACCTAAATAACCTTAAACTGTTTTCAATTTAGTCCTGGAGGATTTCAGTAAATTCCCGATCCAATGATTTTGGATAAGTTTCTAATGTCAGCCAGAGTACAACATAAAATATAAATGATAACCGGCGTATCATGGGTGGTTGTACTATAGACGTAACTACCAACAAGGATTATTTCATTGAAAACGTAGGAATGACATGGTCAAACGTTATCCAAATGATAACCGGCGTATCATGGGTGGTTGTTTTATATAAGTACAAGACGTAACCAACAGTGATTATTTCAATGGACACGTGGTAATGACATGGTCAAACGACAAGATCATACATGTTCGGTAATGCTGTACTTTAGGTCCCATCGCTTGTTTTAACACTATCCACGCGGCTATAGTTTTACCAATATACAAAACAGATATTTTTAGAAACCTTTTCCAAATTTCAAAGTCTAGCTCAATGATTACTGACCCAATACTAGGCATGTTTGTACTTATTTCAATACATTCCTCGTGGTAATTCCAAATATGGTAATTAAATTCAATAATTTTGATATTTTTGAAACATGCTATCATGACATTTTGGAATGTCGTCTGCAGACGCCTTCCGCGTGGAAAGTGTTAGTTTGACAAAATCAAACTCATTAATTTAGTCATTATAGAACATTTTATTCGACCATGTAGGTGACGCATACTTGAGACGTAAAGTCCACGTTATCCAAATTTGAATTAAAATAAAATTAATGGATTATCACTCAAGTAATGTTTACTTTAGCGAATTCATCCCTGAGATTGAATCACCCTGCATCTGTTACGTCCCATCATTTCAGAAGGAACCAGCGGATAATGAAACGACGAACAAAATCTATTATACGCCCCCATCCCGCTCTCAAATGTCTGACTCTACAGACCTACCCCCACCCCGCTCTCACCCCCACCCCCGGCGATACTGACCATCTCTATCTATCTGAGAAGTTCGTTTGCCCGAACAACAGTGGGGGGGGGGGGGGGGGGGTTGGCGAGGTGTGGTGGGGGGGGGGGGGGTCGTCGCCTAAGTACAGGAAGATCAATTGTAATATGACACCTATACTTGCACACTCAATATCATATAGCTTTGAACAAGGTCCAAATTTGCAAAGCCCCCCCCCCCCCCCCCCCCCCCCCCCCCCCCCCCCCCCCCCCCCCCCCCCCCCCCCCCCCCCCCCCCCACTCTTCTAATAAAATCCAAACAGAGATGCAGAGTATGCTTATCTTGGTAACATGGAGCGTGTTTCTACTGGGGAAGAAACCGCTAATAAACGGTAAGTTTGCCCAGTAGAAACAGGCAGAACCCGCAAAGAATCGGTATTTTTTGGTAATCCCAAAAACCTTCACAAACCAAGTATGGAACCGGTAAGAATCGGCAATAAACATGATAAACCAAATAGAAACAGAAAGGCGATTAATCTTAGCGGTTTGTGCCGTGAACCGTGTCACGCTGGGTTATACACATTGCGAAGTAATCTTTTTCAGGTGCGGTGGCATTGTTTGGTATTACAAAAGGTTAAATGTCGTGGCCCATCGACTAGGATCGATACACTTAGCGCTAACTTTTCGCGAATAGAAACAAGGGGGATTAAAAACTGACCGATTGAAACTTAGCGTTTATTAGCGTTTACTTTTTATAGTGCCACAGTAGAAACACGCTCATGGTATAGTTAGAGGTGTCCTCTTTCCGTACATACCAGAATACGTACAAACATCCCACGCATGACGTCACTAAACAAGGCCGACCTCAAACAGCGTTCGCGTTAAGTGGTTGCCCGGTTGCCCGGGACACCCAAAATTAGCACCGGGCAACCAACATGTACTTATTTGGTTGCCCGGTGGGCAACCAATTTTTTTACAAGAAGTGAAACACTTAACACATGCATTTAAATATTTTACAGAACGGGCAACCAAAAAATCTGCCGGGCAACCATAATTTTCCTTAATTCGGACACTGACCTCAAAATGCCGTTGTGTTCATCTGTACATACATATATGCCACCATTGAAATTGCCGCCAAAAAGTTACACATATCTGAATTTTACCCGGTTTTTTTGCTTACAAGTGCAATGAGGGATATAATGTTTCTAACTTACGACTGTGACGGCTTTAAAGGCGTGTTCATACTCCATACTCGATGGTGTCCGTCGACGTCGGCCGATGCGCAACGACGGAGTATGAACGCGCCTTTTCCCTATCCCCGGGTACGGTGGCACCCTCAATTTCTAGCGTCAAAATCAGCGCAAAGGATGTAAAACAGATTACCCATACGCCCTAGGTTACTGTCGTTTGCGTTTTAGCGCCACCGGCGAAAACCCCCCTCCCCAACCAAACCCACTAGTAGGACGAGGTTTAACATTAATAGATTCATTTGGTCGTACATTCAATATCATACCTCGATGCCAATGTGTTTCTATTGTGCAGTGTGCAATACACTGTTCCCTCATGTGTGATACCGTAAGAAATAAAAAGTCCACTTTTGATTGCTTAACACTTTCCACGCGGCCTGGTGTCTGCAGACAACATTCAAAAATGTTCAAAAATGTCAACATTAATGAATGTCATCACCATATTTGGAATCACCATGAAATGCATTGAAATAGGTACAAACATGCCTAAGTATTGACAATAGACACATATTCCAGAGTTCTTGACTTAAGTTTCTCTGATGAATTTGAATAAAGGTAACAATTAGGAGAAACGTTATGTAATGTTAATGTCGTTTGGGTTTGTTTTAAACAACCTTTTTACAAAATGAGACGTAACCTTTTAGCAATACTAAAAATAAAAACGCTAACTATATTCAAACTTCAGCTAAAATATCCATTAAGAAAAAGACGTAGCAAAATTCATCCTAGCTTGCATACATCAACGTTATCCTACTGGTCATTTCGTTAAGAGCATCTCTGCATTAAAAACACGTGATATATTATATGCCATAAGGTTTCACACCACTAAATAACGTCTGGCCCTACCCCCTTTGAGGCAAAAGTCCAAAACCGGCCCGTTTCTATGCCGAAACGGGAGACCTATTGTAAATTACAGTTTAAAATGATGGTATTTACTACAAGTTATGGCGAAATTAATATAGTGTGAATTTTGACAGACACATCAGCGTTCTTCAGGTCCAAAAAAATTGATGCAATGATGATTTTTTTAATATTTTAACAGAGACATTTGTGTTCAGGTCATTTCCGGTATCTGACGCAATAATCTTAATCAACAATTGCGTGTGACCAGGAAAACTCAACTAGTACTTTTTGAAAAGGCTCTAGCTCAAAATTATGCCGGTTACCCCCCCATATATGAGTTGTTGAGTTAGTAGTCATGGCTTTCATCTTCAAGTTGAAACCAAATTTCAAGTTACCAGTTTCTTATAACGTCGAGAAATATCCATTTTAAAAGTGTGCATTTCACGTGTAACCCTATGGGAGATGTATTTAGTGGTGTGCAACCATAAGCATAAAAAGTGTGGCTCTTAATATTAAAAGAAAGACATTTATAAGGTCGAATTTGTTAAAAAGTTGCACTGAATATGTATTATCAAGACATAATTGCGAATTAAATGAAAACATTTAATTTCGTTGAATGTTTCAATATAAAAAATAATCATGTTTAACACTTTCCACGCGGTTATTGGTTTCACAATTATACAAGACGGATTTTTAGAAACCTTTCCCAACTTCCATAACCAAGTTTATAATTTTGTTCTGCGTATTTTGACACCTCGATTGTTGAGATTCGATGTTGCGGAGCGGAGTTATTGTCATTTCAATGGACGTAGGTGCAGTTTCAAAAGTGACAATCGTCCTTATAGACAATGATAGAAGCAGGTTTGCAACTATTTTGAATGATCAGGTTGATGCTTTACACAAGCTGTTGTGGACAATGATAGTGGACACACAAAGTACTGAAGATAAAGATTAAGTCATGGCAAAGTTGAAGTTGAATGAAAACAATAAATCTGTGTTGTGAAAGGAACACATTATCTTCATTTTCTGAGTGTATGTTGCATTTTTGTACACCGTGTGTAAAGCGTAAAGCATAAACCTGATCATTCAAATTAAATGCGAACCTGCATGTATTGTCTAAGGGATGATTGTCACTTTTGAAACTGGACCTATGACCATTGAAATGACAATAACTCCGCTCCGCAACATCATATCTCAACAATCGAGGTGTCAAAATACGCAGAATAAAATTATGCACTTCGAAATTTGCTTCGATTAATCCATACCCTTTCGGTCCGTTAATTATTGGATCATATCTAAGTGTCTCGATACTTTTGTGAGGAGTTTAGATGGATTGCGTATAGTGTTACTAAGCTAACAAACGCTTGATCAAATCGTAGATATTCCTATTTCATAACGATCCTGTTAATGCGTGATTCAAGGAACACGTAATTATTCCACATGCACATTTTGAATTAGCTGCCACCTCCTAAACCATACAGACTTAAAAATATGTAGTTAAAAATGACCCCTTTTCAGGGTCAATTATGCACCGACTGAAAAAAAGCGTTAAATACAGGGTGAGTCAAAAAGAAGTTTACCCTAATTGAAAAAAATCTAAAAAGATATTTCTGACCACAAAATCAAGGCAAAAAAAACTTTAAATGATTACGCCAATTCTTTGCTACCATCTGGAATAAAATCACGCTATTTGATGATACCGTTAAGTAAATATGACTATTTCTGTACAGGAGCTGTTTTTTCACCAAAAACACGGTTTTTAATTTCAAGCTGAACGAGCTTAATAATGTTTACTAGGATTATGATGTAAAGCATTACACATCTTGTTTATTAAAATAATTAAGTAGACAATAGACTTGTTCGAAATTGTCTCCTAATAGATTAAAACAATAGACAGCTTTAAGGCCTATTTATGACACAATTACCACACTTTAATCATTTCATAACAAAGGAATTGATCCTTTCGCTGTCGGTATTGTAATTTTGTTATTGGTCGTATCTTATGAAATATAATGGTCAAGATCTGGAAGCGTGTTCGGACGTTAAATTGGTCACTTTTATTCAAAACAGCGTAAAATAAGTTTCCCTAAACCAGATAAAATTCATATTAAAGCTAATTGATTTGTCTTTATACCGTAGTACATTGTTTTGAAAACAAACGAAAACTTTTTTTCTAAACAAATCACTGAAGTTGAGTAAACTTTTTTTTGACTCACCCTGTATGACTCTTTTTCTAGTCGTTTTTACTCTTTTTCTGCATTTTGCTAGTCATTGACACAAAAAGAGGTAGTAAATGACCGGTACAGTGTCATAGGTAACCCTTTTTCAGTCGGTGCATTGACCATGAAAAGGGTAATGTTTAACTACCTATTTTTAAGTGTGTAATGATATTGCTGCAACCCACGTCTTTCGAACTGTGATGATTTCTTCATGACCATCTGATGGACATAACACCCAAGTAGTAGGTTTCCCTGAGACTTTCATTAGGATACCACGATCGACTAACTTTGAAACATAATCCGTTATGGGATAAGACGACAATCATGACAATGCCAATGTGCAGTTGAAAAGACAATTGCCCGAAGGAAGTCTTGCCTGTAAACAATATGTCCCAAGTCGCTGCAAAACCACACATGCCACAACTTGAAATTACTCTTCATAAAATAATCTTCATCCCAATGAGTCATTGTTGGTTGTCTTGTGATTAAGTAGGTTCACTATAACATTTGTCTGGACGCCTATCAATAATAAATCAAATGTGACAAGACATTTTAAAAGGACAAATGACCATAATAAGGTGACGAAAAAACCCGGTTCTACAGGCAAACGGACCCCTCAGGTAGGGTTGGTCGGTCGGGCAAATGTGCAATTATTTTCAAATTATTTCAAAACATCTAAAGAACAAAAATCAAAAATTCGCAAATTTCTAAAAGAATGCGGATTTTTTTTCGTCGCCTTAAAGTAAAATAATAAACGTGTTTCTCGTCCCCGCCCTCACCAATTTTTTGACATTGTCAAATATTTTTGTTAAATTTTCTTATTTTCCTCTTTAACTTTGTTTCATCAATCGTTGTGATAAAAGAGATGATAAGAAGTGCTTGGGTATCATTTATAAACAAAAGTCCACACAAGATTTCCAGGCAGAGCAATGAATAAAAAACAAAAAATAGTGAGGGCCTCCCCGTTTTTATGATTGACGACATAGCTTCAACAATGGGAACTTAGCACAGAAATTAATAACACATTTGTAACAAATAATAAATAAAAAGGGGCTCCCTCACCAAAAAAGTCCGGACGAGAACCACATTATTTTTGTTACTTGGCGCGGCCTCATCGCCGATTATCTTCATTTAAAAAATGTCTTGATTTACTAGTTATATTTAACTACGTTTTGCTGTGATATGTTTGAGCACAATCATTAGTTCATGAAACGAATTCGAGAATAGTTGTAGGTGCAATGAAACGATGGAACGAAAGAAGGAACTTAAACAAAATAAAATGCAATAAGAGGACGTTAACATCCACATACGTCAAATGATATACCGTACTCGATTTAAAAATTAGCTTAAATCAATTGGTTCACATTTATATAAATCTAATAACTGATCAAATGAATTGTATCAAAACACCTTAGCTTTTTCTGTTATGCTAACACTTGCCTTTTGGTGATGTACATGTAACAAGCTGAATGTATAATTTGCTCACACATCACACTTCAACAAAGTCTCATGAATTATGTTTGGCGTATATTTTGTTTAACTAGCTAATGTAGAATTTTAAATACATGGTTTGTTACCATTTAAGCTCCTTCAAATTGCATGTTATTGTGCATGTAATTACAAAGGAATTCATTTGAATTACGGCACTTAAGCAATTCAAATATGATATTAAGTGCAACTGTCAATAGACATTTACATTTCTTTTTAATACCTAAACAATATATCAACAACTGTTACAAAAACCTTTTTTTTTGTGATGAAAAGAATCTAATCTTTAGATTGCTAATGGTTTCGTCGGGCAAGTTATGACTTAAAATGGTACAGTGTGCACATTGCATGATGACAGTAAACGATACGTAATATTCAACAATAATCAACATCAAGGAAAGAATGTGATTGATGATTATCCAAAGATCCTTTCATCAGTCTGTCATAACTCGTTACTGAAAAAATCAAATCATACTCAACGGAAATCCCTAAAGACATGAAAGAGCCAAACCTTGCATCGGTATGACTAAATTATTCTTCACGAGAAAACGAAGAACAAAAATGCTCCAAAAGTTGATAATAATGCAATCATCGATGATATTCATTAGTATGCATTTATGTTGGTATCATTTCCTCAGATATATCCTGTTCAAAAGTGAGCGGTAAAAATAATTTGTAGTGGTTTTACACTTACTGTAAAATAGAGATGGAAAATGTAAACAAAAATCCATCAGGATGGTTGGCATAACCAATCCCCAAATTTTATACAATCGCTTCATAGCACACTTGCTTGCAAACATAGCCTTGTTTGTTGCTTGGTTTCCTGATGTAAAGCTCTATAATTATGCTTAACCCTAAACCCGACTGTGTGTTTTTTGCAAATAAAACTATCAAGGGATAAAAACGGGTAAAATTAGCGGGCAAATCCCGGCTCCACCCCTTTGTATTATTGAGTTAGGGTCAGTCTAGAAATGTTTACGATATTCGCCCGCTTATGATAGCCAGGGCTGGACTTAAGCACCCGCCCGCTCACCCATGGCGGGTAAATTTGGCGTCGGGTGGGTAAAAGTACAAAAGTACCCGTCCGTCTGGCGGGTACCTTTTTTCAAACTATCAAAATGTCATATTCGATCCAGAAGATTCCTCAAGGCTCAATTCTACTTAGTCGTTGAGATCATAATAAACACTGTAAAATGCCTGATCGATTTTTTAAAAGTAAATTAGGAAATCCCCAAGATTGTTTTGCAAATGCTTTATGAAAAATCAACCTACGAATTACACCATTTGGTCCACATTTTTGACAAATTTAGGCAGTAGGGACACGCTAGAATATTAGCTTCACACTTAAGTAGAAATTGGTGCACGCAACAAACCGATCACAAAACAAGTTGCGGTCATTTCAAACACTATTGTTCACAATAAATAATCCAAGAACTAAAATCACACCATCACGCTGAATATCGATCTGTTGTGCAACATGCACGAAATAGTGAGACAATCAACTCTACTTGCAATTGCAAGGATCTCTCCCTTCAGGCTCAACGTTCACCGCACGCTCAGAGTTTACATTCATTTACATTGGAGGAAGGGTATTCCCAAACATCACACGTGTGGTAATAATCTCACAATATTCATTTCTAAACTTGCTGGAACCCGACCCAATCTCTTTTGTGTAGGGGCGCATGCGCAGCAGCTGTTGAAGCAACATAAAGCTGGGAATCTTAAATTGTTTTTTATTTTCAACGAACGGAAATAATCTGTACTTTTCCGTGCGTGTTGAAGCATATTTTGGCTCACATTTTGCCATGTTTTTGTAAGTCTTACTCGAATCAACATGGATTCGCGTTAATGGAATTTTGCGCAGATCTTTTCGCGAATCGATTCGCGGATTCGCGTCAACATTCTGAGCCTGCAGGGATGATAGTGATGAGGAAACTAACAAACAAACACGATGTGATAATGAAACATGACCAACATCTGTTTATGTTTAATAAAACCAACTTCAACAAGTGGTAACACTGTCATCTATTTTTAGTTGGGAATCGAGAAACACATTTGGGCAGGTAAATTTCTTGTCGGGCTGGTAACCTTTTGAAGCTACCTGCCCTACTGGCTGGTACCAACAAAGTTTAAGATCCAGCCCTGATGATAGCCCACGTGGGCTCACCAAGAGAGTACATTATAACATTCCGTGCCGTTTAATTTATAAGTGGTAGGCCTATGCAAATGTATTGCAAATACAATGACCTGCACTAGGTATTGGAAGGTAATGGCACTATCATTTCACTTTTAATAATTATGTATTGTAAGGTCGTTTGAATTGAAACTATCTTACTCCGGATTTTACTAAGATATGTCCAACGATAAGATTGTGTGGTACTGCCAATAAACCATTTGGAAGCTAGTGTGAAGGCAAACATCTTCTTCAAAGAATGGAACATTATTAAGTCTCACATTAATAGCATTTTCCTAGGTTGTATACCTGTTTGCATTCGACCTTAAAATTGATATCAAGCCGTACTTACTCCCGTTTCAATAAACAAGTATATTAACGTACTACTCGTATCATAGTCATCACGCATAAAATATGCATTGGTGTCATTTGTATTATTTATTCATACAACACGCCCTAGATTAGTACACTAGACCGCTATAATTAAGTTGTCAATAAGACATGCCTCATTACTAGGGTACTATTAAAGTTAATTACTGATTGATTGTAATGAAAAATCTCTAAATAATATATAATCAAGATAACCACCGACCGCTGCTCTAACGAAAAATGTCCACTGAGACTGAGACAATAGATTATTTGATTGACACACGGAGGCATAGAAGCGCATTAGAACGTCGATGTGTTATTGAAGCATTTCTGCGTTTCTAGAAACTGCAGCCTTACCGCTGGGAGCTTACCCGGTAGCAAGCAGCTGATGTACTTAGATACGTCATCGTGTGTTTCAACTGCGCTTATATAACGACCTTATTTTCTCCTTTTTTTGCTGCAATTTACTTACTTTAAAGCCATTGTAAGTCGCACATTCTGCGGCTATAATTGAATTTGAAATTTGAACACTTTTACTTTCAGTACCAATAATTTGAATACAGAATGCATCGTCGCTATAGTTGGTGCTAAATTATACCAAATCGTTAATCACGATTATAGGCGATTAAAACGAATGCCATATATATAATATAATGCTTCTACGACGCTCTGTCAGAATGCATTATTTAACATTTTAGTTTAATTTAATTTAGTTTGGTCAAAAATTTAAAAACAAAACATATTTTGATTTTGTTTTTAAATCCTAAAGAAGTGTCTTTAAATGATTTTGGTGCAATGCTGGCACTTTTTTTTTACCATAAAGTGATTTTGTTACGTTATCCAAACAAATTTCAACCAAAATGGATTCCCTGACTCATTTCCTTTGTATTCTCTTACGTACATAACATTATTAGTTCAAAAAATACATCATTTTATATATTTCATCTTAGTTGGGTGAACACTACCCTTAACTTAAATACCCTGTTTATTAGAGCGACAACATGACTTTAAATCTGCCAATCGGATGGGTACTGAACGCCGCTTTCTTACGAGGGGTTGCATCTCTTGGCCAATTTAAAAAGTGTCTCAAGACTCACTATCTCTTTCAAGTCCATACATAGTGTCTAATTCATTAGTATATTGTTTTTGTGAACTATTATGCATCCCTCTGTATTTTTGATACGCAGTTCCTGTATGTCTCTCATATAATTGTTTGTTTGTATTTTATGTATTTTTACTTTTCTCTTTGTATTTTTACTTTTCTCTTTGTATTTAAGCGATTTGAGAACTTGTAAGGCGCTCTATAAGTATTTTGTATTATTGTATTACTATTATTAATAGTAGGTAGTAGATGCTCAGGTATTAAGATAATTTAATTGATATACACCTTTGAATAATTAGTTTAGTCCAAAGAAGATTCCTTGTGTAGTCCATAGAATCGATCAATCTCGTTACATGACGTATGGAGATCAATAAAGGAGCCCGTCTCAGGACCTCGACTGGCACAGAAGTTGTCGGCAGTAATGCAGCATTCCGACGGAGATAAAAGCACGATACCCATCTTAAAGACCATAATCCTGTACATGATATGACACGCTTGAATGAAAATAGCTTCATGCAACATTTGCGTTATACCTTGGAGACCCTTCTTCAAATAATATACATATATAGATACAAAAATCCACGGGACATTATTGAAATGGTTATTTCCATATATAAAAAGAATTGAGCGATTCAGTGTAATATAACTTAATGCAATCAATTACGGAAGTCATCTTATAGTACCGTGACAAAGTGTATGGAATAATAATCTCCAACACTTCAGTGCACTTCCGTTGTGCCGTTGACCTTCGAGTCGTTAGCATGTCATAATACCTCGCTACAAAACAATTCTATCCTAACATTTTATGACAAGGGTGAACATGGCAACTTAAAGCTTCACAGTTAATTTTAGATTTTGTGAGCTCGATGCTCCTCGCGGTCATCCGCACTTTATACATATCAATTTGTCTCCTACGAGACCTGAGAGCAGGCTCGAGCCAGCCTCTTAAACACGAAATAACCATATCTATGCGTGGATGGAAATAGCAATACACTTTTGTCATCTTATCGTTAAATAATTTATAACAAATTATCATGATCAAATTACAATAATCAGTTAAGTAAGGATACTCATTGGGTGGGTCGAGTACAAATAGTCCTAGTCTTGTTTAAGTAGCTTTTGAAAACTCCTCGATATTCAGAGTCAATATTAGGTGAATGGCATACGTGTAACTCAATATCTCTACACGTGTAGTATGTAGGGTCTTAGCACAGCGAATGCAAGGCGTTAGATTGAAATACAAATAACCCGTTATGTGCCGTATGGCCTTAGACGGTAGTAATGTAGGGTCATATTTCAGTTACACCTCAAATTCAGCTTGGAAAATACAATATCAAAAATCTACAAATGCGTCGTTTTATCATCATGTGTCAGTATTTGGTTTTTAGAAATTGCACCGCAGTATCATATTTCAATACTATTCTTATGCGAAGATTCGATGTGTATGAGTTTATGCAGAGATGGTTTGTGTCAATTTAGTATCCATGTTAGCAGGCTGATATTAAATTCACGTCAACCTTTTCATACCGTTCATATGAAGAAGAAAAAATCTCTCTATATATATTTATACGTTGACGATAGATTTTCGCCATCGACTCAGCGCCTGGATTATTGGCTTCCATTTCACGCCGCGTCGTTCATGAGAGTGTCAGATCTTGAAGTCGTTTGAGAGCATTACTTTTTGAAAGGTTATTCTGTTACAATAACACAATGCAATATGTTTATAATGTGTGGACATAAAATGGCATTAGTGAATCAGAGATACTGATGTACTATATCAACTATAAGTTTTAATTCGGGCAACTTGTTGGATTGGATCCAAGCCTTTCGTATACCTTATTCAAGTCCTTCCATGAGCTTTGATGTTGTAACCTTTTGAGAGATCTACATGAATCGGACTCACCATGAGAAAGTTAACATGTCCCGCGATGGGGGCTGCAGTAGTCCTACTAAACGTTTTGCAGTTAGTACAAGGGACAAGTCTCTCTGTACGAGCCCCGGTGAATCCGGTGGAAGAAGGCGGGATTCTATCCATACACTGCGAGGTTCAAAATCTGGAACAGTGGCATGAGGTGACCATGTTTCGTAATGTAACCTCACGCACAGAGAAACTATCCGTGAATGGCGACGTTCTGCCGGCGGTAGGAGATCGGGTATTTTTAGCCATGCGACAAATGGAAGGACCTTCGTTTGTATATTTTCTATCTGTTATATTTGCTACGAAAGAAGATACCGGGGAATATTTCTGTAAAATATCGGACGTTGCTGGGCAACTCACCAATCTCCCCGTTGGATCCGTGTTCATAGAAACAACCTTTTTCCCGCCTATAACGGATCCTATTTGCAGCCCTCAGGGACCTGTAACGATAATTGAAGGGACCGCGATAACGTTAACATGTAACTCAGAAAAGGCTAGTCCTGTAGTGCAAATCAAGTGGCGTGCAACCGGATCTGAGAGTTATCTACCATCCACAAACCACATTGCTGACGGAAGAGTAGTTTCAAGAATAACTACACAGCTCACAAAATTTGACTCTGGTGTCATTTTCATGTGTCAGATAACTAGTTCAGCATACCTTGACAGTATACAGACATGCCACGTGGGCCCTGTTACCGTAAGTGACAAAAGGTACTCCAAACCGAATTACAAACCAACAACAAAGAGACCACCTGTTGTGACAGGTGAAGACCGCATTCCAATAACTACTAATACCAAGACGGATTGTATTGACACCTGTTTATCAAAACCGACAACAATGCTGTACTGGGTTCTCGCTACAATTGTGACTGGAATGTTTGCCTTAGTTATGTTTGTTGTAGTAGTTGTATTGTCTTTAAAGTCGCGGCGTGCTGACAGTGAGGCGAATTCTGCAGCAGCAACCGCGTACATTGCACCTAATGATGGTATTTATACTGAGCTGGAATGCAGAAGAATTCAAAATAAAGTATATCTGCCGATTCAGAATGCTATCAAACATGATATTCAGTGATGAATTGTAAATAATGATACTATTATGTACTCAGATTCAGCCAGTTTGGGTGTCGATTAAAAATACAATCTCAAATTTTGTTTTAGATCACATGAATTTAATTACTACATGTAGTAAATATCGCTAATTATCGGGTTCACTTGTTTTGAGAAAAAAAAGATTCGATAGCTTGCTGTTGATCCATGTACGCAAGACAAACGTGTGGAGCATACTAACTATTATTATTTGTTTACTGAATCGTACCACAAAATTAATGCACAATTGGATACAACTATTTAATAATGTATTAACATTTGAGAACTATGGAGTGGTCAATACATGTAGGTTTAATTCATTTTATGTGTGTTTTTTTAAAAATATGTTTGTTATCATTCATTCATACGATTTACATTATTTTTCAAAATCATCAAGTTCAAAATAATGAAACATTACATAGTTCAAAGTTGTGCATTATTTCATAGTTTGTAGATTGAATATTATCTTAATTTATGGCACATATTACAAGTAAATGCGTATCTTTTTTCAAAGTTATTTCACATTTTGTACAGATATATTTTAACACTTTCCACGCGTCTATTGGTTTTACCATAATTATATAAAACGGATTTTTCAGAAACCTTTCTCAACTTTCAAGGTCTATCTCAAGGATTGCTGAACTAATATAAGTCATGTTTGTACTTATTTTAATGCATTTCTCATGGTCATTCCAAATATGGTAACGGATTTTAATAATTTTGGAAAGTATTAACATATAATAAATAGTGTGGTATCATCGGGCGAAGGAAGACGGCATCTGTAAATAACTGCATAGCGTGCAGTTATTGTATGTAGTTTCCTGTAGTAATTGATCAAATACGCATATCTGAAAATAATAGGATTGTATTTGTATTATTATATTCTTTATACTCATCCTATCACGAATGATTTGTATAATACCGACGCTATTCTTTGACAAAGATGAATAAGATGCAGATTCTAAAAATACGATTCTTGTGTGTTAACACTTTCCATGCGGCAGGCGTCTGCAGACATTCCAAATGTTCACAAAATCTTTCAAAAATGTCAACATTATTGAATTTCATCACCATATTTGGAATCACCATGAGAAATGTATTAAGGGGGCTGTTTACCCTAAAAACATGAAATGTATCAAGGGCTGTAACGTTTGAACTGTTAAAGTTATGTATATAAAAGTAATCTTTGAGGTACACTTTCAAATGAAAAAGAATACATGTTAACAGAAGGAAATGCAAAACAATTTAGATTGTGATTATTGTGCAAATTCCATTTTGTATGCATTAATTTTGCAATGTATCGAAGATATGGCTACCTCCTAACCGACTTTAAAACAATTATCAAAAGCATTCCACTGTAAGTTTCTGATTATTTAAGGTAAGCCCGGACGTTATTTCGGTTATATAAACTCATCTACAAATAAATGCACGCTGGTAAAGCCAATACTGAACACCGTTAGTAAATTGAAACAGTCATTGTAAGCTTAAAGGGGCATTACGAGATGTGGTGGAGGCAGCGCCCTCAATTACAAAAATATATGATAAAAACTGAGATTTGTTTATTTTTACAATTGTATTACATGTATGAACTTACACCTATAAGGATTAAGAAAAATCAGCCCTCTTTGTACAACAAAATGTTGATTTAAAATGCTGGTAGAGCCGCAACCAGCATTTTACATGGTTAAGGGTGTTATTCCAACATATTTAAAACATTGTTTTAATCAAGTTTTGCTGGGTTTTTTTTTTATTAGAAACAACAATAATGGCAATTTTTAATGTTCATCTTGAATTCTGAAATAAATTAATTAAAATTTAAAAAAAATCAACATGACATTGTGTCCCTTTAATATCTGAATAGCAAATGTTCACAAATAATCCTGACTGACTGAAACCAATATCACAAGTGCAATTATCTATATTTTATGACGTTATATCAGGGCGATCAGAAAGAGGAAAACCTACTTTAAATGCCTGGTATACGCTGCATTGCATTGTATACATCGTTTGATTTATTGTTTGATTAGTTTTGTTTTGATTTTGTTTGTTTTTGAGTTTTGTTTCTATTTTTCAAAAGAGAGAGGGCGATGTCGTATTTGCTATTAACATGATTAAATAAGGACAATTGGTCACGTATTTTTCATTGCATTATGATGATTTCATACACACAAAAATCAAAATAATATAAGTTTGAAGTGATGCATCCCGATTTATGTAACACATATCAAACTCATTGTGTTGCATTTTCATGTTTAGATATGACACTTCAATTGAAGATATATATTCTGTTTAATAACTCAGTATTGCTGGAAGCAGTATGAAAGTGAAACCAAATTTGTTTATGTTTAGAAAATTGTTGTGTTTGAGCGATTCTTCTGTCTAGCTCTTAATGCATCTTTGAACATAAAGTGGCTCGCTTGGAAGATATTCGCAGGCAGAAGATAAGACCTGTGATTCAATGGATCGGGATAATATCTTAAAACGTGCTCCCCATCCCATTTAGTATTACGTCATGTATAGAAAATATAACATAACATAACAATGAGCATTTATATAGCTCTCTTACACATTGTACAATGGTACCACAAAATAACAACAACAAAAACATAACATGAAAAGAAAAGCAGTGTTAAACATCACTTGCACTATGACAGTGGAATAAGTGAGCTTTTAATATATTCTTAAATTGAGTCACTGATGAAGCGTGCCTGATGTGACGTGGTAATACGTTCCACAAAAATGGACCGAAGGCATACAATCCTTTCATGGAGGTAGTGAGACGAGTTTTAGGTTTAGTAACAATCCGAGTGTCAGAGGCAGAACGAATACCACTTCTTTTGGGCACATATATAATAGTAAGGTCCTTAAAGATAAGAAGGCACCCACCCGTAATGCGCGTTTAAGCAGGAAGTCAATGTAACTTATGGAATAGTCGAGATGCATGATCACGTCCCTTAGCATTATACATGAGGTTGGCTGCTATATTTTGGAGACGTTGTAGCCGTTTAATATCTTTCACAGAAGATCCGTGCAAGAGAAAGTTATATTAGTCCAACCGAGATGTAACGAGTTCGCGTATGGCGTGATGACATGGCGTGATGTCAATGTATACGTTGCAACGTGACCCTTGAGCTATAATACTAGACCGAACTTTTGGTTTATATATAATCAAGTGGTTTGTTTTATTCAGAACTAATTCAAGTGCTTGCGTTTCAAACCCGGTTGTTTGGAAAATTCAATGCAATACAGCATGTATCAGGTATTTAACGTAAGTTTCCCCTTCCTGGTTGCCCTGATATGACATAATTCAATAGGAATCTATTAAAAATACCTTTGTCTCGACTTGCGAGCCCCCCTGGCTGGGAAATTCACCTAAATGGGGTCAAAGGTCTCATAGGGGTCATTAGAAGTCAATCTTGGTACACCCTATCAGTCATCTCCTTACTCACATGTTATTGTCACTAAGTCTTATTGAGATTAAAGTCTGACATTTCACATGGGAGGGCCCTATAGTGTTGAAAAATGGGGTCGAAAGTCTTCTGTATTAGCTATACCAATGCCATTTTGCAGGCAGATAGCTTGTTATTAGGGCTTTGAAATGATACCAAATTTGTTGAGATAGCTTTTGTGGTTTTAAACCTATTTAAGGAAATATGACAGCATGAAACTAAAAAGTGTAACAGCCCCACCCAATTGGGAGGCGAGCTCATAACGCGTGACCATAGTAGTAAATATAAAACCATCCAGGCGCCTACATTCCCACAAGCCAGAAGCAACATATCAAATTCTTCTTGGCTTGAGGCATTATTACACCTAGACAAGTTCAGCTGAAAAACGATAGTATTTGGTGTTTTAGTTTAACACTTTCACAATGGGATGACGCCCTATCCTCTTGATAATAAATTATCCGTGGTCAATAAAGTTTGATGGCGTTTAAATTGTTGAATAATTATGCCATTATCATATTACAGTTAACTATGCATTTTAGAAGAACTGAGTCTTAACTGATGTGCCTGATGATAAATTAGGATCAGTATAGTGCAGTCTGTCACAATTCAATTTCCGTGCAATGTATTCAGAAATATAAATAAAATGATAAACATACATTAAGCGACAGAAGGAAGGATACTCATAAATAGAAACCTTAATAAACGAACTCCTATAATGGCTATTGGTTTTACCATATAAAAACCGATTTTGCAGAAACCTTTCCCAACTTTAAACGACTATCTCAAGGATTTCAAGACCAATACCAAGCATGTTTGTACTTATTTCAATGCATTTCTTATAGTGATTCGAATATGATAATGGATTTTTAAAAAAATGTTATTTTTGAAACATTTAGCGAAGTTATGGAATGTCGTCTGCCGACGCTTGCCGCGTGGAAAGTGTCAACCCACCAAGGTTTATTGTTTACTCCATTTACTTTCGGATTCCCCCTCTATTTTCTTTCACAAATGGTGGGTTCCCGATTACTTACAGAATAATTCAGGTTCCTCTGTGACACATGTTGACATATATTTATAAGTCACTCTACATTGTATAGGGCCTACATGTATAATGAAAACTACTGGACACTCTCTTAATTCCAAAGATTAAAAATTCAATCTAAAAGATACATTATGCTAGCAGTGTAATTTGTCCCAGTATTGAACGATACTGGTGCATAATTGTGTTCCAGTATCGCCCGATAGTGGTTCATTTTATACGTCCCAGTATCGTCTGATACTAGAACACTGACTGTGTACCAGTATCGAACGAAACTGGGTGTTCCGGTATCGGACGATACTAGTATAATCCAGAACATGGGACCTTAACTACACTTTTTGCCATTTTAAGAATGACTGAATATATTTTGAAGTTATTTCAAAGCGCAAAACCATGTTTTATCAACAATCTGCGTGCTGCAAGACAACTATGCTACGGCATGGTGTGCGGAGGTTGATGTCCTGACAAGTACGACTTATCTTATGTTTGCTGGATTTCCTAGTGATCGTCCTCAACTCTGACGCACTGCTCAAGTAGGCTTTAGCGTAATACGCAATACGTGATTGTACTCATAATAACTGGTCACGTGATCCTGGAGATGTAACCTGATAGCCACTTATCACGTGATATGCAATTTTGCCGCGCGGACAATAAATTGATGAAATTTTGAAAATACTTGAACACCAGGCAACGGATATCTACTCATAAAAGAAGGTTAACTTACTTTTTTGACCAATACCGAACCATAAACAACACGGTTTTATTTGGTACGCGATACTTCCATCGTCGGCAAGTTATATAGTTTTAATTTTAAAATGTATTTGAAATTCATGTGTTAACACTTTCCACACTGGTATTAGTGTTACCATACTATACAAAACATCATTTTTAGAAACCTTTCCCGAATTTCAAAGTTTATCTCAAGGATTACTGAACTAAAATACTAGGCATGTTTGTACTTATCTTAAAGCATACGTCGTTGTGACTCTAAATACGGGGATGCAATTCAATCATTTTGACACTTTTGAAATATTTTATCAACATTTGGAACTGTCGTCTGTAGACGCCTGCTGCGTGGAAAGTGTTAAACTAATATGTTATCGGTTTTGGAGGGAGTGTCATTTTGCCTACAACGCCAAGACAGACTTATATATAATCGTGTCTATTTGTATTTATAGTTAGAAACAGGTATTTTG
The DNA here is from genome assembly GCA_035610835.1 of Ophiura sarsii. Classification (NCBI taxonomy): domain Eukaryota; kingdom Metazoa; phylum Echinodermata; class Ophiuroidea; order Amphilepidida; family Ophiuridae; genus Ophiura; species Ophiura sarsii. The sequence goes on along the minus strand of CM069459.1, from coordinate 61,204,376 downwards.
TTGTTATAATGTTAAACAACGTATAATACATTCAAAACTGACTATAAAGTGGCACGGATTCTTTCAAAAACCACAAACTATACGATATAGATGTTTTATTAATAAATACGCTCAAACGATGTCTTCTTTATTACTATTCTCGATAGTACTATTGCTAACTTAACATATTTGTCCCAGTAGCATACCAACGTCACGTATGTAAATGCCATCCAGAATGTACCACCGAGAGACCATTTTCATAATTAAATAAGTGCACTAGAAAATTGCAAGAGCTTACCAAAAATAATAAGCAGACGTCTAAAAGATAGATGACACCTGCGCCGTGCGTTATTCATGTTTCTGAATAATTTAGTTTACTACGAGCATTTCACCGACACAACTACAAAGTGTCCTGAAAGAATTCAACCTTCTTATATGCTTATGATGTTTCATTCAACTACATATCCGCTATAGAATACAACCTGCTAATATGAGTCTATGATAACGCTGTTAAATTTAAATTAATGAAAATCAACACATCAGAGAAGGTCATACATAAAACGCATGAACTATGTTCGTGGTTTATGTATCGAGCAAATTATCACTGTTGACTTACGATTGAGATCTGTTCAAAATGATCGTTCCCCAAACGTTTCCCAATAATGATTGGTATAGCATGTTTTATTTAATGAGGCTAGTATACCAGTAGAACTATGAAGCTTGCCAGGATTAAAACAGTGTTATACTAGAGATATTAGTCTTGGAAAAATTGATAAATGTTAAGTATTTATTAGAAACCCTATACGACATCTATATTGGATAATAAAAAAAAAAACATTTTTTGATCATTTTCAAATAATGTGTCAGCAATAAAAGGTGAAACACCGCTATAACAGGAACAGGATCCTACACGTATAGTTTTTTCGTTCATGTCTATTAATTAATCATTTTGGAAACTATTTTTCCTATAAAAAAGGTATGCATGTATAATACGTAATGCACAGTTACTATCAATAATTGTGGTTCGTTTGTGATAGTATTATCAGAAAATGTACGCATACAATGATTTCAATTACAAGAGAGATAAATGATCAAACCTGTATCCTTGGCATTGAAACATACAATGACTATCGTACAATCCCATATCGGATAATCTTATTTATCTTCATTGGATGCCATTTAAGCAAAGGGTTCATTCAAGATGTTGGTCCTCACATTATATATCAGTCTCTACACCAACAAGCACCGGGCTATCTCTCCAACACGGTTATGTTCAGACTGTTCGCAGGCGTCTACATTCCACCTCTTCAGCGTCACATCTAGTTGAACGAAGAACACGCCATATCACATTTGCTTCCCGTGCCTTTTCATCCTACGCACCTCGTACTGGAATTAGCTGCCAGAACATAATTATCAGAAATGCAAATTCCATCAACATCTTTAAACGACTTTTGAAATGTCATCTTTTGGAACTTGCTTATGGACAGTAGTTTTATAATCGCCTTAGAACAAGCTCCTTGGTTTTGGCGCTATCTAAATTATCAGGGATTGATTGATTGATATCGTGGACATGCTTCTACATGTATAGTGGACGTCATCAACCATTAAGCATAAATACACACATTTTTTGATAAGTGTGTCCATTGTTTTTAGGACAGAACTATAACGACAAATGTCACCAAGTACTGAACAATATCGACACATCTCAATGCTAACAGCGTTGTAACACTTAATGTGTTCAGCAAGGGATTTGACGAACGTGTGAAATACAATTCAAGAGAGTGAGACTGAGCTTAGGTGGCCACCACGGAACACCAGCTAATAATGTAACATTTGTGAAGTACCCTTAGGACATTGTGCAGATAGCGAGATATCCTTAAGGTGAAGGCACTAAAACTGTTAAGTGCCCCACAATGGGTACTTTATTGCTGTGTGTAGTAGAGGAAACGTTCTAGTTATGCTCAATCTGGGCATTTTGGGAGTTATCTCCTCCTCATGCAAACGTTATAAAGCAAGCAAGAATGATGGTTCTATGACTATCAAATTCGGTGATTCAGTATTTAAAATTGATGAGTCAGGTGATTCTGTCTGAAATAGGTGTTACTATTAAATAGGTACTGTATTTATTGCAGAATTAAATGCATGGAATGTCGAACATAAGTTTTTAAAAGTATTTCGATAATAAAACAAAAAAGTTGATGTTTCTGATATATTCCACTCCTCTTACCCTGTTTAGTGCCGTCAGATCATAGTCAAGCTGGTTTAGTGACATCAGATCATAGTTAAACTGGTTTAGTGACAGTAGATCATAGTTGAGCTATAACAGTAGCTTGTCATACCGCGTCGATCGTTGCAACACGCTCTGACGTCACTACATATATGTATATAAAAAGAAATATGCAGTTCTATGCCACCCACGTAACGGTTAAAAGCGTGGCGCTGCATATTGAATATTCAACATGAATCTCTCGGATTAATTACGCAATGTGGGTTTGATTTCGTTCGGTTCCAGTTAAAAGATAAATATAATCAAAAACAGTAGCGAAACAGGAATATCTACCTGAGACTAAGTTTCTTTAGGTTAAGTGCAGTAACTGATCCAATTTGCCTTTTATCGCATATCTACCGTCTTCTAATAAATGCACACCGAGGGTGTCAATCCCTTTAACGTTGTTGTTATGCGTATCGCATTGCGCGCATTAATATTTATAAATCTTAGCCTGGCAGTATCTCTCAGGCGATGCACTCCTTTAGGAATCAATTTGTATCCGCGGAGACTTAAGTGCCCATTTGCATTGGACCCTTAAGCTAGTGCTATATAAGTAGCGGATCAACTTTCTCTTCTGCTGTTAACTTGTTGCTAATTCAACCATGCTATAGCCCAATTTAGTTATATTTGACATTATACTTCAAAGTAGATACAAGGCGTGTCCTTGGTATATGACAGATATTTATAAAAAAACGTCCAGCAATATTTATTCTATTTTCTCGATCGGATGTTTAACAGTAGCTCGAACAGTATCATTTTGTTGACTACAGCAATTCTTCCAGTGTTGTAACTAAATTGTCCGTGCAGCCGCTAGCCGGAAATAGAATAAAAGGATTCTTGTAGGGAGGCGAGCATACATTAATATGTTGATGAATACAAACAATTTTGTGAATTGTACTTTTGTGAATTTTATTCTCTAACTATCCTGACCAACTTAAGTTTAACCGAATGATAGCGCAAGAGGGATGTGGTCGACATTTTCTACCGTGAATTACCACGGATGTTTTCTAATTCCATATACACCCCAGACATCCAACACGGACATCATATCATTTCTATCTTCAATTGGGCTACAAACGATCTCTTTCTTCAGCAAAACCGGCGCATTATCAGTTTACTACGTTACTGGATCCCCTAGTACCTTCCTCTAGCGATATACGATGTATGCATTGTTCCCTTATCTTACCTTTTGAAGCATGTAGAGCAGGGATTTAGAACTCTACGTAGCTGAATTAGGTTGATATGTGCCGATGCATCATTTCAGTTTGCCGCTTGCGATTGTCAACATCTAAAAGATGAAATATGTTACGGGAGTTTGGAGAAAAAATTATACTAAGTCTACTTTATATATCTACAGTTATGTATTTTGCTTCAACGTTTGGCGTGAAGAAAACAACTACAAATTAAGTTCTGAAAGTTCCTGCTAGTTTTAATTCTGCATCTCTAACATCTACATGTCACCGCATTGGACAAGGTAGACGTTTTCTAAAGACAATACCAACATAACTGTTAGTTTGGAGATTCATCTTATTCGGCTTTAGAATGTCTACCACCATAGCATTGTCTTTATTCTTCATTTACATTACAATACAACATACAATCTGCGCAGCCAATCAACGGATAGTTGTTACTGCACCTGTTAACCCAGTAGACGATGGATCAATACTATCCATTCATTGTCAGGTGTGGAATTTACTCAAAGGTCAAGAGGTCACCATATTTCGTAATCGAACACATGGAGGTGAAGTGGAACGACTGTCGTTAGACAATGTAGTTCATAAAGTTGATGATAACATATTCATAGCTGAACGTCAACTACAAGATGGCTCCGTAGTGTACTTCTTGTCCATAGTAGCCGCAAAACGTAGCGACGAAGGTGAATACTTCTGTAAAGTATCAAGTGTTGCCGGGAATAACTTTGGCCGTAGAGAACCATTGCAATCTGTTTCCATTGCGTTCACATATTTCCCAGCCGAAACTGACCCGGTGTGTGCACCGAGTGGATCACGAAAAGTACAGGAAGGCGTGGATGCTTTATTTGACTGTAGTTCAACGCTTGGGAATCCACGTGTCACGGTGGAATGGACACGGGCTGGCTCTACGGTGGTATTGAACAACATGAAAACCGTGGTGGTTGATGAACGAATGCATGTGATTTACAAATTAAGACCCTCGCGAAGAGACACGGGAGCCGTTTATACATGCACTATTAAAAGTACATTGTTCCCGAGAAATGAACGTTCGTGTCATGTTGGTCCAATTGATGTCATCTATGACAACATGTCTCCTCCTACTTATCTTGGTACAGAGATACCTGGACATATTCTGAGTCGGATTACGGAAAGGCCATCTACTTCTCCAGTTAATACCAACGCTGAAGATGCCATTGACCAATCATGTGATGACCTTTGCCCTATGGCCTCCCCTGGGTCACCGGTTCATTTCTGGATAATCGCCACAGTGGCGGCAGCCGTATTGACACTTATTTTTCTAATCATAGGCATCATACTAACCGTGAAATACTATAGATTGTCGGCCTTATCGAAGGCAGAGTTTATGTCAGCAAGGGTGCCGCATCATTCAGAGGAAATATATGTTGAAGTGGACGGTAAAAGAAGAGAAAATTACATGTACATGAGCCTGGAAAAATCCAAGCATCCAGTTTTACATCCTGTAAATGCTCCTAGTTAACAATGCACTATGATAAGGCAGTTTTGAATCCGGTAACATTCATATGACATATAATGGTTTGACAGATAGATTGAGTAAACCTTTTGAGTAGCTCGACATTGAGATATTAACACTTTATGACTTCATTGTAGACTCATAAACCCAACAAGAGGAAAACGATTTAAGGGCAGTGTCAACCCGGCACTTGTTTCAAAAATTGAATTTCATATTTCTCTATTATTTTATACTTTTATATGTATTCTATCATTACCACCATAAGTTACTAATCGGAAGCTATTATTTCCCGTTCTTTTGGGTGATGTTAAATTGTTGTTTTGGTAAGTTTGAGTCAGGAAAAGGCGCATAGTTATTTGGCGGGAATTTAAGCGGAGTTCCGCGCTTTTCAAATGCTGCGACAGCTGTTCGATCATTGCGTCGCGCGCTGAAACTTCCCGCGCGTAATACTAGACGCGCTGCTTAATATCCGCGACGTAGACGCGAAAAACAAAAGAGCGCAAAACAATGTCTAAAATGTAAACAAAGGCCAATCTTACGATCATTTAAATTTCAGTTTTCTTCCAATTTCTTCACATTGTGACAATATAAATTGAATCTGATAGTTTATTATGATTGTTCATAATAGTATACTCGCTTTTTAGGTCACACGCCCGTGTGTTCCGTGAACATTTAGCTTTAAATGGTGGAAAATGTCAATATTTTTACTAAATCGATGTTTTCTAGAAGTTCAAATTTGAAGGAATTTTACGAATTTTCAGACAACATAACTAAAAATATATCAAACTATCAGGTAAGCTTTTACTACCATTGTGTAGAGGACTTTCAGCGCTAGGAGGCAAATTTTTATTTTTTCGATTATGGATTTTAAACTCGAGATATGCATCCATTTCTAGCGAAATGTACGCAAAAAAACACGACTTTTACACTTTTCCGATGTTTTTAGCAATATTTCCAAAACCAAGCTTTATTTTGGAAAAAGAAAAAATTGCCTCCTAGACAAAATTGTTTTGTTTACAAAAACGTATATTAGAACAAATTACCATTTTTTATTTTATAGTTATGCTGTCTGAAAAATTTGGGGTAAAAAAATGGCTTTTTGGTTCATTTCTCAAAATTTAGTTTATTTGGTATCACATTGATATCACCATCGGCTTCCTTATCAAATTTCCTTTCTAAAAATGTATACTTTTATGTACTTTTATTCAATATTCTCAAACTTAGAAGCAAAAGTTGATCATCAAAATAATAGGGTTGACACTTCCCTTAAAGGTACACAGCTGTACATGTTGGTATACAATTGGATAGCTTAAGCCCATGTGTATTGGTCGAGCTATGAGTTTTTAAAAAATATTGGACGAGACGCAGTCGAGTCGAGTTCAATATTTTAAAACAAATTATCATTATTATATTTTGGATCCAATATTATCAACACTTGGACACCTTAAAACATAATAATGCAAATAATTGGATTTACAATAATACAACATGCCATTTGACACCGATACGTCAATTCAACTCAGTTAACTTGTCGCCGTTCTAGCATACTGTCATACTACCATTTTTTAACAAAATGGGCGAAGTTGCATTTCATAATCAATGAATGACACGATATTCTCCAAAATTACTTAGACATAAATGTAATGGTTTAACAGGGACAATCAAATAAAGGGACTATAAATGGCCTATTGTATCGCTATATAATCATATGCAATTACATAACATGCGTGTTGCGGGTGTTTTTTTATTCAAGGAACTGATGCGGGGTGTTTTTATTCAAGGAACTCAAAGGTTGCCCTATAATCTTTTGAAAAATGATCAAAATATAATTTCCCCCCAAACTTAGGCCTAGACCAAACTGAATACAATTTATACGTGATTTGTTAATCAACTAGAGTTCTAGTGTTAATAATAAACGGTATATTTGAGAAAAATGAGATAATTTCAGATGTATACAAAATGTGAAAAAATGCTAGAACAAAGCAATTAATAATTGTCCTGGAACGTTTAAACTGTAAACTTTTGATTCCAATAGCAAAATAAATCGGACAATGATGTTCTTTGATGATATCTATTTGCATTTCTAGAGTGTAGAAGTTCAGCAGGAATTGCACAGGCTCCATTCGTATTTAGCAAGACACACAGCGATGGATCAATACGCCACACACATGCTACATGTCATACTCTACCCCGTGTTGAAATGTAAAATGTGAAAATGAAATTATGACTTTATCTTACATTTTGGATTGTCATTTCTTTAATATTCAACCGATCCTAGCGTGCAATATCTCATATTAAAGAAGATAATTTTTTCAACAACTTTATAATTTATTATTTTTAGGTAGGATATATATTTTTAGAGTTAAAAATCCATTTATTACCTGTATAGTTACTTATTTGATGATTGTATGCTTGCTCACTGATGATACTTATAAACTGCTCACAAAAAGTATCGAAACACTTAGAAAATGATCCAATATATAACGGCTCGAAAGGGTATGCATTAATCGAAGCAAATAACCAAGTGCATAATTTTGTTCTGCGTATTTTGACACCTCGATCGATGAGATACGATGTTGCAGAGCGGAGTTATTGTCATTTCAATGGTCGTGGGTCCAGTTTCAAAAGTGGCAATCACCCTATACAAAGAGGTTTGCATTACTGTTTAGATTAGAATGATCAGATTCGTGATTTTCAATAGGGATGAGTGTCACCTTGGAAACTGGACCAGCGATCATTGAAATGACAATAACCCCGCTCCGCAACATCGTATCTCAACGATTGAGGTGTCAAAATACGCAGAACAAAATTATGCACTTGGTTATTTGCTTTGATTAATGCATACCTTTTTGAGCCGTTATATATTGGATCATTTCTAAGTGTTTCGATACTTTTTGTGAGCAGTTTATATACACCTGCAGCACGCAGACTTACTGTACATGTATAGTACAATAGTTTCTTGTCCCTTCATTCGATTTTCCCTGGTTTTAATGACATGCAACACTTAATAATCAGTGTACTTTGCCATCCTTTTGACATTTTCCGGCATGGAAACTACATTTTGTGTTGCTGTCATAGGTTACTGCAACAGCGTACAAGTATGTGACTTCAACTCCTAATTTATTGTTGTTGCACCATACATATAACACACATAAATATATATTTTGTCAATACGCTTTAACAATGACGGCATTAATAAGAGGATAATCGGAACATCAGATCAGCATAAAGTGTACAGATTATGTGAAAAATTCCAAACAATGTTGTAAATTCCATAGTAATTATCACTGCTTGATTTTAATATTTGTTAAATGCAAATTAGTAAATATTTGCCGTATAATTCACTGTAGTATATCGGGCTGATCAATATGCCTGTCATCACACCGCGTCCTTTATACGCATGCTGATCGGTATCGAGGACACTCTTTGGCGGAGACAATTTCCCATAACACAAATGCTAAATACAAAGTAAAATTCAAAAAGCTTGCAGCTGATGTGCCGATTTTATTTCTCTCGCAATCTAGCCAGGACGTTGACATCATTTCGACGTTTGACGTCATTTGGAAATTCGCATGTATTTTTTGTTATAGTTTGTTCCGTACTAAACAAACAGTATTTTATACCGCCTGAATACCCTTCTTGGCTCGCCCGCGCTGGTAACACACGTGATATTTCATTTTTGTTGTCGCAATGCCTCCGAGTTCGAACACGGTTACGGTAGTTGAAATAAAGTAGTAGCTTAAAATGGTACCGTCATTTGCTACTAAAACAAACTCAATGTGTCTTGTGTATGGAATCAACCGTGTTAATAGTATGTAAGTAAAATACAATACCGATAGTAAATCAAATTAACTCGCCATACTGAGCCTTTTTTATAACACGGTTTACTACGGGTCTTGGTTAAATGCAAACAGAGATGCAGAGTTATGCTTATTTGGTACCATGGTATACCTGGAGGTCTCTTATTTTGTACCATGGCATAACTGGAGGTCTCTTCCATATCTGGTACCATGGCATAGCCGGAGGTCTCTTATTTGGTACCATGGTATAGCTTGAGGTCTATTATTTGGTACCATGGCATAACTATAGGTCTATTATTTGGTACAATGGCATAACTGGAGGTCTATTATTTGGTACCATGGCATAACTGGAGGTATCTTCCTTAATTTGTACCATGGCATAGCTGGAGGTCTCTTATTTGGTACCATGGTATAGCTGGAGGTCTCTTATTTGGTACCATGGTATAGCTGGAGGTCTCTTATTTTGTACCATGGTATAGCTGGAGGTCTCTTATTTGGTACCATGGCATAGCTGGAGGTCTCTTTTTTGGTACCATGGCATAACTGGAGGTCTCTTCCTTATTTGGTACCATGGCATAGCTGGAGGTCTCTTATTTGGTACCATGGTATAGCTGGAGGTCTCTTATTTGGTACCATGGCATAGATGAAGGTCTCTTATTTGGTACCATGGCATAGCTGAAGATCTCTTATTTGGTACCATGGCATAGCTGGAGGTCTCTTTCTTCGATACATATCAAAACGTACAACATCTCACGCATACCGTCATAAACATGGCCGACCTCAAAATTCCGCTGCACAGTGACTTTGACGGTCTACCTACAACGGGTAAGGTGGTACCCTCAATGTTTTTGTCAAAATGAGTGGAAAACAGATCAACCCCCTCCCCCTCTCAATAGGACGAAGGTTATAAGCTTACGCTGATTTCTTTTGAGTGGTTAAATCAGCCATATCCCTCTGAAATGCCATTCTTATCAAATCCTCTGGTAGCAAAAAATAAAAATGTCATAATGCAATCATTTGTTTCATAAAAAACAATAATTAATTTTCCGATGTGAGAAAGTTGACGGTTCCCAGTAACTGATACTCCCACAGACTCGCATGCAATACGCCACAGCCTTGTAGACGGAGCTAACAAACTATGTACAATACAACACATGTACACTTAAGATAGGCCTAGGACTCTTCATTAGGGATCCACGATTCATGACACTATTCATTATTAATCGTGTATATATCCTCAAAATAAGTAACTGACCAGGTAATAAATATACTCTCACCTCCAAAACTATAGCTCATACGTAAGAATATTAAATTGTTGTAAGGAAATTTAATGAATTATTAACAACTCAGTAATGTTTGCAAAACCAAAAACAAACTCCGTTTTTTATGTTAACATTTTGTTCCTCTACACGCAGCCTCGGACTAGCAACAGGTAGATTATTGATTAACTGGTAGCTACAACTCACGGGTCGATAGTGAGATGAGGATTGGGAAAGCTTCAATTGATTAATACATATCCATATCCCACTGTCCTGCGTGTTCAAAACCCAAGTGTGAAAATGTAAGCTGCACTTTGTTTCATCCTTTTCACTGTAGCGTTCTTAATTATTAACCGATCTTCGTGAACAATGTCTCAAATTAAAGAGAAGATCTTTTTGCAACTTCCAAATTTAATATTTTTACGTAGGAGCTGTAATTTTGAAGTTAAGTGTATTTTCATTACCTGGTCAGTTACCCTTTTTTAGGACTGTAGATACCAAACCTAAATGTGTCCATACATGCCTGATAATCAAAATTATCATCTATGCATGAAGATTGACCGTGTGAATAAAACATCATTTAAAATGAAAATCAAACATGTATAAAAGGTCATAGCAATGACGAAGAGGGCAGCATTTAATTGCCACAGAGGGGGTCGTATAAGAGCTGGCTTTCGTATAAATACATTGATGTTTTTTTACATCATTTTATTTTAAGTATAATATGCTGAACTTTAGATAACATTTCTTTATTTTTAGACATTTAATATAATATTGATTGATATAGTAGCTAACAACATTTGAAATATTCTTGAGTATCAACTGTTGTTCCTCGTTTATACAATTTGTAATGTAAAATCAACTTAATTTCTCAAACATGGCTGACCATGAATACATATAGTTTCCAAATTATGCGACCCTGAGAACTTTCACTATTTTGAATTATTACCCCAACTTCATTTCTTTTTAATGAAAACTACCCAGAGAATGTCACCCAATCGTAGATCCATGTTGATTTATTTGCTATTTTATGGGTTTTTATGATGCAAAAGATTTACCAATCTCGAATACTATTTTGACTACACACTCTCTTGTTCTTCGTCCCCCAGACCCTAGCCACGGACTCCTTTTCGACATCAGAGCATGCTTTTTGTTAATGATATTATAAGAACCCAGTCCATTGTCTTCCTTTTTTTCTCACTATCCAACGTGATCTCAATATCCAATGGGAAGAAATTGATATGATAGTATAGTAACTATACACCCATATGGCTTGTAGGCAGGTATATCCAGCTCCTTTATGCAACGTACATATTTTATTAGTTACACTTATCCTAACTAATTTCGATACTATCCAATGGATTGACCAGCCTTGGTAAACACCATGAACCAACACTGCCACGAATGTTTTTCACATGCAACCCAACATTATAACAACTCATCAATATATCGTCAGCCTGCTTCGATAATTGCCTAACTAATTTTTCCTAGTTTTGAAGAAGAACTTTTTTTTAGTAAAAGTGAGTTAGGCAGTTATCGAAGCAGGCTTACGATATGTTGAATAACACCATGAATAGTACAGGTGAATTCCAACGGAAGCAGTACCTGTTGGAGAGAAATAGGTTGGGGAAATACCTTTAAGTGAAATGTTGCTTGTTATGGGTTTAATACGAGTTAATATGACCCATTTTAAACATTTTACATAATTATTACAATCTGCCTAAACTCACAAGGCTGACTTAGGCAGAATTGCAATTGTGCATTTATCAACACTTTGAATTGGTCAATGACTTAGATATTATTACAGCATGTGCATAATGTAATGAAGTCATGACTTATACAAAAAAAATCAATTTCGCTGAAAAGTCAGTTAGGCAATTATCGAAGCAGGCTGACAATATACCAGGAAACTACTAGCATTCGAAGAAACAGCCGGGGTTTGAACCCAGGACCATTCGTACACAAATCGAGCACGCCTGAGTATACAGGGTGAGTCAAATAAACTGCCATAGTGAAAAGAAGCCATTTTGTTTTCTAAACCAAAATGAATTTTAAAACTGTTTAAACGTTGCAAGAATGACGTATTTAATCCTAACTTTGTGTGAAAAAATGAAGTCGATCGCATTTTTTGTTTGCCTTTGGTGACCCTCTTTGCTGCACAACCAAATGTACATGTTTGTCCACGAGCACAGTAATTTTCAATTGAAATGGCACACATTGCATTTTCATATTTGAATATCCCGCCAACAACAATTTGGAAAATGTCAGTTTTTTATTAACATTTAGAACATTACAAGCTTTCATAGCATGGGTAAGGTAAATTGATTATGCTAACTCACATGTAAACAAGAAAGGTTGCATCAAATTCCAATAACATCACAAATGTACTCAAGTTTATAAATTTGAATGAGAGACACATTTTGCGATCTAATGCATATTTTAGGTATCTCGTGGACAAACGTGTGAAATAGGTGCACTGGTAAAAAAGTTCACCAAAGGCAAACGGAAAATGATATTGACTTCATTTTTTCATTCAAGTTTAGTAACAAATAAGGTATTCTTAAAACGTTCAAAAATAATTCAACTTAGTTTTTTAGAACAAGATGGCTTCTTTCCACTATTGCAGTTTTTTTTACTGTCTATGGCCCTTAACCCTTACATTCTTGAACCCAATACAATCCCACTTGAAAACTATGCTGGCAGCACGTGCCGCCTCGGTCTATCTCCCCCGAGTGCGTGAACTAAGTGGACTAAGACACTGTATTCCATGCCGGTGGACCCGAGTTCGATTCCCGTCGCTGGAAAGACCGGTTTTCAACGCAAAAGTTCGCCCATTTTCACACCGGATAGTCAACAACTTCATTATCACATTTGGAATCACCATGATAAATGCATTGAAATATATATATATATATATACAACCAAGCCTAGAGTATTGGTTCAGTTATCCGTGAGATAGACTTTGAAAATTTGGGGAAAAATTAAGAACATGACTGGTATCACGATCTTTACAAATCAACAAACAAAAAATAGTGGTTTTTAAATGAATGAAATAAATAAAGAATGAATAAAACCTAAAGAGAATACATAATCAATTCCCATCGAAAAAATTAATGAAGAAAATATAACTAAGACCCACGCAAATGTTCCATCTTTGAAACATTACCATGAATACTTGCTCGATAAGTGATGCAAAAGTATTGATGTCGATATGAATAATCGTTGGAAAAGCTTACGCTTACGTACTGTGTAGACTAGAGATGGCGCTGTTGCGATTGCAGGTGTTATTGTTGGTTTTTCCTTTACCTGCATATCCCACTATAAAACTGTAAGGAGTTTAGATACGCGCCTTAGTGTTGATAGATGAACAGTGTTCGCACTGATTGATTGTTTACAACTATAGATGGCGCAGTTGCAATTGTAGTCATTACCTTAGTGTTGTTTTTCCTTTACCTGGATATCCCAGCATAACACATTCGGGAGTCTTAGATAACACGGTTTGTGTTGGTAGACGAACATACTAGCGCTATCTTGTGTTGGGTTTACATAGCACTGTTACCTCTTCACTATTAGAAATAGAATCAGTAGAGTATGCTGAACTAGACACACCATGTTGATCAAATCGAGTCAGTAGATTATGCTGAACTAGACACACCATGTTGATAAAATAGAATCATTAGATTATGCTGAACTAGACACACCATGTTGATCAAATAAACTAAAATAGATCGGCAGATGACATTATTTCACGTTTACCTTGTATTAGCAATTAGTTGCTCTCTTCACAGTATGTGGGGAGAACCAACCAACCCTCCACATATTTACCAAACCTGTGCAAACTTCGTGGAATGTAACTTATATACTAAATCGTCTTGTCTAAATCATCACGTCGAGGAAATGTGTCTTGTTGGGCTATGCATATCATTTTAATGTTACTAATTGTATACAAAGAAAGAGACGTTACTAAACAATTGAACGTCTTATAAATACCCTTTTTTCCACCACTAAATGGTTTTTTCTATACGTTTACATAAAGGTAGATGTTCCGATTGCTGGCCCGATTTTCAGCTTGATGTTTTCTATTTTACATAAAAGGTCATCCTTTAAATTGTCTCATTCCAAAGTTCGAGTTGCATAACTCCAACGGTTCTATTCTTAGAAGCACAAGGTCACAAAATATTTGCCCATAGAGTAGTGCACAAACTGGTTGATGGTTAACCACCTTTGGCTGTAATTCACCACATTTTAGCCTACAATTTCTAAATGGAACATTTCTGGCCCCTAAGATTTTACAGACATAATGAGACAAATATGGGGATTCTTTGTGAAAAAAAATCATAGCCCCCAAAAAGTGATCGGAACATACACCTTTAAATGGTGGTTACAAAAAGCCCATTTTCTAGCTTATAAAGTGACTGGATATTTCAATTTGACATTTTCCTTAAATGTCATGATATCTTTAATCATTTAATCAAACAATTATATATGGTATCCCCGAAGGTTCCGAGAAATTAGCCCCCGGAGTTGGCTAACTGGTGTATCGCCCTCATTTATCAGAAAAGGTTGAGAAATGTTGCCAGAACATTAACAATTAAAATGCATCCAAAAACCTACAAAATGCATTGCACTGTGGTATTAGGAATAGTCCTAGAATTATTAAACTACAACTTTAATCATTTGGGAGCAATAAGTACCATTTCTGATTAATTATATAATCAGTGGGCCACAGGATGCCCAGCTGACAAAAAATGTTTGATTGACTTCTGCAAGGACTGAAATTAATTACTGGTGTAAAATCTATTGGTGGCTTCCAGCCGTTGATGGGGGTAATTTTATATGTGGCATAACAAAATCAAGACGAAGAATGTAATAAATATAGAGTCTATACTTTATTGGAAATGTGTTCGTTATCCTGCAGGTAAATATGTTGGGACACTCTTAAGGATACAGATACAATACAAAATTGACAATGTGTCTTTAAAACTGTTGTTTTTTTAACGCCATAATGATCTGCAATGAAAACAGAAAACGGGAAAGAAAGTCTAAGACATCCAGTGGTGACATGACCAATGCTGCCCTCAGCTGATCCATACTGTCGTAACTATTTGTTCAAATGAGGGCGTAGTGAAAAAAGATGTGGACAATATGGCGATCCTTTTTATATTACATGGCGCTTGTTCACTAAACAGCAGTTCATTTATAGTAACGTGTTAGCAATCTATCATCATCAGCCAATTTTAGTTGCCGTGCATTATTGGTGTGTTTTTCTTCATGCTTCTGCTCGAAAATTTAAAAACGATGGTCGATTCTGTTCATTTTTAACAGGCCAACGCTGACATTTGCGTCACCTTTAAACTTTACAATGTACTATGCCGTGTATTTCAACGTCTGACAATACCATTGTTAAAGTTAACCAACGGCATCTATCGTCGCCTGCATGCAAGTGCATTTTGACTGTTTTTTAGGAGAAGCATTTTAACATGATTTACAATAAGGTGTATAGGGAATATAATATTTATATTAAGTATATAGTATAAGTATTTATCTTAAAAGTACGATCATTAAATGATTATGTCTACACGCAAGGGAAATACACGGAATCTGTTCTTGTGCGGCGATTAACCCAACATAATATCCTTTTCTTTAAAACCACATACTGTGTCATCATCTTTGTAAGAATAAAGATCTATAATGATATGATTCGAAAACAACAGACATGGGTAAAAAAGCATGATGTTATCGATGCAAATAATGCAAGCGATCCTTGATTCATAGATGGTTGGCATAGCCTGGAGCAAATAACCAGCACTTAAAGCGATGAGGGAAATGCCCATAATACTCTAGTGTGTATTGTATTTCAGCGTGCGACGTAATACGGTGGTAGATAAGACCCCGCCCATGTGCCCGCCATTATATGTCACGTGATTGCATAGTAATCGTGAGTCATACCATTATAGCGATCGTCAATGCATTCAACATCTATACTACTGCAAACCATTTTACGCTCCTTCGAAGAATTGTGAAAACAAAATCCAGCAAATATGCCATTGTTCAGTCTATATGGAAAAATCTCTGAATAGTTGTATCCTGTTTTGTCGAATACAATTATAATGGTATGTTGTTATGAAGATTAACTCCTTTAACCCTAGGCCTCCTAAGGTTGCCACCTTACAATGTTTACTTAAACGTGTGGTCCTGGATCTTATAAGTAAAAAACCTGGTGTAATTATGATATTTAGATGTTTTTTGCGAAAATTTTAATGTTGGCCTATATTTCCCTTTCAGACGAATACATGGGATTTTAAGGTCGACCATGTTTAGTGACGTCATTGTGACGTCATGCGTGTGATGTTTGTACTTGTTTTGGTAGTAATGTATGGAAAGAGGAGACCTCTAGCTATACCATGTTAATAATAATGTACTCTTATCATTACAATGTGTTTATTATACAGTCATCAAAAAAAGTAACTATACAGGTAATAAATGGGCTTCTAACTCGAAAAATATATATCCTACCTAAAAATATTAAATTATAAAGTTGTTGAAAGATTTATCTCCTTCAATATGAGATATTCCACGCTAGGATCGGGTGATTATTAAGGAAGTGACACTCCAAAATGTAAGGTGAAATCACAATTTCATTTTCACATTTTACATTTCAACACGGGGGAGAGTATGACAGGTAGCGTGTGTGTGGCGTATTGATCCATCGGAACAATACGGCCGACTGTCCAACCAACGCATGCACCCCCAATTGCACTACAGGTAATCGATAAGGTACCCGTATGGGTCCGCGTGTCGAAAATAAAAATGTGAACATGAAAATCGGACTTCACCTAACATTTTGGGAGTTTCATTTCCTCAATAATCACCCGATCTTAGAGTTAGAAGCCCATTTATTACCTGTATAGTTACTTTTTTGATGACTGTAGGTATGCGCGTGACAAAGGGATAGATCGGTTCATTGCTCAGATATAATGTACGTATAAGGTGACGATTGAATGGTCGTCCACCTTCATTATATTTTATCAAAAACAAACTACAAACTAAAGTAACATATAATGATTGGATAGTGCTTATTTATTCATGTATAATCATAGGCGTTCTTAAAGGTACTTTGACGAAATGAGATGTGCGCACGTTATTAATAAGGTCACTCAGTTGCTTTTAATCATGGTAATGGAACCCGCCATGTACTTCCAGAAATCATGTACTGTCGTCTTCAAATTAGAATCATGTAGAATCACGGTTACCGACAGTGGTCTTTATCTTATTAAAAGTACATGTTGTTCCAGCAACATTTAAGGGTGCATTTTTTGCGTGTGCCTTTTTTCTGCATGTCCAAAATATCTATTTCGTTCCCACTCCATAAGTGTGCCATTCCCAGTATGAAAATTAAAGAGGGCGTCCCATCTGCAAAGAATTACGGTTAATTTCGAAAGGATACTTGACTGTTTTAAAGCAAATCTCTTCTTACGTCATCTCACATAATGCGTGGGACTTTAAAAAAAATGTTTGGAAGGTTGTTTAAGAGATTGATCTTCTGATATGTTTGTTTGTTGTTGTAGCATGTCTTCCGACGGAGGTGGTGGTTGTTACTGCTCTAGTATAAATAGGTAAAAATACTTTTTCATATCAATATGGGTGCAAACATTCTCCATCTCACGCCATTATGATGTTCATAGTCAAAACAGAATCAGCTCGAAAATCGGATTTGGGTGATTTTCACTTGCGTACAGGCAAACTGTGGTTTTGGAGGTGTAGATCATTAACTTATGGTAATATCTAATGACCATCATTAATCATTCCAACAAAAAAATTATCAACTGACGCTCGTCCCTGTGTAAGGTTAAGGGTCACGTGCTTCTTCTAAAATGAGCCCAAGAAATATGCGTATTACAACGATTACGTTGAACCACTAGGTGTGATTTTAAGTTATAGACAGCTATAGACAGAAACCATTCGTTCCTCGTATCTCCATCTGGCCCTTCACCATGTGTTAACTAATACTTCCTCTGTATAACCTTTGGGGAGTCTGCTCAGTAAACATGTTCAAGTGTTACATAAACCACATATCCATTAAAGCCTTGTAAGTCACTTGCCCCTGAACATGTATAAAGCAGCACTCCATGAATAACTGCTGGGCAAGTTTGTTATACAAGCTGAAGGGCCGGAAAATATTCGTGGTTTTAATTTCACGGGAATTACGAATTAAGAGGCATCCTGATATCCGTTGATGAACTTAAGGTAGATCAGCTATAAATGTACAATACATGTAAGCTCTATAGGGAAACTACGCTTGTATCGTATCAGTGACTAGTAGAGAGGACATTGTGGCGTGTCCAAGGGGGGGGGGGGGGGGGGGGGGGAGGCACCTCTTTGACTATCATGCGGGAGAATTGTACCCATTCAAGAATTTAAGGGGTTTGAATTTCAATTCTATCCAAATTAGTAAACAAAAAATAGCAAATTGTTATGCGCTATGTGCGCAAATGTCATGGGATATCATTTTAGAAGGTCGTTTAAAACAATTCGTACCCTAAGTATGCCAGAGTCGTGTACATATTTACACATTTCACACGCTATGCGCGCATGCTTTCAGGAACAGATAACTGTGTGAAGCCATTCGGGGGAATAGAAATACTACTTCTTCCCTACCATGGAACTCCTGAACACGCCATTGATTGCACGATATGCTATTTGATGTCAGACCATTACAAACCCATTGTTCTACTTGTGATATCGCTGTGGTTCATCTTACGTCATTTTCTTGAGCTATGGGTCATCGGAGGTTATTGTGCATAAGGTCCACGGATTTACCGCCCATTTCATACGTTACATTTCCGTTCACATTTTGTCCGGGTCTATTAAATTAGGCTGGATCAAAGAATGCAATGCGTAAAAATGTTACCTATATAACGTGTTACGCGCCGGTTTGGGCGAATTTGATCTTAATTTGTAGTATGCTAAAGATCTTGATGCGAATTAATTGCCACCAAATTGGGCGAATTTATCATCTCTGTCAAGTCACTGAATGCAAGGCCGCAGGTAGACTGTGGGATCTTCTTGGCAGAGTGCACTTAGCGCTGAAAACAGAACGGAAGCCAGATGCCGTTGAATTTTAAGTGAGCGATATTTTCATTAACTGTAACCGACGCAGACTTGCTACGATTTCGATGACCACAGGATGCCGCGTGTCAAATGCGCGTATACTCCATGTAATCTGTAATCTGCAGTTGCGCACTTTAAATGTTCGTGGTGTTCCATTTTCGTTGATTGTTCAACGCTTTCCATTTGTTGTTACACGAGATATGGAAAAGTTTAGGGGAAAATTAATACACTTTTTATGTTATTCATAATTTACCATACTACATTGGACTCATTCACAGAACTCAACTTACGAGGTAAATGCTCAGATATGACTCAAAACCTACGATCTGGTTAAGAATGCGTAAGTAATTTATAACTAAAAGAGCAAGACAAAATATGATTTCAATTCTTGCCCTTGGCTATTCACCAGGTAACCTCAACATAGAGTACTATCACAACAAATTATTGTTTAAGCATCAACTTGAAAGAGGGGAGTGTGATTGGGATCAGGGAATGTTATCATTGATCAGTGTCAGCCTACTCGGCGCGTCCCTGTCATACGCGACAGGCGTCTGCAGACAATAGTCTCAACATTTCCCAAAATGTTTCAAAATGAAAAAATTATCTAATTTCACTACGATATTTGGAATCATCATGAGAAATGCATTGATATAAGTACAAACATGCCCATTTTTGGTTCAGTAATCCGTGAGATAGACTTTGAAAATTGGGAAAACTAATAGCCGCGTGAAAAGTGTTAAAAGACTAAGTGTAAATATTTAAATGAATCGACTGATCTGTATTCGCAATAAAACCACCATAAGTGTTTTATATCTCTCACAAGTACATATAAGCAATTTACTAAATACTAGATTTGAAAGCATACTACAAAAATCTTATAAAGTCGATTTTCATGACCAAAGCGTGTATTTAACAATTTGTCATTATATATGTTGATAGCATGTATGACACATTTTATTATAGACAAACATGATAACTTAAACAAATAATCACTATATTCAAGCCGTATTCATTGAAGAGATACATGTAGCCATTAATGGCTAAATCATGTTTGGGGGGTAAAGACCACCGTATTCATAGGACAATAAGCTTCCAAAAGCCATTTTGGGCTTTTTCTGAGCCAATATGGGGCCAAATATGAATTTTGATAACTCGTTGACCTACATGAGTGTTTAACTCTAAATAAAGCTCTGAACTTGAAAAATGAGATAATTAACTCTTCAACCGTTGAGGCAAGCTGCTTAATATAAACATAAGAGTCTGAGTATTATTGCACCTGAGCCAAGGGTAAATTGACCCTCTATCTATGAAATCGCAAATTAAACCCATAGCCATTTGACTCTAAACTTGGAGCTTTAGAGTCATTTTCTTGGATATTTCTCGAGAAAATCATATAAATTTCTTGATATTTGTTAACGTCCGACATTAATTTAAATGGTGTTTCGAATGTACACCAAAGCATTTTTTAAAGCAATTTGAACCAATCTTCCCCTTCAAAACTCGGTTTTATGAGAAATGGCCATTGTGTGTTCAAGGGCGCACCACACCAAATAATTTCCCCATTGAAATACGTGTAAAAGTGCCATATTTCAAGACACCTTTTTCTACCTTACGGTTACATTAATGACATACTAGTCACCTATGACCATTTTCAGTAACATCTCCACTTTAATTTAAGCTTTGTTTCTTTAAGAGTTATCAACCTAAATTGTTCGCTACGGACCCACACACAGCGCCCTCACTATTTCACGTTTTCGGGCATGCCTGTTCACCACTTAGGTAGGTGCTTACGCCCTGGGCACTATTTAGGTCATCGGTTATCAAAAACTTCCTTCACTCAATGGAATTTGGGGAGCTGCACTGAAAAATGGTGGATGTTACAATCTAAGTGCGGATAGGTGTGCGCCTGAATTGGCAGCACCCTAGTTGATGCGATCTGATTCTGATGATTCGCCAGTTGCAGCGAAATTCAGCGCTTTGATCAATCTTGGAAAGGCGCTATATAAATCCCGATTATTATTATTATTATATTATATTAGGTCGATAAAAAAATCGTATTTTATCTTTGTGGGTGCAACGAATAGGTTCCATTCGTTCATTTAAATACAAAAATACCATCCCCGGAGAATAAAATTGCTCGAAAACCTCACATTTCCAAGATTATTCTTCGTGCTTTTCCGGAACGACTACAGGATTACACGAATTGCGCATTGGTTTGGTGCAGTGCTCCCTTTAACAAAAAATGGAATGTTTTTTTTGCATTTTTGGAATCAACATATAGCCTTATGAAAAATTGTCACTCAAAAAAATCAAAGTCTACCCCTAACTTTTTTTTTATCTTTTAAGTTTATTAATCGTTCTTTCTTCAGTTACAAATACTTCATGATTACAAATCGCCACTCTTTTCTATCACAATCACATACATGTATATCAAATCAAACATGTTCAGTTTAAATTACAAACCTATTACATATTTTTACTATTCCTTGTATCTTCTATGATATGTAGCTTCAAAATATGATATAGTTTCAAGTTACACATCTCATTGTTACGCACAGTCATCTGATCAATGTAAATTGATGCTATTTAAATGTCAATCAATTTTCTGAACCTCAATTCTGATTTGAAAAGAAATAACAGATTGGGATGATTCCCATATCTAAATTTACTAATTGACAATTTCGCTATCATAATTATACTAGTAATGAAATCTCTCTGTGTTTTTTCTGTACATTGCTGAAACCCAAAGAGTACATCAAAATGTGTTAGAACTCATGTTTTGATACTTTTAAAGATATAATGTCATTTGCTTCTAACCATATTGGTTGTATCTTCTTACAGAAAAAGAAGAAGTGTTCTACATAATCCTTTTCATTACATATATCACATACATCATTATTTTCTATTTTCATTTTATGCAGAAGAATTTTTGGAATTATGTGGCAAAATATATTTTTACCTATAGGCCAAATACCCCATTTTTCTCACTTTTTGGCCATTTTTTGCCCAAAACTGTTACTTAAAGTCGATTGTCATGACCAAAGCGTGTATTTTACAATTTGTCATTGTGTACATTGTATAAATTATATGTTAATAGCATGTATGACACATTTTATTATCGACAAACATGATAACTTAAACAAATAATCACCATATTCAAAGCCGTATTAATTGAAGAGATACATGTACCCATTAATGGCTAAATCATGTGGTGGGGGGGGGGGGGGGGGGGTAAAGCAATTTGAACCAATCTTCCCCTTCAAAACTCGGTTTTATGGGAAATGGCCATTGTGTGTTCAAGGGCGCACCACACCAAATAATTTCCCCTTTGAAATACGTGTAAAAGTGCCATATTTCAAGACACCTTTTCTACCCTCCGGTTACATTTATGACATACTTGTCACCTATGACCATTTTTAGTAATATCGCCACTTTAATTTAAGCCTTGTTTCTTTAGGAGTTATCAACCTAAATTTTTCGCTACTGACCCGCGCACAGCGCCCTCACTATTTCACGTTTTCTGGCACGCCTGTTCACCGTAGGCAGGTGCTTACGTCCTGGGCAAATTAAGGTCGATACATGACAAAAATCGTATTTTATCCTTGTAAGTGCAACGGATAGGTTCCATTCGTTTATTTGAATACAAAAATACCACCCCCGAGAATAAAATTGCTCGAAAACCTCACATTTTCAAGATTAGTCTTCGTGCTTTTCCGGAACTACGTCGTAGTACAGGATTACACGAATTGCGTATTGATTTGGTGCAGTGCTCCCATGTGTGTTAGATTTTGTCCATGCTATGCGATTCACATGTGAGACAGAGATACATTGATTCTACTATTAGGGCGGCAATCTGGTCCATTAAGGCGTGACAAAACATAGTTGACAATATCACTGTGGATTTGGTCAGAAGTGAATTAATTCATATCATCAACTATGTGACTTAGTACTAGCAGAAAATAAATAAATTGAGGATTAATCAGAGATGGGAGATAGCCTTTTGGAATCAAAAGCAGTGACGTTATCGATACATATTCAATTATATTATATGATTCAATCCAGAATCCAGTAATGTTACCACATTGTTGACAACTATGTGGCAATGACAGACAACTATGTGGCAATGACAAACAACTATGTGGCAATGACAAACATGTAACATATACCTAGTGTTGCTGTCTTAATGTTAACACTTTAGTACGTTTTCCTCCGCAAGAAACCAGCTAATACAAAATCCGCATGCTTTATAGGGTATCCCAACAGTACGTTTCCCTCTGCCAGACTAACCAGCTAGTACAAAATCCGCATGATTTGTAGGGTATCCCAACAGTACGTTTCCCTCTGCCAGACTAACCAGCTAATACAAAATCCGCATTATTTATAGGGTATCCCAACAGTACGTTTCCCTCTGCCAGACTAACCAGCTAATACAAAATCCGCATGTTTTATAGGGTATCCCAACAGTACGTTTCCCTCTGCCAGACTAACCAGCTAATACAAAATCCGCATGCTTTATAGGGTATCCCAACAGTACGTTTCCCTCTGCCAGACTAACCAGCTAGTACAAAATCCGCATGATTTGTAGGGTATCCCAACAGTACGTTTCCCTCTGCCAGACTAACCAGCTAATACAAAATCCGCATTATTTATAGGGTATCCCAACAGTACGTTTCCCTCTGCCAGACTAACCAGCTAATACAAAATCCGCATGTTTTGTAGGGTATCCCAAAAGTTTAAAGCTTTGAACGTCTTTTTAAATAATTTCGCAGTACCAAGAGGCAAACATATGTTAATTATTAAAATTGTTATAATAATTTTGATATATAACGTGACACCTTTTCTGTGGCCCCTTACACTTACAAAATGTTTCAAAAATGTCTTATCTAATTTCATCACCATGAGAATCACCATTACAAATGCAATTTAAATAAGTACAAACATGCTTAGTATTGGTTCAGTAATAATTGAGAAAAGACATTGAAAATTTGGAAAGGTTTATGAAAATCTGTTTTGTATAGTAAGACCAATAGCGCGTAAAAAGTGTTAACTGGTGTTCGTACTGCAAGCCCTGCACCGTGATTTTAAATCATCAATCATCGTGCGTTAACCTATTGCAATAGACCATATTTACTATATACCAAATGCATATTAAAATATATAAATACATAAAATATTCAAAACACCGACATACATATTTTACGGATGTAGTGTATATATATCAATCAGAAATAGAGACATTGGAAAAATGTAGTTCGACAGAATTAATCAATTGTCTCTGCTTAATGTAATTGTAAATGTTTATAACCCATTT
This sequence comes from Ophiura sarsii, assembly GCA_035610835.1. Classification (NCBI taxonomy): domain Eukaryota; kingdom Metazoa; phylum Echinodermata; class Ophiuroidea; order Amphilepidida; family Ophiuridae; genus Ophiura; species Ophiura sarsii. The sequence goes on along the minus strand of CM069459.1, from coordinate 61,179,962 downwards.
TCTACACTAGGGCAATCAATGCAAATGTTCTGTAGATGACAAATATAAGAAGCAAAAATCGAATGCACCATGTGCTATATTACCGTGCCGAATTTATTTGCTGGGAGTTAAATGTTTTATGTATCTAGAAGGACGTTAAGAGATTGGTACTATTTATAACATTCAGCACTTACTGTAATAACTTTACTCGTGCCGGGACGCCATTGAATTATCGCTAACGTATGCAAACAGCCCTAAACAAGCCCATGCGGTTAATTTAAACACAATAATTATATCTCCCAATATAATAAGGCACTCTAGTATATTAATTTGAAACTTGATTTTCTTGTGCTTCGTGTATGGGCTACGTATTTGTAACTGGTCTAACCAGACATACTTAACTACGTTAGAGAACAGGTTGTCAAGTCACTCGGGTCCTATAACAAACATTAAAAAGCATGGTCCATCAATCGCTCGGGGCAATGAGCACTTCGTACGAATCAATTGCGAATCTCGCGAGATTTAATTGCGCCTTTGCATCAACCACTTAAGGAAATCTAAGTATATAAGCATAGGATCGCTGTTGCCAGGTATTTGATCTATTCGCGAAAGTGGGCGACTTTTGGAATGCTTGTATGTGCTCCAGAGGTCTGATAGTGGTAAATTGGGCTACTATTGGTCACCAATTGGTGTAGAATTCAGTCGATGAAAACAATAACTGGGCTGCTTTATCCATAAATGTCAGGCTACTTGAAATGCTTCATATGGGCAACTATGCCATTTGGTCTGTTTTTCCCTGTCCGGACTTAAGCCTCACTTGTACGTACCAATTGCCTGCAAGCAATGCAATCGATGCACACTATTTGTGTTCCTTCGAGGAGAAATACAACTATTTCTGTGATTAGCCATATCTTAGTGGTTGGAATTTGATGTGAGCCGTAACCCTCTTCAAATGTATCGCAGCATTGCTCGTGGTCACATACTGGACATCTAGTTAAGCTCCACATTCCGACAGAGTTCGGCATCCTAAGATTGCCAACTATCAACGCAACTTGTTTTCTGCATTGTTCATCATGCCCGCATCTTCAAACGTGTCATAACATTGCAAGTTGGTAAAGCAGTGGACATCGAGTGTTGCTCTGCGTGTCATCTTAGTTTCAAATCTTCTCTACTGTCAACACACTCATTTTCAGCGTAAGTCTAATGCTGATCACGACTTAATATGCCTAATCCCAGACTGTGCACCCTCCTGGCGACCTTACTGCTTATCATCTCAACACGGTTATGCAACGCATTGTCATCTATACGAGTAAGTACTACTGCACCTGTTAATCCTGTAGAAGACAATGGCATTCTTTCTTTACATTGCCAGGTGTGGAAAGCAATTGACAGCCATGAAGTGACGATATTCAGGACGCTTATAACAGGTGAAACACAACGCTTATCGGTGAATGACAATGTTCTCCCAGATGTGGATGAGAGGATATACCTTGGTGTACGGAAAGCAATCGATGGATCAACTATCTACTTCTTATCGATTATCGGCGTCACACGACAGGACATAGGTGAATATATCTGCAAGGTGTTTAGAGTAGCAGCGGCAACTGTTGTCGAGGTAGCTGGTGATTCCGTCAACATAACAAGCACTTATTTACCCCCAGATCCCGTTTGCACCCCGGGGAAACCACTCACAGTGTATGCGGGTAGTTTGTTGACGTTGAACTGCAGTTCGGAAGTTGGTTTTCCGCCTGTTACGATGGAATGGACTCGTACTGGAACAACTGAACCCCTCAATTCGCATCAGATTACGCATGGGAAGTTTATACACAGACAATTGTCCTTACGAATGACACCACGGGACAACAATGCAATATTCATATGTTTAACCTCGAGTCGAGCTTATCCCAATATGGCTCAAAGTTGTCACGTAGGGCCAATTAACGTATTACCGATGAAAGGTAACATTATCACCACGGACGTGACAACCAAAGAAATAGAAACTGTTAAAGGTACTTCTGTTACGAAAGTCAATCTTCTAATTTCAACTGATGACAAAATCAGACAAAGATGTCTTAAAACATGTGCATCAAAGGCATCGCTAATCTTCTATTGGATCATAGCAACGACTATTGCTGGTATACTAGCACTGCTATTTCTTGTCCTTGGTATATATCTGCTTGTTCGATATCTTAAACTGTCAGAGGAGCAGCGAGTGCCCTCGGAGAAGATTTACTCTGAGCTGGAGGCCGAACAAATGCTATACATGAGTTTACAAAAGCAGGTTAGACATACTAAGGAGAGAGACTATGATTATGGAAGATAACATTATGGGCTGAACAAATATGCATTAGCACTATCTACATACTTATACACTTATTTGTTGATGTGGCAGCTGTACAAGATTCAGGAACTGAAACTGAAACTGAAACTGAGTAATGATTTATAATTGAATATGAAATATCAAGTTGGATAATATTAAGCGTTGAATATTACATACGTTGAACAACCTGTCTAAAACAACCCATTTCCCCCGATAAGGAATATCGTATGATGAGGTGATTTTACTGATCACAATAATATCGTGCGTGCTTAGGCCAAACAAAGAAGAAGGTCTGTCTCAAAAACATTGTGCAAAAAAGCTAAGTGCTGTGCGATTATTTTTTTTATTTTTTTTTAGAAAATAGGCTATGAGGTATGCGATTTTTTTTATTGATTTTTTTGCTCATCCAAGCTTACGGAGAACTTTAAAAAAAAACCAGTTTGTTAGCCCCCAGCGCATAGACCTACGCGCCGTAGCTCATTTCACATACCGCGGGCGGGCTTCTGAGACAAACCTTCTTTATTTGGCCTTACATAAGACTGTCAAAGCGGCTCTTAGTTTTAGAAACCTTTCTCATTTTTCAAAGTCTATCTCAAGGATTACTGAACCAATACAAGGCATGTTTGTACTTATTTCAATGCATTTCTCATGGTGATTCCAAATATGGTAATGCAATTCAATAATGTTGACATTTTAAAACATTTTGTGACATTTTGGAATGTCGTCTGCGTGGAAAGTGTTAAAACGAGCAAATGTCATTTGGGTTAGAGGAGCTGAGACGCAGAAGTATACTGGACGGATTAAATTATCAGTGCTCCATGTTTACTTGATTCACGCTGATTGTTTATCACTTTCTACGCGGCAGGCGTCTGCAGACGACATTCCAACATATCACAAAATGTTTCAAAAATGACAAATTGTTACATTTCATAACCATATTTGGAAATAGTATGTGAAATGCATTGGAATAAGTACAAACATGACTTGTATTGATTCAGTAATTCTTTGGATAGACCTTGGAATTTGGGAAAGGATTCTGAAAAATCTGTTTCGTACAGCCGCGTGGATAGTGTTAATATACATTTTAGACTATTGTGAGGCCTGATTAACAGTAACTACGGAAACGGGGTGGGGGTGGGGGGGGGGGGGGGTCAAGTTCCCCGAACCTCTAAATATTTGTCACTCGCTCCCCTAAAAGTTACCTAGTATCCCATAGAAAACCGTGTATTAAATAATCCCTCGCCCCCTTAATTGTCCCCGTCCCCTAAAAGTCGATGCTTCCGTCGCCATTGTTGCATGGCAAGAATAAAAGTGTTTTACATGTTTATTTTACACACTGTATGTGATTTAAAGAAGTTGCCAAATTATACAATAAACGCTTTAATTATAATGTCCATACGTTAAGTCTTCTGTGTCGTGCATTTATTTCATATCAATGTATTTTACAAACAGTATTCAAAGACATATTCATTAAAAGCAGCATGTTTCATCCGGTAGAATTCAAGCCCGAGATTTACTTGTGTCATACTAGTACTTTATGTTAAGCCTTTCTAAAGAATGGTATAGACACAATAGGTGAAGGCAGTAACTCAACACTTTTACACGCGGCTATTAGTTCTACCATATACAAAACGGATTTTTCAGAAACCTTTCCAAACTTTCAAAAGTATCCAAAGAATTACTGAACCAAGCATGCTTGTACTTATTTTAATACATTTCTCAAGGTGATTCCAATATGGTGATGAAATTCAATAATGTTGACATTTTTGAAACATTTTGTGACATATTGGAACTGTCGTCTGCAGACTACTGCCGCTCAGAAAGTGTTAATGTTGGGTATTGCATAGGTATAAGGGCATACTTTATTTTGGGTAAAGCCCAAAATGAGCTTACAATACCTCTAAAAGGGCTCATCCTATAAAGCATTATACACTGCCATTTACTCGTATGTGGAAGTAGTAGCTCAGCAATCAACCTAACACCCCCAAATCACCCACGCAATGATTTAATAAATAGGAATTAGAATTAGCGTCATAAAATTCACTGAAGACGTGTACGTATATTTTAGCTAGAAATTAAAGAGACTTTCAATGAGATTTAATGAAGGGTAAAGAGGCCCTTAGCAATTGCCAAGTTACTTAGACAGCTATCTGGTCTTTAAAAATCAACTTTGGAATCATCAATAGATTTTTCAGAAACCTTTCCCATTTTTCAAATGTATCTCATAGATTACTGAACCAATAATAGGGATGTTTGTACTTATTTCAATGCATTTCTAATGGTTATTCCAAATATGGTAATGCAATTATTCAATAATGTTGACATTTTAAAAACATTTTGTGAAATTTTGGAATGTCGTCTGCAGACACCTGCCGTTTGGAAAGTGTTAAAACGAGCAAATGTCATCTGGGTTAGGGGAGATGAGACGCAGAAGTAAGGTAGTACTGGACGGATTATATAACCAGTGCACCATGTTCACTTGATTCACCCTGCTGATTGTATAACACTTTCCACGCGGCAGGCGTCTGCAGACGACATTCCAAAATGTCACAAAATGTTTCAAAAATGACAAAACTGTTACATTTCATAACCATGGAATTACTATGTGAAATGCATTCTCAAAATATTTGGATACATTCTGCTCTCGATCAATCACAAACAAATTCTTCTATTGGAATCTTCGGGTGAATTATCCGTACTAAAGCAGTAATTTTAATTGGCTAATTATATATGTGCACATAAGCAGGAATTTATATGCTCATATAATAGTCTACCCTGAGTGACATCACCAAGGGTGACCTCACCCATGGTGGCTTCACTAAGGGTCGACTATAGCTAATTACCATTAAACTATGCCCCTCCCCTCAGGCGCATGGTCGAAACAAATATTTTGCCATCCTTAACTTAACTCCCGAGATTCTAACAATATCAACGTGTGTCCTTTCTATAAAGTCAAATATTACTATGTTTTAATACTTATGTTCCTCATCGATATAGAAAAAGATGTACTCAACTTTGGATTTTTATTATGTGCATACATTTCTCAAAATACTTATTCTGACAGAGAGGCTGCCTCATTAGCTTCAAAGAATTTTAGTTGGTTAAAATCAAATAAACATGGTTTATGCCAATTTAGATAATAGTGTACGTTCTAAAACAGAACAAGATGTGTGCTATTATACCGGGTGTCCCTAAAAAAAGGTGCACGTGTTTACCCAACTTGTTGACCATGAAGTTCTAATATTTGGTGGGTGTAAGATGTTTACATATATTGAAAGACCAAACACCTGGCTTTCAGATGCTGCTTATTTCATCTGATTCGGATTTGTCAATCCTGAGATATGGACAATTAACTAGAGCTACCCAGAATCGATGTTGTGCCACTTTACAGTTTCAAAGGGTTACTCCTAAGATACAACTTCCACTTGTACGATTGCCCTTCACCAGTGTTATGCAAAATAACATTTTTGTATTGAGATTAAATAGGTTTAAACAATAGAATGAGTGCCTTTGTATCCAAGCAGAACTGAATAATAAAGTTGTTTGTTACATGATTCGAACCAGTCCTTTTGACGAGGTTTCACAAAATGTTTATTGGGCCTACATTTTCAAAACAAGACAGACGTCTATATGGCTGGGTAAGGCCTCGATTTATTAGAAAAGGGTATTCATGGTCTTAAAATATCATGAAACGAGAAGTCCAGCAGAAGTCACCAGAGAGTTTGTCATCTATTTCCCAAACACTCACGTACCATCTAGGAATACACCTATACAAAGGAGTATTGGAAATACTTGGTAGATGGTACTTGCACCAATATGAATAAAGAACAATCTGGAAGACTAAGATATGAAAAGTGGCAGGACACAGTAACACATTGAAAACGTGCGGCGTGCACTTCAGAGGGATACCAGAATATCTGCTCGTAGAAATCCCTTACCACATAGGCCAGGGACATCATTTTTTGTTCCTCAGACTCTTTTAAACAATTCTGGTCAAATACACACCCCAATGTTTCAAGACAATTGATGCCCATGAATAGACCAATGTTAGTGTCGTTTTGACGCTCATAATCATTATATCTGTAAAAGTGGCACAACGTCGATTATGGGTAGCTTTGATTAACTGGGTATATCTCAGGATTGACAAATCCAAATAAGATCAACCCTTTTTGCATGTATTACCATATTACATCAAACTTTAGGACTTCATGGTCAACAAGTTGCGCAAACATGTGCACCCTTTTTTAGGGACACCCTGTATCTCTAATAAGCTCTTTTGAATTTCACTATTAAATCATGGCGCACATTTAATCCGATCATCACAAAAGCCCGATTTATCTTTGCTCTGCTGAATTCACGAAATCACACTTTGTTATCATTATTTTGCATTTATTGTATCAAAATAATATCTGAGCTAGTTTCTTTTGTCTTATTAATTTAGGTTTCTAAAATGCAGTAACTTTACCAAAATAGTAACGGATCCATTCCATTTGCTGAGTAAATAAATGCAGCTATTGATTCAAGCATTGGTTGCCTTCATATTCTGGTAAGACATAATTATTTTAAATATTTATTTTACTTTGACCTGATCTGTTTTCCACATTGTCTTTCATTCCCTAAATACTTACACGGTGAATAAAAAAACCTCCTGCATGTTCACATAATACGGGAAAATACCTATGGTTTGGCATGTCGTATGCGGCCTCATGTGATATATGGCACAAACCATAGGTAATTTTCCGTATTGTGTTTAGTCCAAAGGCCCCAATTAAAAAATGGTATTTAAACACTCGCCGAAAACGAAACTTCAAACATGGCGCTGAATTCTCTTCCCTTTCTACCTCCGTAAAACCCCTCTAATTTACAACCCTAAAACAGACCCTGCGCCGTCACCCTGTCCATAAAATCATCGCGAAAATTATGATATAATATAATTTATTTTACGGCGTGGATTAGACCTTTTTGCGGTCTATTTCGGCCTCAGAATCTAACAGAAATCGACTCAGTTGCGTTTAAATCATCCGCCATTTTATTTGTCTATCAATACGTGTCGTATTTTAAGCACCTATTCCACAGACGCAAAGCAATCGCTTTACACGTAATATCTTACCGATCATACCGCGTAAATTCTGGTAACGCGGTTAATCGACGATATGGAATATATCGTGTGGTTTGACTTGCTTGTTTACACGATATGGATCAGATTTCATACGTGTTAACCAATGAAATTGCAGTATTTACACCTACTAAACGATAATATTAGTTATCCCCTGCATGTTCACACAATACGGAAAAATACCTATGGTTTGGCATGTCATATCTGCGGCCTCATGCGATATGCGGGGTTTGACCTGTCGATGCGGGTGTCGACGTGTCTTTTTGATGGTTCACAGTGTTTTGGGTTCCGAGATGTTTAACTGCTCAACAAATATATTTTGAGGATTGGGGTGAGGTGTGGTGAATATGTAGGTGCTCAATAAATATATATTTTTGGTGATGTGGTGAACAAGGAGGGGATGGGTTGTCAAAATGGCCCATTTTGTGGTTCCCGGTGTTTTGGGTTCCGAGTTGTTTTTAAAAGTTTTAAAAATATATATGTTGGGGGATGGGCGGGGTTGTGGTGAATAAAATGGGTTTGGTTGACAAAAGGCCCTTTTTTATGGTTCCCAGTGACATATTAATGGTTCCCAGTGTTTGATGTTCCATGTTATATAGGTGCTCAATAAGTATGTTGATATATGGTTCTCAGAGTCATTTAAGTGGTTCCCATTGTCATTTTAATGGTTCCCAGTGTCATTTTAGTGGTAACCAGACAAAATCAGTTTTGTCAACTCACGCTCATTGACTACATCCCTGACCCCGACTATATATTAAACGACCGCTTAAACCACTCGAAACCGAAGAACCAAAATGACAACGGGAATCACCAAAAGATCATATTTGTCAATCCTCTATCCCCTAACTCCCATCTTCTACCTCCCTGTCGAATCCCCATCCACCAACACCAACCCCTGAAAAATCTTAAGGTTTGACCCTAAAATGATAATGGATTAATCCAGAACTTGATTAATCCAATCAGAAGCTACTACGCAATACCAAATATATTGCGTTTTTCCTCAGGGATAAATTCGTCGGCCTCGTGTGATATGGCAACCAACCATATGTATCGACCGTATTGCGTTATCTAACAGGGGATAACTAATAATATTCAAATCAAACGAGAGCAGTTGAAGCAAATACTGTTAATGATCTAAATAAAGCATGATGTGGATAATTCGTACTACACTTACATACAACTGTGGATACATTCTGCTCGCAATCAATCACAAACAAATACCTCCCTTGGAATTTTCAAGCGAGTTGTCCGTACTAAAAGCAGAAATTGGTTGTTCTGGCTAATTATATGACACGAAAGCGGGCACCTTCGAAGTGGGATGTGGGTGGTTGGAGCACCCACCCTCTACATTTCCCCCGGCGAAAAGAACGTCTTAAATTTTGATAAAATAGTCGGATTAAATAAAACATAAATCAAAGTATACACTGCGATGTACTTTTGAAATATATTCATGTTATGTATGTAATGAGTTTCAAATTAAACTGGAACGGGTGGAGCAAATACTGTTAATATTTCAAATAAAACATGATGTTGACAATTGGTACTAAACTTACATAAAACTGAGTATTATGCATCAAAATACACACTGATAATAAGTAACGATACAAAGAAGAGACGCCTTGAGGGGGCTGTTAACCCTCAGCATAGCCTCAGTAAAACTGCTGTAACTCCTTTATTTATTATTCATTTAATCTTTATCAAAGTATACATTTTTTTGCAGAAAAGGGTTCAATAAATCCAACCATGATCATGAAATTGACTATTTTGGAGAAAATTATAAAAAACACGTTTTTTGACTCATTTTAGGTTCTGCAAAGATAAGTCAAAATATATTTTGTCAAATATTGTCATACTAGTTTTATTATATTCCTAATACAATTCCCTAGGAATCGGGGCTTGTTTTGTTGAAAATCTTTATTATTTTTTGAATTATCGACCAAAAAGTGCCAAAAAAAAAATAATCCAAAAATAATAAAGATGTTCAACAACAACAAAAATCCTAGGGAATGTGTAAGGAATATATTAAAAATAGTATGACAAAATTTGACAACATTATCTTTGCAGAACCTAAAATGGGTCAAAAAACGTGTTTTTTAATTTTCTCCAAAATGGTCAATTTTATGATCATGGTTGGATTCATTGAACCCTTTTATGCAAACAAATGTAGACTTTTATAAAGATTAAATGACTAATGAAAAAGTTACGGCAGTTTTACGGAGGCTATACCTGAAGGTTAACAGCCCCCTTAATACAAATTTAACCTATGCAATCAAACATTAAGAAACACAATTAATTAAAATCACACGTCATTGTTTCACAATTTGGGTACCTTGCCTAATTTGTTTTTAAATATGTTATACTTAAATTTACAGGTCTGAAAATACTTCATGATGGTACGTCGTGGAATGATTTATATTAAAGCTATATTATGCCAATTTGTTTAATTTTAATTTTAGTTTTAAATTTAAATTTGACTCTCCGTTAACTCATTGTAACCGTCTGTACTCAAATTTAAAAAGAAATATGCTTCCAATTTCGGGAGTTTACTAACGTATTTTTCGCCATTTGCAATTTATAGCAACCCCTCCCCCCCCCCCCCCCCCCCCCCTCACCCACGAGTGTGTTCGCTTGTTTCCAGTGTTTAATCGTAGCCGTAAACACTGTCATCGTGGTTAACACAGTTTAACCCTGTTATATTATTTGCAAACCTCGATTTTGAGGTTATTAAATCGATCTCTAACTTAGAAGATAAGTTAGTGTTATGTTCATGAATGCAAATTTAGCCAGAAACCTGCATTTGCTGGACAAATTCAAAGATAAAAGGTGTGTCATGAAAATACTGCATACTTTATGGCTTGTACTCTTATCCTTTTGAGCACGACTATAAAGCCATGTTTGGGTAGATTCCGCTACATGTGTTTATTTTCGCATGTCTTTCCACCAGGAGACAGTGCAACGTTTATTGAATTATTAATGCAACGCAAATGTGTTTCACTATATAGATTGAAGAGTGCTGTTTCACGACTGTTTTGTTAACTGGGTTAATATGTGTAAGAATATCCGTCTGAAAGTATTGTACACGGAATTGTATTTTGTTGCAAAATACAACAGTAATTTGTTGTATGTAGTGAACTGGGAGCACTGAACAGTTCTAATGCTATTTTAGATTAAAACGTGTAAACACAATATTTTAAAGATAGTATTGTGTTTGTATACTCTAATAAGGTTCTTTCCAAAACCATACCTAAATGATGGAAAATGGTTTTAAATGAGAATTAGATCGAGATATATTATATTTGTTTCTTTTATTAACACTTTCCACGCGGCAGTTTAAGAATTTTACCAAATGTGTCAAAAGTGTCCTAATTATTGAATTTCATCACCATATTTGGAATCACCATGAGAAATGCATTAAAATGAGTACAAACATGCCTCGTATTGGTTCAATAATTCTTGAGATAGACTTTGAAAGTTGGGAAAGGTTCTGTATAAAAAAAATTGTATAATGGTAAAACTAGAAGCCGCGTGGAAAGTGTTAACACTTTCCTCGCGGCTATTATTTCTACCATACACAAAACAGATTTTTCAGAAACCTTTCACAATTTTCAAAATCTATCTCAATGATTACTGACCAAATATTAGGCATGTTTGTACTTATTTTAATGCATTTCTCGTCGTGATTCCAAATAGGGTATTGAAATTCAATAATTCTGACATTTTTAAAATATTTTGTGAATTTTAGAATGTCGTCTGCAGCTGCCTGACGCTTGGAAAGCGTTAATATGTTATATTGACGGTGTCAAATTAATACGAGATTACCCTTTACGAAACAAGACTTGAGATTTTATACAATAACCATGATAATGTCAGAAACGCTGCTTTCATATCAATATCACATTATTTGCGCATTGCTGCAAATTACTTTACAACATTCTTCGGGGTTTGTGTATATTCATCATTATATTCTCTATAGTAAACACCTCAGGTTGGCAAACTGCTTTTATATTATACAACTGATGACGTTGTAAGATCAAGCTGCTGCAGGTTTATACGTGTTTATATGACTTAAACCCGGACCCCCTTCACAATCATCCTCTTTTGAATTATAATAAAACTCTCCCCACGCGGCAATTAGTATTACCATATGAAAACAGATTTTTCTGAAACTTTTTCTAACTTTCAAAGTCTATCTCAGGATTACTGAACCAATACTTGGCATATTTGTACCTTTTAAAATGCATTTCTCATGGTGATTCAAATATGGTAATGAAATACAATAATTTTGACATTTTTGAATCATTTTGTGAAATGTTGGAATGTCATCTGCAGACGTGGACAGTGTTAGTGTAATCATCTCTTTCAGGTTGTCCATATTAGGGTACATACCATTATATTCTCATGAGCATGTGCGTTTTAGAAGAGACCACTATATTGACCAACTGATGAGGAAAACACACTTGACACACACCTCATTCTGTTAAAGGATATACAAAACCTTCACTGCGATGGCGACGAAAAAAAGATATACATTTACGACCCAAACTTCAACGCCCCACCCCTCCCGAAAACGTAATGATGCGCCCTATGACTACCTACACCTCCCGTAGTTGCTAGACACGCCTGGCTGTACACTATATCCATTCATTCTGAAAACAACCCTAAATGGCTTGTTTTCGATCATACAATGTGATTATTTGATGATGATAGTAAAATTGACTATGTAAACCAGGTAGGTTAACTCGCTTTTCTTGTATAAATAATACCCTTTAAATCTGTCATCATTTGACATTGTGATTATACGTACGTGTTATATTTGCTGATTTGTACTCTTTCTGTATTACATATTAAGACTGTGCTCGGTGGACTTTACCAACGACGTATTTTGGATATCTGTCTTGGCTTAGTATTACTTCCATGGTATTACGGTTACCTCTAAGAGGGTTGCGGTGTATTCAAACGATTTTACAATTTGTAGTATATTGTTTGAACGACACTGAATGATTAGTTTTTCATTAACGTAAAGCTTGCCTGATCAAAGGCAATATATTGCCCTATTCATATCAGATAAATCCAGGCACAGCCATCCAAAGCTATTGTCACCCTTTCATCCATATTGTATCATTGGCAAATAAAAAGAATGATCCGTCTTAAAACCGCTTCATAATTTAGTCCAATGAACCTGCGATCATTTCCCAATTGTGCAGTCAATTCGCAGTGGGTCCCCTTGTTCTGCGTATAAAGTGCATCTTGTCAGCCGACGGTTGTTTTCCCTGTAAATACATTAAGGCCTGGTACTACATGTGACACGATTAGGTAGATCGATAAAGTGCGATTGGCGAATTGCTCTATCAGGCTTAAGAAAATATCTCTCGCTTCGACGTGGTTCTGTTGTTATTGTTACAGCTTAGGTGTCTCGCGAAGTCTCGCGCTCTTAGCAAAACACGTTTCATATTAGCATGCGATGAATAAACAATTTTTTACCTGAATATGATGGTAATAATATTAATATTCCTATCTTGATCAGTAACTTCAATTTGTATCGTCAGCTGATGTACCTAAGACGTGTTTATTAGATTCTCTGAAACATAGGGTGAATTTAACTATGAACCTCACACATCATAGCATTGGTTATACTGAATAACCTAGGGGATGAGGCACTTTTCTTGTGTTTTTTGGAGCATACACCAGTGTCAATAAAGAGGCATCAGGGCGATGGTATCTAAGATAAAAACTGACGAATTTCAATGATGACATCTAAGATGTCAACAGAGTTACAACTTGCCTGTGTGGACCTCACCATAGAGAAACAGCACTGAATGGTCCAACCCTCGAGTAACGAAACATGTATATTGGATCGGCATCAGGGTGAACAGCCTTGTTCTACTGGTTCAGCGCTCTCGAGGGAAATGGTATTATGTCATGTAAGAAGAGTTCAACATTAATATTAAGTGCGTTAAACCTAACATGGCTCGCGGCGTTATTCGCTATAGCATGGAATCAATTGTTCTCGAGAGATTTAATTGCGCGTTTGAGTCGGGTACTTAAATACCAAAAGCATAGGATTGGCTTTCCTTGGCAGGATTATATACACTCCTTTTACGCGCCTTTTCTTTCTCCCTCGTGCATACTAGACACTTGTCAGCATTGAGTGATACTCTACCTACAAACGTTATTTTGTAAAGTGATGAAGACTGGTTTGCAGCCTGCTCCTCGACATCTTAGGTTCCTGCTAATTGACACGATAGAAACAAACACGAGGGCGTTTGAAATGGACGTTAAATACACGAGGTTTTCACTTTATGTTTCGCATTGCCAGCCGAGGGAAGTGTTCTAAGCATATCGTTTCTTATTCCGACTAATTGGTATTGAACAGGGTGAGCAATTATACTCATGACATCCTTGTACCATACATACCAAGAATGTTAAATTTGTCTTCAAACATGTATTTACAGATTGTGTTCTGTTTACTTGTGTGTGCATACATTGATTTGATACATGGAGCAACTACAATCAAGGCTTCTGCGCCAGTTCAACCAGTAGATGAAGGAGCAATTCTATCATTGCATTGTGAGGTTTTTAACTTGGAGCCTAATCAGCAAGTAATACTTTACAGGACACGTAACGGACAAACCTCGACTTTATCCTTAGGTGAAGGTGTTTCCATGACGTCGATGAGCGAGTGTTTCTTGCAGTTCGACAACAACTTGATGGATCCACTGTGTTCTTTCTCTCCATAATGTCGGTTACCAGACACGAAGGAGGACAGTATTTCTGCAAGGTCTTTAATGTTGCTGACCACGCACAATTACGAGTACCAGTTTCATCGATTACAATAGACGTATCATACTTTCCGTCAAGTTTGGATCCTGTATGTTCACCAAAAGAACCCCCGATAGCTAACATAGGCGACATAATGACAATGAATTGTAGTTCGGAAAGAGCCAGTCCATCCGTCTCTATTACATGGAGGCGCAGCGATAAGATACAGGCGTTACACGCTACCACGTATGACTCGGGTACTGACGGACGAATACATTCTATGCTTAAGTTCAGAGTGAAATCTCAAGACTCTAAAGTTATATTCACGTGTGAAATATCCAGTCCGGCATTCCCCGGACGTAAGCAAGCATGTCACATCGGACCTGTTGTGGTTATTGGTGCACATCACGATAATTCACCAAATGTAGACAGTGGACAAGAGATACTAGATATTATAACTGAAACTCCTCGTTACCCTATAAATAAACATGATGAAAACAATGTGCTATTCACAGGATGTGAGGAGTATTGTTCACTCTCTGGCAATTCGCTTCTTTATTGGGTTATTTCAACGTGTGTAGCCGGCATTATGGCATTTGTGTTTTTAATACTTGGTGTATCATTGTTCATTAAGTTCAACCGGTTATCCGAAGCAGGGAATAACACGCAGTATATTTCTAGTAGACAGCCCGCGGATAAAATTTATGATGAACTTGAGTCACGGCGTATTCAACACAGTATGTATATGTCGCTTGAGAAAGCAAGGCAAGTTGAACTTCAAAGTGTTTACCCCACATGTGAGTCTTAATACTTTAAAATGACTTAAATAGTGTGATAATATGCAGAATAATGTTGTTATATTGACTCTAAATCTGATATAAAACTAACCATTTCTAAAGTGCGTTTACCCGGTAGGTGAATGCCCACATAAAATCTGATATAAAACTAACCATATCTAAAGTACGTTTACCCGGTCCGGTGAATGCCTACATACACATTTGTATTACAATATTTCGACAATGTATTTACCTGGGTACTGAAGTACGGATACTAAGGTACGCTTACCTATACCAGCGGACCCTCGCATTCATATATTGTCTGGAGATACTGTGTGATTTGAATCCTATTATCTGCGTTTTACTATGATGGTGGAACATTAATGCTGATTGGTTTATAAACTAATATCCTATACATTGACGTACTTTCAGGTATAAAATACTAGGAAACATATAAACAAATGTCTCAATAAACAGCCAGAAAAGTACCTTCACAGTTTCTGCATATTCGATAGAACAGTCTGTTTGGACTATATATTAGAAAACACAATATTCACGTACGTTACATACTATATACGAATATAACAAGCAGTATACCGAGTATAAGGTACGTTTGCCAATTCCCGCGTACATTGGCATGAGATAGGGTCTGAAGCTTGAGTGTTCTTCTTGCGCCAAATAATCTGTAGTATATACTCGGATGGTGGGACATGGACGCTATTGATAATGCCGATAAGGATTTAAAATACGTTATCCAACAATTACCGGGTTTTCAAGACAATAAAGACAGTAACCGTTTTCAAGACAGTAGAAGATGGCGTGTTAATATAAAATGGCTTGTCATAAATGTCTCGCAGTCTGTTGGGAATTTTTATATAACACGTTAGAAATATACATATGATCACACAAGCCATTAGGTACGCTCTGACTGCCTGCTTTACATAGCCAATAGCAACACATTCATATGCGAAAATTGCCGAGAAACAATTCCGTGACTTGTGTCGTTTGGTTCGCTAGGGGCATGTATACCCGGAGCACCACGGCACGATTGAGGGCGTTTAAAATGGGTCATATATTATAATGCATACATTGTGTTTTATGTTCAAGTATAATAGCACCGTGTTAAGAGTTTTACCTGCTACATGAGTTAGATCTAGCGCAGGAAAATATCGAGGATTTGTAGAAACGGGACCTATCTACAATGGCTGCCATGTGTAGTATTGCATTTCACAAGGGTGCTCATCATATGGCATTAGATGAAGTGTATATCATATGGCAGCTATTACAGATAGTGACTTTACACATTACTAGGTATCTGAACAAAAATACCATATCTTCAATAGCTGCTCTGAGTTACATTTAGTTAACTGCTCAACATTATAAATAACACCATCTGGCAGCTATTACAGATTGGGCATTTTGGCACTAAACCCTCGATATGCTACCTGTAAGCCGTAAACGATAATCTCATGGTTCTACTTGAAGTTATGAATAAACTACTTTCGTGTGATATTTGTTTTCTGTTCGTTCATTATATCTTTGTCGGGAATTGAACAATGTGATATCACTACCAATAAAGGTGAGAGCTATTATACTCTCCACATTATGATAGCTTATTGGATTAGGATAAGACTCACTTCAACACGTAATATGTTAGACCCATATGTGGGTCATTTTGGGGGGGGGGGGGGGGAATGTTTTCTATTATTTTATTTTATATATGATCTATGGACCCATAATAATAATAATAATAACACACACTTATAGAGCGCTTTACTTTAGTGAGATCTAAACTCAAAGCGCTGTACAACATATAAATACAAGATTAAAGCAAAAATACAACAATGATCATAAAACTACAGAGATAAACATACACAGAGTCAAATGCATATTTAAACAAGAGATATGAATATGTATGACATTAAAAATGCATTATGATGGTGATAGAACAACTTTCAAATGTGTAGAAGGTTTCCTTAATAAAATATACACAATTATAGGTGTCAAAAGCAATGAAATAACATTGGGTGTGGAATTTAAAACTTGTCTTATCTCGAAATGTTTGCTTGCAACTCCTGTTTTCATATGAAAATAATAAATACTAACTCATGTCTGTACTTTCTTTTGACAAGTTCGCAATGTTATATTTTTATCTTATGATTAACGAACGCGCGCGAATGACGTAGTACCTGTAAACGGTAATTCAAGTCCTACTATATATATGGGTTAGGTTAACGATTAATATGATGATACTTATGACTTTATTATTAATGCGCGTCATGTAAAAGGAGAGGACAATGTCTATTTTGTGTTATGTTAATATTTCATTGGCAGTAAATATGCAATGGTCCTTAGAAGGAGAGCCCCAAATGTCGTAGTTATATTGTTGCATAATGATAATTTCGAATAAACTTAACTTCGAATAACATTTAATGCGAAAACGGACCGGTGATATCGATACACAAATGTTCTCATTGATCCTATTATTTGATGGATTGCTCTTATATTTTCAGGATAACAAGAAAACTAACATGTTTTTCTTCAATATACATCATTTTTGTTTGACAGAACTCTAAAAATACGGTTTGGGGCCTAAAAAGAAGAAGAGTCACCAATGTATCAATAGACTGGGAGATAGTAAGACAATTCAACACATAAAGAAGGAGATCAGGGCAATGTAACATCTGCCTTGCTCTGCCTTTACGAGAAAATAGAAATTTTCCAACACAACAAAGACAATCTGATAAATAAGAGAAGCGAGATAGTTTCCAAGTGCCGACATGGGAGACAAAAATAATGTTAAGCATGTTAAACGAAGTTTTCTTGATCTGTTCAGCGATGTCAGTGCGTTGCGTTTTGTGCGCGAGCAGTGTTACGTGAATTGAATACGAATCTATTACATTTATTGTTCTTTGTTTTCTTAAAATAATGTGTAAACCTACTCAAGCATGTAACTCATTTTCTGTGTCTTTAGATTTTCAAAAACAAAATTACTGTACAAAGATTATACTAAACTTGATTAATTAGAACCAATAAATTAGCACATGTTTATATATTAGGATAATAACAGTTGCCTGACCCTACGAATTTGTTTAAATTGTTAATTAAAAAAAAAAAAAAATGAAGACATTTACATCTAAAAATATGATACTTCTTAAATGTCGACAAGCAATATTTTGTGTACATTGTCGTTATCGGATTTTTGTCTAGTGGGACCTATGCAGTATGCAGATTGCTCAGTGTCGTTTACGAGAAAAAAATACCAATAAAAATGTTTAAAAAACATATATTTTGGCTACAAAATATGTTTTTAGGGAAAATTCCTATAAAACAATGAAAGTATAACACATACACAAATAGTTGTATTATAGTTGTACAGCAATTGGGTGATTGAAACCTATTTCTTCATATGTTTTGAGAATAATGAATTTTCTCTTTATAACTGTTTATTTATCAAATTATACATTTTCTATATATTGTATTATGATGTAGGAAAAATATCCCAAACAAAAGTTCGTCTACATTTATTGTAATCTTAGTTACAAATTAACGTCAGTAAAAATGTTTTTGTAATAAAAAACACCATAAAAAGGTAATATCGTAAAAGTGCGAACATGAAAATAATCCAATATTTACGGAGTTTGTTTTACCTGTTTTAGCGCTAATGACACCGGCGTTTATTTATTACCAACAGTTTCTCTAAAGCCTTATCTTTAAATAAAAGCATTTCTGAAGTTAGACAATGTCTAAATTTACCTCAAAACATGATATTAGAAAAATTGAATTTTTCACCTAAAACACAATTTCTTTGCCTAAAACAATGTCTGACTATCAAACAATTCCGTAGTTTTTGGTTTCTACTTGAATATACAACATTTGTTACAATTGTTTCCACCATTTTGATCGACAAGTCGCATCATATTAAAATAATGAAAATCGTGATTTCTTTAAATTTAAGACTCAAAAAAGGCAACAAGATTAACTATGGCATTATAAGTCTTCTCAAACCCTGCTACAACGACATGTTTGATGTACTTGCCCCCTTACACTCTCAATAATGATTGTATAATTACACCAAGAACATGGAAAGGTATGAATCCACTCATACATATGAATAAACAGGAACCAAAAGGATATCAGATGAATAACCACATGCTGCATAAACAGTGTGGCTGCACGAATCTCCCAATCGCGCATAACACCAACCAAGTTCATTTAATCGGTATACAGTCATCAAAAAAGTAACTATACAGGTAATAAATGTACTTTTAACACTAAAAATATATATCCTACCTCGAAATATTAAATCATAAAGTTGTTGAGAAATTTATCTTCTTTAATATGAGATATTGCATGCTAGGATCGGTTGAATATTTAAGTAGCGACTATCCAAACTGTAAGGTAAAGTCACAATTTCAAATTCACATTTTACATTTCAACACGGGGGAGAGAATGAAAGGTAGCGTGTGTGTGGCGTATTGATCCATCGGAACAATGCGGCCGACTGTCCAACCTGGCCGACTGTCCAACCTGCGCATGCATCCCCAATTGCACTACCGGTAATCAATAAGATACCCGTAGATTTGGTCCGCGTGTAGAAAATAAAAATGTGAAAATGAAAATCGGACTTCTCCTTAAATTTTTGAGTGCCACTTCCTTAATAATCACTCGATCTTAGCGTGCAATATCTCATATTAAAGAAGACAAATTTCTCAACAACTTTATAATTTAATATTTTTAGGTAGGATATATATTTTAAGAGTTAGAAGCCCATTTATTACCTGTATAGTTACTTTTTTTATGACTGTACTACAGCTCATCTAACTCATCATCTCTATCTCTGTTGGAACAAGGAATACCGTGATGGTCAATGACCATGTACTAATACTTTATCCTATAGCCACAGTGTCATACAAACATGCGCGATGTGATTTCAACGTTTGACCAATCAAGACGCGCGGTTTATTTTATAAAAGCTTCCGGTGTGCACTTACGGGTTAACCCCCTGAGAACCCCCGGCCGATTGGGCAGAAAGATGGATACATCATTTATTGCACCAATGAGAAACATTGTTAGAATAATTGTATCCCTGCTAAAGACTGGAGTGAACTATTTTAGAAGCAGTATTTCAATTGGTTATTCTAATGAGTCTACTATCTAGCCTATTTCACCCCACTGCAGAAGGAAGGCCTCTTCATCAATTTTCCATTTCACTCTGTCCTGAGCTGTCCTTTTCCAAGTAACAATGCGTTGCATTCTAATGAGTATATCTGGAAATTAACTAATCATCACTCACTCACTCACTCCGGCGACTTCTGTCGGGCATTAACAATGGCTCTCCAGACACGCCTATCTTCCATAAGCATTGTTAAATAGGCCGGTAGTGCCCAGGGGGTTAACGACCGCTTTGGGGGAAGTTTGTCCATAGCATAACGACGCCTGACTACACTTTAAAAAGTAAAATAGCACGTAAGAGCGTATTCAAATGCGCATAGCTTATTCCGCGCGTGATCTTAATGCGTTAGCGTATATTGTTTTGCAATTACAGACGACTCACGGTTTATGATTGCGTATATCACTTCAATACGCACTGACGTCACACTGATGGCTCTAAGGATACTGGTCCTCTGACTCATAAATTGAACTGGAACGTGGAGAACCCATACTCATGATAATGGTCAATTACACATTCATCGGGTGTTGATTGAGGAATGGTTGAGGGTATTTGGTTTTCTTGTTGGCAAACGATACCTCTATATAATCAATAGAGTCTTAAAGTATGAATCAGGGTTAAGAAATACATTGTTAATAGTGTCATACTTAGGACGTCGAATATTGTTTAACGAACCCCAAATCATATAATTATAATGGGTGAGATTCACTTGATATATTACGTAAGATTTCTTCCCAAAACAAGAATTACCTATACAGGTTGTCTAAAAAAACCGTGCACGTGTTAACCCAACTTATTGACCATGAACTTATAAAATTTGGTGTAACAACTGTATACATATTGATGGTTTATTTCATCTGATTTGGTTTTGTCAATCTTGAGATATGACTAATAACTATAAAGCTAATAAATTCGACGTTGTGCCATTTTACATTATGCAATGAATAGAAAGGGTTACTCCGGAGAGGGGGGGGGGGGGGGGGGGGGGGGGGGGGGGGGGGGGGGGGGGGGGGGTTGCTACCACCCCCTAAAAAAATCAATCCGAAATGCAGTGTATGCTTATTTGGGTACCATGGTATAGCTAGAGATTCCTTCTATCTATCTATACCAAAACAAATATAAATATCCCACGCATGACGTCACAATGACGTCACCAAACATGGCCGACCTCAAAATCCCGCCCTATTCGCTGGACATCAGTGAAATATAGGCCATAATATAGGTGGCAACCCCCCCCCCCCTACTATAGGACTTTGACGGCTTACCCTACCACCCGGGTAAGGTGGCACCCTCGGACAAAATGAGCACATGGTATGTAAAAGCGATCACCTAGACGCCCTAGGTCACTGTTCTTTGCATTTTAGCGCAATCGGCGACCCCTCTCCCTTAGGAGGACGAGGTTTTAATGCTTATCTTAAGCATTCTTTCTGTAAAAGTGGCACAACGTCGATTTTAGGTAGCTTTAGTTAATTGATCATATCTCAGGATTGACAAAACCAAATTAGATGAAATTAACGGCATATGAAAGCTAAGCGTTTGGGCTATCAATATGTATATAATTGTTACACCATACAATAGATGTTCATGGTCAATAAGTTGGGTAAACACATGCACGGGCTTTTTTTTGAGACACCCTATACAAGAAATATGTACTTGGTATTGGTATACCAGTACTGTTCAATACTGAAACATAAACGTTGCCAGTATCGCTTAATACTATGGTATGATTTTAGTGTATCGGTCGAGACTGGAACACCAAACTATGTTCCAGTATCGGTCGATACTTGAACGTTTTATGTTCCAGTATCGCCCGATACATTCTGTATGTGCCAGTGTCGGCCGATACTGGAACACTGACTTTGTACCAATATCGAACAAAATTTGGTGCTCCAGAGTATCGGACAATACTTTTACAGTCCAGAATCTGTGACCTAAGGAAAGTACAATTTTTCCGAAATATTCGGAATCCAAAATAACATACATTAGGATGAGTAATACACACCCCGCCCACCAACGTACACATACAAACAAACAAAAAACTCCAAACTGGGTTTTTTCTGGATGAAGTTCTTGTACTATTTGGATAAGTTATAAATGCATTCTAATAATTCTAAGACTGTAGCAAGTGACCTGGTTCTGGGATAACATAGTCATCCTTCCCCATTTTGTATCAATGTTGAACAATTCATTTATTGCATTCCATATCTATTCCTATCCTATAGGTTATTGCGCCATGATCGACATTTAACTGATCCAGAAAGTGATATCCCCACGCCTTAGGTATGGTAAACTTTTGGTAACTTTACTCGAGCTTAAATTCTGCCAGATATATCTGATTGCGTCGCGTTTAACCACGGAAGTAACTTGGTATAACCGAGGTCACGTATAGCCTTCCGTGATTGCCTTGGCTATTACTGACGATGATATTGGATCTAACATTGAGTGTGCTGTGTCGGTTTACGTTACATACGGACTATCAGAGACCGTTTGGCCATTACGAATGTGGACATATCATGTAATATGATTCAACCTGCTCATCTACGGTATGTGGGTGTGGGTGTGTGTCGAAACGGTGGTTATAATCTGAACGGTGGTTGATTTGTTAAAATGACTGACATTTATACGCTAGTTGTAACTGGCCAGTACAGAAATGGATAACGTGTACTTTAGGTCCCAGATATTGGTATACTAGTATCGCACGATACTGGCACATGAAATTTGCCAGTATCTCTCGATACTGGTAAAATTTTATTGTTCCATTATCGGCCGATACTTGAACACCAATTGTGTTCTAGTATCGAGCGATACTGGAACGTTTTTATGTTCCTGTATCGGGCGATACTGGTATACATGCTACCAGTAGTGATCTGTCCCAGTATTGAACGATACCGGTTCTTAATTGTGTCCCAGTATCGACCGATACTGGAACACTGGAATACTGGGTGTTCCAGTTTCGGACGATACTAGTGCAGTCGAGAATCTGGGATCTGAAGTTCACTTTTCCTTGTGTCCGCTTTTAATTTTCAAAACAGGGAAAAACAAGTTTTCATCGTACGAAAGAATACCTACACAAATTCTCTACATTCCAGAAAAACCGGTGGGGGATGTGTTTTTTCTTCTTTTCTTTTGGAAATGTTGACATTCTAACTAACTATGTATTGTTTGAATTGGAATTTTTCCCTCACATTTGTTTATTTACAAAACATCTGTTTAGTAACAAGTATTTATAATGTATACGAGATACTCTAACTTACATTTTACTGTAGGTTGAAATACACGATCATGGTGTTTCAAATTGTTGTTATTGTTATTAAGCACAGTCTAAATTTTGTTTGCAACTATTTGACATGAGTTGTACATTATCCAAGATTGGTCACCAGATTTTGACAAATAAAGCATTTTCAACTTTTCGGGAAAAAACGGACAACGGTCTGACAAAAATATATGTAATCTTGTGTATTGGAGTACGCGTGCAATTGTATTAGGATCTGGACGTGTAGGCATATGCAGTAAGTTGAACCTTTTGAAACTGTCATTGTCCCATAAAGCGTTTGCAAACTGTAACGATTTACAGTTTTGCAAACTTGGGGTGAAACAGAGTATAGAAAGACCATCGAATCAAACTGTAATTAAGGTTCTCTACTTGGCCATCTTAATGATGGAACAGGGATCAATGCTTTAATTAAAGTGCGTGTATCAAAACCCGATACTTTCAATCCGTGGATTGTACTTTCTGACACATCGCCAAGTGAAGATGCTCGCAACCCTTCTGAATCCTGACATTTTCTTTTGAATTATTTACAGTACAAAGGTTCACCACTTTTTTACCGCAGCCTTAACTTAATCAGCTCATGAATCACACTAATCATTAATTTGAATTCCCAATGGTGTGTACTATATCAAGATGTCAAATATAGTGGCTATCTTGTGCTATAATGTATTTGAAAAGGGGGGATAATAAGTGTCGGACGCTGCTCATTTATTACCGGAGGGCTCTGGCCGAGTGAGCGGAGTTCATTTGATGTCATTGCTATAATGATGTATCCTTTATACCGATGATGACATGCTCTTAGTTCTAAAGCCAGAACCCGTATTCCAATAGGTAACTACATGATCCATCGGCCTGGGTCATTTTGTACATGCACAATGTATTATCTACCGGAGTACTGAACAAGAACTACCATCGGCTGTGAAGAAACAGCTTCCATTGGTGAGAGTTAGCCTCGTAAATAAAAATCTGATGGGCAATTTTAGTTGGATTAAATGCATGTCGATTGTCAAAAGGGTTTAAATCGAGAATCAAGTAAAAGGAAATGTAGATATTAATTATTTTTAAATTGCTTTTCATGTCAGTTGGTGAAATGACAATACTTCTTTCGATCCCGAGAGTGTTGATGATATTTTTTAAATTCGAAATATCTTATAATTGTATCGTTCCTAACCACGTTATGTATCATAGTTCATTATTATCACGCCAACGTTGTTTTCAACTATTTCATGGCACGAAGTTCAATAATTAAGGTCTCCTCTCCATTCAAATAAGTCTTTTGCATCTTCTTTTTCTCTTTGTTCCCTTTGACTTTCAATGGTATTTGTTTTATCAACGTGACTCGTGAAAATCTATCAAAACTCCCATGCCTAGTAGTGCATTAATTCATCTTTGGCAAATCATATGAGCTCCTCACAAAATGCTTGTTATTCTTAATTTACCACGTGTTATCATTTGCTTGAAAACGAGTTGAGCAGTCGCATAATCAACGCTTCAGGTACGGTTATTACCCATAAGTACAAACCTTGAGATAACAATGCGTCTTCTAAAATCACAACATAAAACGTTGACTTAGGAGTCATTGACGATATCAAGTATACTATATACAAGATAGCTGCTCGATGGCATACTTATGGTTATTTAAATGTTAAGTAATTTATAAATACAATTCAAGTACCTACAGGGGCAGCCATTGCATTTATAGAAAAATGGTATGTAAGTTAAATCAGTGCGGCAAACTCTTACCGCTATACTGTGTTCAGTGTTAGATGGAAACATGACCTTCTGGAATGTATGTTGTTAGATGGACCACAGGTAAACAGTAGAAGAAGAACAGGACAATTAAATATTGTGAACAGCCTACTGTATACTGTGGTGCCTATAATGTGGTATGTTATAAATTAGAGTGGGGTGGTATCCTCTGACAAATTGGTACAAATGGGTTACGGTTATAGATTACACTAAACAGGGTATTTCACTCGATTTAGCGAGAGATAGTTCTATCCATAGAATGTCTACATAACAAGATTCGATATTTCAACGATTTAACTTGATCAAATTACTTTAATATGTGGTAAACTATAATTATGTTATATAGATGGTTAAAATGATTCTCGCACAAGAAGTCATCCACTTCATCTCTAACAAATGCCAAGAAATAACAAGAGCAGCGCTGCCTTAGGAAAATGTCCGCCTTGAGCATTGTAATTACGAGACGCCTGGCGGATGTACATGATAAACCCAGATAATGCGCCTTGATAACTCTATTAAAACGATGCTCGACTACAGCCATTTTCCACTTGACCGCTGAAACGCCGCAAGTCACACTCGTACCAAAACGCTAGTAATAAATGATTCAGAACATCTATCATCAACGACGCTATTTATTATTGAGATAATAGTTGAGGCACTTGACAATCGTCCAGTTACACTATCGGACGGTTAGTAGAAAGTCAATTCTCTGATAATTTATTGGCTCGTTTAATATTTGCTAAAATTGTCGTCCACTAGCGATCGAGCGTTGAGTTTGTGATTATTAGTGGTTACCCTCGCCGAGGAGATCGGGGGTACTTTCATAGTAAATACAAGTATCCGAGACACAGGCGCCCAGGTGTGCAGGTGTAAAGCAGGCAAACAAATTACTTGACGGCTACTCGACGGTACTTCTCGCTGCCGGTTATTGCACGCCATTTATATAAGTGTTCAGCGTTGCGAATGGCGAACTAATGTGATTAAAGCGATAAATTAACGTCAATGCAGAACAGTAGTAGTAGCGTTTTGGAGACTCTTCATAAAGTTCGCACTGCATGAAAGATTAAGACGTGGTTATATTGTCGAGGTCTTTGCGTGGTGTTTTATTACTATCGCATGCAATCGAGTTGAGTAAAACACTGCTGGGCTTTTTGATAGTGGACATTTTCGGACATTATTGGTAGCTCCTTGCTATACGTTATTGAGGATCTTTCCTTGATTCGACAGCCAACTCATTTTTACTTTAACGGTATTTAGCAATTGTGTGGATGATGGCTCATACCTTAACACTTATTGCCGAAGTATGGGGATAGATCAAACTGGACACACATGGTGTTGAAGACATTTTACTACGTTGCTCGCTGTCACCGAATCCTGTAAAGCGGACTAACATATCAACTACACGATAACAAAGATCTCGTACCTGATCCTGGTTGACAAAACATTATCTGATCAGCAACAAGAATGTATTCGCTTCTTCTTGTACTCGCTTGCTTACAGTTCCCACGTGTTTACTCGGACGTTCGTTTGGAGTCCACCACCCCTGTGAATCCCGTCGAATCTGGCGGTATCTTCGCACTACACTGCCAGGTATGGGAGCTAGGATCTGGAGAAGAGGTCGCCATCCTTAGACAACTAACAGGCGATGTGCCTAAACGTATATCAGTAGATGAAACTCTCGTCGAGGATATGGATGACCGGGTGTTTTTAGCAGTACGTCAGTTACTTGATGGATCTTCGGTGTACTTTTTAAGCATAATGGATGTGACGCGAGCCGATGAAGGAGACTATATGTGCAAGATAAGCAATGTTATTGGTAACGGAAGGACTTTACCGACTGTGTCTGTGACACTACGGACAAAGTATTTTCCAGATGATACAGACCCGGTGTGTAACGACGTTGACGTATCCGATGTTAAAATTGGGACGGAACTTTCCCTGTCATGCAGTTCCGATAAAGGTAATCCAGAAGTTGACATCACGTGGAGTCGAACTGGGGTCACGGACATTGTCCCAAATAGTGTAACAACCACACGGAACGGTCGAGTATATTCGCACGTTTCTTTCAGAGTATGGAAACGTAACGAAGGGTTAATTTTTATATGTACGATACAAAGTGTCGCATTCCCGGATGTTTCTCGGACATGCCATATTGGTCCTATACAGATTCAGAACCTACCTGGGGACAATGATAATGACATCACAGATCCATTCCACGATACAGAGGTTTTCACACCGAGTAGTACATTGATAACATCGCTTGATAAAACAGATAACAATGTTAAACTAACACCGGATGATTGTAGAACAGTATGCTTGTCCGTGTCTACTACTGCTACATATTGGACTATTGCCACAATAGTAGCAGGCATCACAGCTCTCATCCTATGTGTATGGGTTGTGATTTTGTTTTTCAAATACCGTGACTTACCAAGAGCATGTCATGCTGGGTACATGCCAGGAAGACAGCTACCGGAAGGTATCTATTCAGAGGTTGATATCAATAGACAAAGTACTGATAGAATGTATATCACGTTAGAAAAACAGAAAAAGAGAGCTGCTGGAAAGATGTTGCCGAAGGAACATGTTACCCGCATTCTTCAGAAACCGGAAGCTTAAAAAGGACAAAATACTATATGTATCTTAAGGAAATGGTCAACATAAATAATGCTTAGGCCAACAATTTGTTGTTGTATTGTCGTAACCGGCCCGAACCTGATGTACCCCCTATACTAACTATGTTTATCTCTCTTTTTTTTGCAGAAGAAAAATTAAAACAAAAATCAAAATATCAAACAAGAACAAAAATAAATAAAATAAACAATCTTTGGTGCTCCTCATCAAAAGGAATATAGTACACAGTAAATCTGACGATCGCAAACGGCATCGTGATATTTATTGGAATCTGTGAGATCAAATTTAGTATTTTAAAAATTCGAAATAAAAAATAAACAAATCTCGCCCACCCTACCCTAAATGTCAATGGCATGTTACGCCATTACAACCATTTTTGTTGGCCTTGCCTCTTTGTTTTATATTTATACAACCCGGTCTAAGTTGATCATAAGGTATCTGAATTAATCGTATACTGACAGTATTGTTATAAATGTTCCATTATGGACAATTGCACCTCATGTATAAGCGGTTATATTTGTGATATACGCTGAATAGAGAAGAAGCTACGCTATCAGATGATCAGAGTCATAATTTGATAATATTATATTCCATACGTACGCTAAGAGTATTTACCATTTTTACGAGCAGTCAACCGATATAGTCGTGGATTTCGGAAGATACCCCATCGAAAGACAGCACATTATCACCAAATGTATACGCGGTCTGAATTTATGTAAGTTTGAGAAATAAATCATTTATATTACAACTAGTGAAAAATAATTGCATTACAGCACTTAAAGAAGGTTTTGCCAAATGTCTCATATGAAATCATTTCCATGTTGCCTGGACTGTCCATTTAATAACTATTGAGCCATTGACGAGTAAACCAATAATGCAATATATATCTAGGTCTCTCTGCCTTGTCCATCTGGTAATATCAAATCTCTTATCCTATTATGTGAATCGAATAAAGCAGGTATCGAGTTAAAAAGCTTTTACGTTTAATAACATTTTATATGAAAGGCTCTTGAGGGGAAACCATATAATTGTATTGTAAGCGTCAGTTATGGCCAAGGATGTGTGCAATGCAATGCATTCAATAATATGCCCCGATATGAAGGCATTGTACAGGGTGAGTCGAAAAAAGTGTATTCAGAGTAAAATAATTGTTACATATATTTATTATCAGAATATGAAGGCACCCAATGTATGTTGTAATAGATGCATGTATAATTCACTATCATCAGCAAAAAGAATCATGACATTTCATGGTACCGTTTACCAGATATGACTATTTTGGTAAATTTTAAAGTTACTGCATTTTGAAACCGAACACAATATTGAATATTTTACTCAATAATGCTGGATATTAATGATCAAGTGGGTTCATGTATGGTACACAATAGCTAACTGATAAAGACAAATCAAACATTCTCAGTTAGTTTTTCAAACATTAAATGCGAAATAATGACACAGCAATGTCATTATTACATAAATGTAGCAACAACAACAACAAAATATGGCTTTTGTGATAGTCAGACTCAGCTCGGACTAATGTGTGGACCGTTTTCAATGGTGGAATTCAATAGATCTTAAAAGAGAAAATATCGCAAATTTTGGTTTTTTTACGCAAATAGGCATACAATAATTATGTTTACCACAACCCATTTCAACCAACTAATATTCTTTAGAAAGCTAATGAGATAACCCATCTGCCTCAATAAAAAGATCTGTGCAATTTTTGCACAGTTTTTATGAGATACGATGCCAAAGTTGAGTACACTTTTTTTACTCACCCTGTATGTAGTTTATTCTGGCTGCAATACTCCCTGTTGTCTGCCTATTAACTGGATATTTTCAAAGCATTTTCAAAGCATAACATTAATAAACGTAATATGTAATATTTGAAGAAATCCGTGTTTTATTAGAGTTTTAATTCATGTGTCAAATGGCGTGGAATGTGATGCATCTGTTAGTGGTCATCTTAACACTTTCGACGCGGCAAGCGTCTGCAGACGACATTCCAAAAGTTCACAAAATGTTTAAAAATGTCAACATTAATGACTTTCATCACCAAATTTGGAATCACCGTGTACAATAAGTACAATCATGCCTATAGTATTGGTTCAGTAATGCTTAAGATACACTTTGAAGGTTGGAAAAGGTTTCTGAACAATCTGTTTTGTATATGGTAAAATGAATAGCCGCGTAATTCTTGTTCCATAGTAGGCCTATGTACATTGACCAACTTCAATGTTTCATTTGGGGAGCAGCCAGGACTAAATATACCGTATGTGATATATTTACAGCTTTTTTACAAATTATAATAGATAGATATTTTTTCTCTGTATATTTCTACGCATTCTGTTGAAAAATCAATTTATTTCATACATTCCATAAATCCTATTTTGTTTATACTTCTCTCTCTAGTCATTCCTTGCTTGCCGTAAATACATTATACACTTTTTCCTCGTAATAGCCTTTTATTCTCATAAATAAGTTATCCGATTCTAAAACAATCCAAACCGAGAGGCAGAGTATCCTTAGGGCTGATATCCAAACTCTCAGCGGTGTTACACCGGTATTACACCGATGTTATACCGGTATTACACCGATATTTGTATAGAATATCGGTGTAATACCGGTATAACATCGGTGTAATACCGGTCTAACACCGCTGAGAGTTTGGATATCAGCCCTTATTGATATAGCTAGAGGTCCCCTCTTTCATTACATTTCAAAACAAGTACAAACATCACACGCATGACGTCATAATTACGTCACTAAACATGGCTGACCTCAAAATCCCGCCGTATTCGCTGCACAGTGAAATATTTGCCAAAAATGAAATTTTCGATAAATATTGGAATTTCAACCGTTTTTTGCTTATAAGTGAGGGAAATTGTGTTTCTAACATAACTATGATATTCAGGACCAACAAATTAAGATATTTTTAAAAATGGCGATTTAAAAAATTGTAAGGTGGCAATCCCCTCCCCTACTATCAGACTTTGACGGATGTAAAAGCGATCACCTAGACGCCCTATAGATCACTGTCATTTGCGTTTGCGTTTTAGCGCAATCGGCGACCCCCCCCCCCCCCCCCCCCCCCCCCCCCCCCCCCTTAGGAGGACGAGGGTTACGTTTCATCTCTTACGTGACCAAGATTGTGTAAACTCGCACTTCCACGTTGATTTTTTTTTATTATATGTAATGCATTAAGTATTAACGGATACCTTCGTTTTATTTTTTGATAAAACCTTAAATCATAGTTATTTTTTAAATCCTTATAGAAAAGCCTTTTTTAGTCCGCTTAGTCTAAAGTTATTGGAAGCTTACACGTACAGTAAAGGGTGGAGGTAGAGCGATCTTATATTGGCTGCAGCACATTTTGAAGTTTTGAAAGTATACACACGGCGGAGAATTGACAGTATGATAAGTAAATATAATCTGAAATACACGCGATGGTGCTCTCTACTGCGTTATTGTGAAACAAATTATAATGGTCCAGGTGCATTTTAAATGGTCGCGGGATAACCTTGACACTTCCCACTTGTCTATTAGTTTGATATCATACAAAACAGATTCATCAGAAACCTTTCTCAACTTTCAAAGTCTATCTCAACAATTACTGAACCAATACTAGGCATGTTTGTACTGATTATAATGCAATTCTCATGGTGATTCCAAATATGGTGATGACATTCAATAATTTTGATATTTTTGAAACATTTAGTGACATTTTGGAACTGTCGTCTGCAGACGCCTGCCGCGTGAAAAGCGTAAAGGCTTACTTTTTTCTTCCTGTGCTGCTATAGACAATAATGGGATTATTTCATATCCACTTCACTGTAAACGAGGTGCTAGCGTTTATCGTGTTACCACTTCGCGCCGAATTACTCGATTAGTTAATGGTCGGTGCCATGTTTTTAAAGGATCAAGATTAACCGAACAGTCTCATAGCTCGTGGTTTCAGCTCGAATAGGCAAGACTATAATGTGACCAGTCATATCAAAAGGGACTTTTGTCGTCGATATTGAGGAAGTAATGCAATAGAAAAGGGAATTTAAAGGTAGATGTTCCGATTTTCAACTTGAAGTTTTCTATTCTACATGAAAGGTCATCCTTAAAAAAGTCGTGTTCCAAAGTTTGAGTTGCATAGCTCTAATGGTTCTTATTTTAGACGCACAAGATGCTGTGAACTGTACCCATTGAGTAATACACAAACTATATCGGTGGTGACCACCATTCGAGGTAATTCGACATTATTTCATCGATTTCTCCGTAATTATACCAATTTAGGCCGTCAAATTTCAGTATGATGATGAGAAACTATACGAGCTTTCATATGATATGAAAATCTCCGTATGTTTGAAATAATTCTGTGTTACGAAAATGTGATCGGGTCATCTACCTTTAAACCGAATGTATTTCACATAAAGTCTGAATGTATTGACAAAATGTATCTAACGAGGTGTCGTTTTAAAGCTTACAAAATACACGTTGATATATTAAATTAAAATCACAATTTTCATTTTGAACGACAAAAAAACATGTGGCTGGTCACTTGGTGATCTTTGCAGAATATTTTGCATATAACGAATTTTTAGTCATCAATACCTGCTTCCCTATTTATCTAAGTGCATCAAGTGATATTTTATTTCTAACCAAGAAATGTTCTTACTTCTTTATTTAATTGAAACATAATGTTACCACGAAGTCAGTGTTTTCAAGCACGAGCTATCAATCCAGTATACATGCTGTCTTCTGAAGATGTTAATTTTACACGTATACCGAATATATAATTCCTTGAAACTCCCAGACAGTAACCTATGCTTATTGCTCTGTAGATTAATCCATTTTATTTATTTACAAATATGAAGAAAATGCTAATAATACAATAATCAATCACCGTGATACAACTATTTTAATATGTATTTTATTGTTTCCTCACCCTGTTATATTTAAGAGTAGGCCTATTATTTCAAAAAGTAATTGCAGGAAAACGAATGGGTCAATTGTCATAATTCTTTCTTTTTTTAATTAATAATAATTCATTATGCAATTGAAAATAACAACAACATTACATATATCAAATGAAAACCAACATTAATTATTAAAAACCTATACCCAAACTTTAAAGACCGATACCTCAAAACGTCAAAATGCGGTACTTAGGAAATCGGAAACAATCATAACTCTAAAACGCAATGTCGTACTCGTTGTCCTGGAATAGATTTAGATCTAGTGAACCAATGAGGCCTCTAAATTTGAATTATAGTGCCAAATAATCTGATTGGCTGGTTACCGGTTGGCATGGCAATCATATGAAAATCTGACTGCATAGTTATTTCACGTTTTAGTCCGTGTATGTCTATGGTTGTCGGAATATGGCTTCAGTAGGACCATGGCTCCTTTCACGACGGTTTCATGAATTAGCGAGTACTATACTTGAGCAGGGGCGTCATATACGGGTGGGGGCATGTTGACACGTCCCGTCCCCCCCCCCCTTACACACACTTTTCAAACATAATAGCAGATGCCCCCCCCCCCCCCAACGTTTTTAATAACATTGAGGCTGAAAAGTGTCTTATTATGATGATGATGATGATGATGATGATGATGATGATGATGATGATGATGATGATTGATGATGAGTGAAGATAATAGTGAATTAGGATCATGATAATGGAATATGCTAGATTTCTATGATGCCCGGCCCTTGATGGGGATGATCATAATCATGAGATCTCACGTATACACAGCAAAAAATATTTAAACAAGTTGTTTTTAAACAACCGCTGTTTACCCAGTGAACATGAACAACTGTTGTTTGAAGTTTTAAACAATGAAGGTTGTTTAAAGTTTAAACATTTAGTTGTTTAACATTTTAAGCAACCTTTTAAACAACCTACTTCTAAACAACTGTTGTTTAAAGTAGTTGTTAAAATATCAAGGGTTGTTTAATGGTGGTTGTTTAAAATGCAGGGTTGATTAATGGTGGTTGTTTAAAATGCAGGGTTGTTTATTGGTGGTTGTTTAAAAATGCAGGGTTGTTTAATGATGGTTGTTTAAAAACCAGGGTTGTTTAATGGTAGTTGTTTAAAATTCCAGGGTTGCTCAAATGTGGTTGTTTAATGTTTAAAACACTTTAAGCGTTTTTGTTTTGGTTGTTGTAATCAACTTTAGGTACTGGAATATGCCAGAGTTGATAGATACCTTCAGAGGTAAGTTTTTGGTCTAAAAAATGTTGATGTGATACAATGTATACTTAAGACACTTTTATGTATCGTACATGGACAATTTTCCAATTATTCCTAATAAGCTTATTATGCACAGTTTATTCGGTAGGGCCGATTTTTTCACGGCTTCATAGATTGCAACTGCTTGGAAAATTGTCCATGTACGATACATAAAAGTGTCTTGAGTATAAATGGTATCACATCAACCGTTTTTTAGACCAAAACTTACCTCTGAAGGTATCTATCAACTCTGGCATATTCCAGTTCCACAACAACATCGCCACCATACTCATCCGCCATGATGATGAACAAGCCCCTTATGTCAAGGAAGGAAACCCCTCTGGCGCGAATTTGAACTTTTTTAAACAATATTGTTTAAAAGTTGTTCGTATACAGTATTTTGATTTATTAAACAGCGCATGTTTAAAATTTGGGGACTGTGTTTTAAACAACATTGTTCAAATTTTAAACAACATAATTTTAAACAGCGTCAACTTAAACAGCGTTTTTGCTGTGTATAGAAGGCCCTCGGGTGACAGGTATACTACTAGTTGATGATCACCTACGAGCTGTTACAAACTTACAATAGCAAGGGGGGCTCTTTCATCACCATGATAGCAACGTGAACGTAGTGTACTTTTTGGTTAGTACGCAATTCATTGTTTAAGTCAAAAGTACACATGTGGAAAGGTTTCGTGCGCTATGCGCGCATTTGTCCCCAAAATGCAATATCTTTGTGTACAAGCTTGTTTACAACCAAAATGTACCTCAAGCATAGCAAAATAAATGTAAAGTCAAAATGTTCGCGCGTTACGTGCAATTCTTTTGTAAACAATCTTTGTTCATTTTCATTTTTTGCCTGCCCCTCCCCAATATGCAAAATCTAAGCTACGCCACTGATGTGTCGCATTTTTCAACCAATGTAATTTGTGATAGGCGCCCATTTATATATATACACATATTATTTGATTATTTTGAACACATAGGCCTATTCGTCAAAAAATGGGTTAAAATTGCACTATTTTCATTGCATATTTTCACAATTTTCTTAATTCAGAGGGGAAACATCCCCTCAGACTCCCCCTATGGCATCGCATAACGATGCGGCGGCGCTGTGCGCCCATTGTTAATTGGTTTACAAACACCCATGAGCCGCCACTCGTGTCCCTGCCCCCACGACCTCCCAACTTTGAAAACGGGATGACGCCCTTGTAATTAAGAGTCATGGGTCTGTCTTAACTACACGTGTTTTTTATACTGCTCGCATCAGTAGTCCCTAGCTTCGTCTAGGATATGTCTTATCTCACGTGAGCTGTCGTTTCTTACTGCGTTACTTTAGCTCATAATGGGATTATTTTTGAAACTACTTCACTAGGTGTATACGAGGTGTTAAAATTTATCGCGTTACCACTTCGCGTCCAATTACTCGATTTGTTAATGGTTCAGTGTGCCACGTTTTAAAAAGGTTCAAGATAAACTGCACTCTCTTCTTGTTATACGGATAGACAGACATGAAATACATAACCATGGTGCTTGTGCAATTTCTACCTGATATACACTCTCTTAGTTGGTAGTGTCCGAAGCATACGTATCAGAATATCCTGCATTGTCTACTAACGATCCGCATAGAAATACAGGGTGAGTCTCAAAGAATGGGCAAAATGTGTGTTTCCTGCTTATTCAAAACCAATGATAGTGCTAAAAGAATCATACAATTGGCTTTTAAAAAAAAACAAATTAAATTAGACTATTGCATCATCAAGTTGCAGCCCGGTATTATCTAAAATCCAGTCCATGGATTAGCAATCGCACATAAATATTGCCAAGACTGGCCAAAAGTAGAGATGCCACCAGCCGGCACTAGGTATAAATGAAAACCTGAAGAGGCGCATGAATATTGGATACAAAAATGACTGAAAATAAATAGAATTGTAGACATTTGAGTGAGACAAATCCGTAATTCAAGAAAATACTGAAACGACGCATTTAGGAAAGCGCAAATCACGTGAACACACTGAATCATGGCGTGACAATCCAACCATCCTGCTCAGGTAGACTTTTAAATAGAGACCATGAATTAACTAGTGTAACACTCTATATACCGAAATGGTCGATTTTTAGAAATGACATATATTGAGAATGAACAATGGTAGTTTAGAACCACTAAATGTTTTGAATAGGCATGCCGGCAATTGTTGTTTTTAAAACGCATTTATCGTATTTTTTGAAACGCACTTAATCTAATACCTGTTTGTCTATCTTGACAACACATCAAGAAATACTAGTGTATTTCATACCGGGATATGTGCCCGCCTTTAAAGTTAATTAATGCCTAGATATGTAGAGGCCTACAGTGTTAGTATTACACGCAAGTGCTATCTACTGAAGATAACAATGAAATGCATGCTCATTATCGACGGTACAGTTCGTTGAAACTCGTAGACAGCGTGCTTTTCTCTTAACTTGTTTTCGCTTTATACTACTTATTTTACTTAAAGTGGACGCGAGTAATAAGCCACTAAATATTGTACTATTATTAATACTATTTAAACAAATGTATTAACAATGGCAGAATACACACGCCGTGCATCATCTTCGCTACCCCCTCCCGTGAACACAATATATGCATACATTATCTAAATTTGGGGCATATTTGAGACAAAATAAACAAACAAAAAACATAACAACATAACAACATAACAACATGTCCATTTCACGGTAGCAGTACAGTAAGATTTTCTTTAAAAGCAAAATTATACCAACCAACCAAAAAGCCAAACAAATAAAATAATAAAAATTGAAACAAAACATACACATTCGAAATCGAAATGTACGCTCGTGACCTACAAAGTACACCAAATAATTAAACAATGGGTGTACTTGTTTTTCTGTTTTTCAATTTCACAAATGGACCGCGAGATGAGCATCAAAGCGCCGAAAGCATCGTAGATATATCAAAAACTAGATACACCGAAGTACGCGGACAAAGTAATTAGAGTGAAAGTTCGGCTGCAATAAATAGAAAGAACGCCGCTTTTTTGGATGTGGATCGGCATGTTTAAATGAATGTGTATTGTTTTTCACCATCATTTTGTAGATATTCATTTCCACTCCCATAAAGTATAAGACTGGACTAGCTGGAGACGTTGTGCCCAACGTTGACATTGTGTTCAACTGCTAAATATTAGAAATGTCTAGGAAACCACTATAGACTTTTAGCAGGACAGTTGATTTTCACTCTAAATTCCGGAATCGTATCGCTCTGTAACTCAAAATATTCATGATTTTTTATCAGAAATGTAAATTTGAAATATCATTTTGTTTTATGACAACTAACACGACATGGTGCAATGCATTGTATTATAAAGGGCAATTCCCGTTGATATCCATTCGAATCTACTGGGAGTGTAGATTCGAATGGAGTCGTTCATACAGGTAACTTCATTTCAAATGTACATCATGTGGGGAAGATTAAGCTAATGTCTTCAATAGGGCGTGTATGTATTTCAAATAGTACAGCCCAATGTTTAATCTTAACAATATCCACGTGCGCGACAGTCGTCTGCAGATGACGTCCAAAGGTTCCCAAAGTGTTTCAACAAAAGTCAAAATTATTGAATTTCATCACCATATTTGCAATCACCATGAGAAATGCACTAAAATAAGTACATGCCAACATTGGTTCAGTAATCATTGCGATAGACTTTGAAAGTTTGGACAATTTTCTGAAAACAATCTGGTTTGTATGTTAAAACACTTTCCACGCGGCAGGCGTCTGCAGACGACAGTTCCAAAAGTTCACCAAATGTTTCAAAAATGTTAAAATTATTGAAATTCATCATCATATTTTGAATCACCATGAGAAATGCATTAAAATAAGTACATGCCTAGTACTGTAGTACAAACATGCCTAGTACTGGTTCAGTAATCCTTGAGATGGACTTTGAAATTTGAGAAAGGTTTCTGAAAAATCTGTTTTAAATATGGTAACACTGATAGCCGCGTGGAAAGTGTTAATCTCTGCCTCCAGTGCCCGTACAGTTTCTGTTGTAAGCCATGTTATGTGCAATGCATAGTGTTGTATGTAAAATACTCACTATCGTATATTAATGACTCCAAGTACAACTTTGATCTGGTGTACCTTGCGATGTGGGACACCCTTATGATTAAAAAAAGCATCAACCTATAGTTATTTGCAGGAGGTTATTCAGCTGCGATGAAACCAAGACGAGCACAACTTTGTATACAGTCATCAAAAGAGTTACTTACCAGGTGATAAACGTACTTATAACTCTAAGCATGCTTACTTTTTTCTGCTCTTTAATTTGAGATATTGCATATGATGAATGCTTTTATATCAAGGAAGTTGCAGTAAAAATAGTAAGATAAAGTACAATTTTCATTTTCGCATTTTGCTTTTCTACACGTGGACTCACTTGCGGGACAATGATTGATTACTGGTAGTCGAAAAGAAAAATGTGAAAATGAAAATCGTACTTTACGTTACAGATAGGATTGTAACTTCCTCAATCATTCTTAGCGTGCAATATCTCAAATTAGAGATGAGAATTTTCCCGACAACTTATGTTTATAATTTTAGAGTTAGCAGCGCATGTATTACCTGGTCGGGTGGGTTTTTATATGACTGTACAATGATAATGAAATCCGTCTTACCAAGATGCTAATGGTAATTTTATTTCACTAAAACATGAGCACCTTACGGTCTTCTATAGACATGATAGATACAATTTGAATAACCCGTGATAGCCGTCATTTCTGAACTTTTCAACGTGAGTTAACTTCCTAAAATGTCACGTAGGACAACTAAAACAAAGTGATACTTTATCATTGGAAAGGTTGAGTTCTATTTATATATCTAGGCCTATATGTTACACATTTAACGGGAACAATATGAAAATCATAGCGTTGCCGGTGTCCTAAATATGTCCTACAACTGACAGTTAACTGCACGTGGTTCTTTTTCTTGTTTCTGTTTTTTTCTTTCTTTCTTGCTTCGTCTACTTCTTGCGGCTTATATTCCGTGTGAGTATGAGTGCTAGGCGCATTATTTTGGGGGTTTTCACACCGACTTTGTAAACAAAATGTCAGCCAAAGCGTGTACAAAGTAAGAGTATTATCATGGTTGCGTGAAATAGTGAAATATACACTTAAAGGTCATCGCGTGTATGAAAAAGGATGCCATTAACAACAAAAGACAAGTGCATGTACATTAAAGATGACAGTAGTTTCCTCAGATCCCAAGAGTATTATTCATCACAACCTCATATAAAGACAGATTACAACATGTGTACCGTTTTGAAAGAGAATAGCGTATTGATGTACGAACTTTAGGTCCCTCTGGGAGCCTTATCAACCTTATCAACCATAACCGTATTAAATATATATGCAATGATGATGCCCTGATCAAATACTCATCTGCTATATCAAAAACCACTTGCTGTTTGTGTGTCATAATTTGTTATGAATAAACCATGTTATATATCATATAAATAAATTACAGAGATGTTTAATAACTACGTGAAATATTTACTATTTTCGCTTCAAATATTTGAGGACAGTTCTACAGAATCAATGCATAGGCCTGTATAAATGTCTACTAATAATTTGAGGTTCACGCGCACTCCAACCTTTCAGTTTAACCCATGGTCCTTACGTTAAAAGTATACATACGTATGTATTTTTATGTTGAAAACAAGCAGTAAATTAAGAATTACTTATACATAGTAACTGGCCGTTTCATGCACACCAACCACACAGGGCGTTGGCAACATATTACGCTCTTCTTAGGAATTGAGCACTTTTGATACGGGCAGTGCATCATTTTGATAATTTATTATGTATTTTTTATGTATATTTTCTAAGGTTTTTTGGGGTATTTTTTCTTCTTTTCTTTTCTTCTTCAATATTTCGATCTTTGATACTTGCCAATATCTGAAATAAGCCAAATGCGGTTTACCTTTAAAACAAATCACATGTTCAAGTAACTCGGCATACCATGCGTCGATGTTAGTTTAATGTTAAGAGACACTTAAAATCTTGCTTTGACTTAGCCCTATATAATTTTTTGTCAGGATCGAGAGAGAAAGCTATTAAGTTAGCATCCGCCTTTTTCGGTCGTGCATCCTGTACAGTTTTAGATGAGGCAGCAGGGGCTGCCAAATGGCCTCAAGACAACTGATATGCAGCAAGGTACTCGGGTAGAGTAATCATGGATTGATGTAAGAGTAAAAAGAACATGAGTGTTTTGCCTCAGGTCGTATTCCGTGTCTGTCCATTAAGATAGAATCGCTACGTGACCCTATCATTATCATAAGGTCGCAGGCTCCAGTTGCTATCACAATATCTGCGAATCGACTTTCAACAACACAATATGAGATTATATATTTAGATTTATTCATTTCTGGCATTGTTAAAACGCTATCTGTATGCATTGTGCTGCAGCGTATAGTCTAATGATCAACCAATGTTACCAAGGTATGTTTACTTTAGCATGTTAATCAAGAGGATTCTACGTATCACTGAGTACTTTCTTTAATTGCTACAACGACGCCATATCACTTAAAAGCGTTTCTCTTTCATTCTTATCTCGTCTTGTTTACCCTGTTATTTCCGTCTGCTTTAAGATTGTTATCATATCATTCGTAGCTGCAAGTAAAATGCTTTTAAGCAACTCGATCTTACTGTACGGTCACGTATAGCTTCAACTATTGCATATTCATTACAACGGCCCATCATGCCCCGCGGCTAACCATGTGGCCTTTACAGAGAGTCATACTGCACCTTACAAGATCTGTTTGCGGCTTTTTGCGTCAGCCACTTAAAAACGCATCAGCGGTGTAGAAAGAAAAAAAGACAGGATGCTTTCTTCGTGTCGTATCCATTACGTTTAATACCATTCAGTCTATATCATGCACGGAGATAGGCACGTTCTTAAAACGTTTTCTTTGCAGGGGCTTTACATAGAGGTAGTGCTCAAGTGATTTTTCTTGTGCTGAATACAAACTGCACGACCACAGTTTGGATTTATCCATTCGAATCTGTATTTCTGTACTAAATCCATCACGGACTTTGATTATTTTGGACCAAATACAACCGGGATTACCAGACGCACACATCTTAGCTTAACAAATATAAGTTATACGGATTAGTATCATGTAACTATGGCCGAGAGCTGAATCTTGAATTAATCACGATTAGTTTGAAAAGAGATGCGTGGAATGTGATTGAAAGTTAGAGAGCTACAACCGCAATACAAGTTGTTTGTTGGAACGAAGTGATATAAATGGTTGATACACCAATATGATCACCATGACTGATTACGGTTGTTTACTAGGACTATTCATCCTCATTTTATGTGGCTACATCTCTAATGCAGCTACCACAAGAGTGGTGACGACGTTACCTATAACATCAGCTGAAGAACATGGTGTGTTCTCTATCCATTGTCAGGTATGGAACTTAGAACATGATCATGAGGTTACGATGTTCCGAAGAGTTGGCGATGGAATCGAGAGACTATCACTTGGTGAAGGCATAGCAGATGGGGTTTCTGAACGGGTGTTCCTTGCCGTTCGACAATTGATAGATGGATCCAATATTTACTTCTTAACGTTCATGGAAGCCAGTAAAGCGGATCGGGGAGAGTATTTCTGTAAGGTGGTGGACATCGCGGCTATACAACAAAACCTTCCTAGTGATTCGGTGACGATAGATATTGAGTATTTCCCATCTGATGTAGAACCTGAATGCGTTGTTTCCACAGGGCAGGTAGTAGTTAACGCCGGACAATACATGGAATTAAACTGTAGCTCTCAAGTAGGTAATCCACCTGTTGATATCCAATGGACGCGGGCAGGAACGGATCAAATACTATCATCAACTAAACTTATCCGAGATGGTATCATATTCGCGTTGTTAAGATTAAGACCGAGTGAACAGGACAACAAAGCAGTGTATATATGCAAAATATCCAGTGAACATTTTCCGGACGAGATGAAAACTTGCCATGTTGGCCCTCTTACTGTCGTAGGGCGATTGCAACCAGGGAACGAGGAGGATGTGCCAAATATGTTTCCTACCGATAGCCCGTCTAACTCATTAGATACCGTTATCCATCGGAATAACACTTCTGTTGGTAGAGTGGACAAGTGTAAAAGCATCTGTGAAAATACGGACGTTTTCTATTGGGTGTTAACTACAGTTATAGCAGGATTTATTGCATTCGTATTCTTGATTGTCTCTGTCGTTTTACTTTTCAAATTCCACTCTGCTCAATCGAACGCTACGGAACAATATATGCCCGGATTGAGGCCACAGCCTCGAGAAGAGATTTATACCGAATTGGAGGGAAGACTAGGAGACAATGTTGTGTTCATGAAGCTTCAAAAGCAAGCTCCCTCTGAACAGTTGACTATGTAGAGACATAGCAGCAGTGAAGGAGATTTTATGTACGTATCGAAAGGTCACGAGTCCGAGTCGCGCACCGTCCATTGACCTACGTTTTGGATGAGAAATGGCGGAGGCATGTTGCATTATGTTTATCTTGGAACTCCAGAATTTCCGATATAAAATAGGCATCAATAAACTCAGATAAGACAGTTATTGCTCATGTATTTGAAGGGGACAAGTAAACGTACGTGTCTACACTATTGAGTTTGACAAGTAATAATTGAAAACGTAACATTTTGTTGAAACTAATGTTGCAAGAACTGTTATAGACAACAACACCCACTAACACATCCGATAATGGACACAAACTAATGGCAGTTTGCTAATGCCAAGACCTTTTTATATGTGTCTTTAAAGTGTGTTTATTAATGCGATTACACAAAAGTATTATGTTGTTATGGTTATGGTTGTATTATTGTAAGATTTGAGTTCAGTAATATACAGTATTATAATAATATCATTAAACAAAATGTGTTCAGATATACTTCAGGATTGTCTTGATTTCTCTTGCTTTGATGACATAGATCAATTTGGCAAATGATAGCCCCATGCATCTACTCATTCCACCAGTGGCTTAATCAAGCAAATCTGACACATTTGAGCAATAGAGGGCGCTGCAATGCCAAATGTTTTAAATGCCTTTTAATCTTAATATCCATGTTCAGTAGACTCCGATTCCTTTTCAAAAATATGGCTAAATATATTTTCAAATATTGTTCGTATAAATTAGTTGATATAACAAAGATAATCGATAAGAAACGTAAAAATGTAATTTTGACGATGCCCCTTTTTTTAAATTAATTTAACACCATAGATTCTGTATTGTGTTACTAATATCTAGTAAGATTCACATTCAGTTTGTCCACCATTTAGTAGATGCCTGGGGCTTTAAAGTCCAATGCATGCATCAATAACAAGGTAAAATCAAGTGCATCATATCTGTGATCATATTTGTTTACAACGAGCCCTTTATTCTACCTGGCAATTAATGCCTTTTCGTATCACGTCTGATGCATGAGACCCTGTGTGGACTTTACCCTTATTTTGCTCTAATGGTGAAACATGTTGCATCCTGGGAAATCATATATGGTGGTCAATCATGCACGATGGGTATCCATGTATGTATGATTGATAGTGCTATAGCAGGTCTTGATACTTGGAGCATAGATCTTCTATAGAGGGGATAATCGTCTCTTTGAAATTTCTGGTATAACTGACTGATAGTATGCGCATTAGGTTGACATCTGTGGCATTGCGGTGGCCTAAATGACCGCTGGGGATATCGATCACACATTACAACCCTGCTACACTACCCATGCATGACAGTTCGAATTTGAATTAGACCGCGCATGGGAAATGTGTCTGATCAATACGGGGCAAATACGGGATGTGCGATTGGTATCTCGGACTTTTCTCTCGTGTAGTGTGTTGAATATGCGAATTTGGAAACGTCGCGGATTTTCATTAATCATGTCTTTCTTGTTTTGTAGCAAATTTGGTACCAAGTTGTGCCAAACCGATTCATTCAAATGTCTATTCGGGAAAATAATATTTGAAAGTCACTTTA
Organism: Ophiura sarsii; assembly: GCA_035610835.1. Taxonomy (NCBI): domain Eukaryota; kingdom Metazoa; phylum Echinodermata; class Ophiuroidea; order Amphilepidida; family Ophiuridae; genus Ophiura; species Ophiura sarsii. The sequence continues at coordinate 61,135,925 of CM069459.1, read as the reverse complement.
TAGGTCATAAACAAAGTGTATGACTTTCTTTTGCTTAGCTCTTTATATTGCGGCAACATCATATTCTATTCTATAGTAACTGTCAAAATGCTATGGACAGAATTCAAGCTATTTTACGTGAGCGTGAATTGTTGTTCCCGAAGCTGCGTCCAAATGTGTAATACGCGCGAATAACTATATGCTTGCATGCACGTGGTGACGTGGTGACTAATCCATGCAGTTATTTTTTAAATACCTGCGGTTCGCAATTTAGAGTGTACGCTCGTACGCAAACATTGGTGGAATTTTATCCATATCATGATGGCGCTGACTATGGATGCATTATATAGCTATTGATAAAAGAAGCAACGGTGAAAATTCGGCAAAAGTGTACTTTATATCCCAGATACCAGTATCGTTCAATACTGGGACATAAAAGTTGCTAGAATCGGTCGACACTGGTACGATTTTATTGTTCCAATATCAGTCGATACTGGAACACCAAATTGTGTTCCAGTATCGAGCGATACTGGAACGGTTTTATGTTCCAGTATCGGGCGATACTGGTACACATGATACCAACGAGATTTGTCCCAGTATTGAACGTTACTGGTATATAATTTAGTTCCAGTACCGCCCTATACTGCAACATTTTATATGTGCCAGTATCGGCCGATACTGGGACACTGACTTTGTACCAGTATCGAACGATACTGGGTGTTCCAGTATCGAACGAGACTGATACAAATAATACTAATATGTTGAACATATTTAATTAACACACACATTCACCGATGCGATTGATGTAGCACAATTGGTAAACACGTACCTATCCTGTTTCTTCTTACACCTAAACTCGAACCCATGAGCACGATGAGACAATAAGCACATATTTTCAAATCGATACTTTAAGATTTAACGTGGCTGGTAACGAGTGACGTTATAGGGATTTCATGAACAGAAACTGGCTTTTTTGTTTTTAGCAATCTTGAACGGAAACACACATACCTGAACAAGAAATCCCTGTCCATCCTGTCTTGTTAATAATATCTACAGGGTGAGTCAGAAAGAACGGGACTGCATATTTAAAATCAATGACAGTTTGGTTTTATTTCAAAAAAAGAATTGTTAAAATCGACCATTGCGTTTTTAGTAAAACCAAAAATATTAAAGCCAATACACTGTGACGGTCGAGTTATCGAGCCATTCTTCGATGCATCCTTATTCAGCTGCGATGCCTTTAATCCCCCTTGAATTCCGGCTTGTTCTTACTCATAATTACTTAGATCAATTCATATTCAGTCATTTTAAGATTTGGTATCTAACATATGCCTTTCAATGGTGATAAATGGTGATAAATGCGCACGGAACTGTACATTGCGGGTGCGTGACCCCTGGCCAAGTGGACTAAGACACGGTTATCCATGCTGAAGGACCCGGGATTGAATCCCGTCGTCGCCAAGTCCTGTTTTTCCCGCTAAATTTCGCCCATTTTACCCCCCAGATATTTGTTTCAACATTTCCATCCCAAAAGTGTTATGGTTATAGAAAATAGGAGATCAATAGGAAATGTATTCATCTGTATCATGTACATATCTGTATCATGTACATGTCTGGATCATGTACATGTCTGGATCATGTACATGTCTGGATCATGTACATGTCTGGATCATGTACATGTCTGGATCATGTACATGTCTGGATCATGTACATGTCTGGATCATGTACATGTCTGGATCATGTACATGTCTGGATCATGTACATGTCTGGATCATGCACATGTCTGGATCATGCACATGTCTGGATCATGCACATGTCTGGATCATGCACATGTCTGGATCATGCACATGTCTGGATCATGCACATGTCTGGATCATGCACATGTCTGGATCATGCACATGTCTGGATCATGCACATGTCTGGATCATGCACATGTCTGGATCATGCACATGTCTGGATCATGCACATGTCTGGATCATGCACATGTCTGGATCATGCACATGTCTGGATCATGCACATGTCTGGATCATGCACATGTCTGGATCATGCACATGTCTGGATCATGCACATGTCTGGATCATGCACATGTCTGGATCATGCACATGTCTGGATCATGCACATGTCTGGATCATGCACATGTCTGGATCATGCACATGTCTGGATCATGCACATGTCTGGATCATGCACATGTCTGGATCATGCACATGTCTGGATCATGCACATGTCTGGATCATGCACATGTCTGGATCATGCACATGTCTGGATCATGCACATGTCTGGATCATGCACATGTCTGGATCATGCACATGTCTGGATCATGCACATGTCTGGATCATGCACATGTCTGGATCATGCACATGTCTGGATCATGCACATGTCTGGATCATGCACATGTCTGGATCATGCACATGTCTGGATCATGCACATGTCTGGATCATGCACATGTCTGGATCATGCACATGTCTGGATCATGCACATGTCTGGATCATGCACATGTCTGGATCATGCACATGTCTGGATCATGCACATGTCTGGATCATGCACATGTCTGGATCATGCACATGTCTGGATCATGCACATGTCTGGATCATGCACATGTCTGGATCATGCACATGTCTGGATCATGCACATGTCTGGATCATGCACATGTCTGGATCATGCACATGTCTGGATCATGCACATGTCTGGATCATGCACATGTCTGGATCATGCACATGTCTGGATCATGCACATGTCTGGATCATGCACATGTCTGGATCATGCACATGTCTGGATCATGCACATATCTGGATCATGTACATATCTGGATCATGTACATATCTGGATCATGTACATATCTGGATCATGTATATCCGAGTATGTCAATATATTGTACTACGTGAAATAAACGTGACTGAAACGTTGATATATCTTTTGTAAGCATGGTAAGCGTGAGTCTCCGGTTGAAACGTGAGGTACTTTCGCCGCTGGATTTTCATCCATTATATGCAATGCCGTAGGTGCGTTCCATGGTATAATTATGAACCACGGAGAGCAGACGTATCGATCCGATTTGAGATCAATGTTTTCTTCGTTCCATCGCGTATTATTTGACAAACCATAAGACGGGGTGTTGTTGAAACCTACTGACCAAGATCTTTCAATACATTCATCAGGTTTGCAAGAACAAATAATTGAGATTTTCATTTTTCAAAACCAATACATTTTACTCAAATTTGACACTTTGGTGTGTTATTATGGTCTGCACATTTTCTCAGAATGACCTCTTCTGTCCCGTGCTGCTACCTGTTGAGGGCGCTGTTACGGTGATCAACGCGTAAATTATTTGCAAGGAGAACAATCCACCACAATAACGACACATCCACGAAGCCATTTAGATTCGACGGAAGGCACCCGACTCTATGAACAGAGACGACGGGGCCATATACTAAGTCATGTCTATGACCCACTGATCACCGTAACAGCGCCCTGAACAGGTAGCTGCACGGGTCAGAAGAGGTCATTTGGAGGACGATTGTAGACCATAACACACAAAACTGTCAAACGTGAGTAAAATGTATTGGTTTTGAAAAATGAAAATCTCAATTAATATCTACTGACCAAGAGTTTGAAAATTAGCTTAAAACTGAGATTACGTTTAGAATGACATTCTTCACCATGGTATCTTCTTATTGAGTACAATATCCGAATTTTCGTGGATTAGGTAAAGTTATGTAGATCGAGAAAAAGGACACTTTTGTGTGCCCCATCTAAATGTATTTCAAATGTTTTATCCTTGACACAATAAACACTTTTAACATGTTGAATAAACAGAGTACCATGTATGATGACTGTATTGGTCAAGAGGTTTGTGCTTAACACTTTATACGCGGCAGGCGTGTGCAGACGACATTCCAAAATGTCACAAAAATGTTTCAAAAAATTTCAAAATTATTGAATTTCATTACCATATTTAGAATCACCATGAGAAATGAATTGAAATAAGTACAAACATGTCTACTATTGGTTCAGTAATCCTTGAGATAGACGTTGAAAATTGTGAAAGGTTTCTGAAAAATCTTTTTTGTGCATGGTAAATATAATAGCCGCGTGGAAAGTGTTACGCTTGTTTGGTTATTTGCCTGGCAAGTTTATACTCAACATGGATGTAAGCTGTTTCAATTTGCGACACATTTTATTAAATATAAACTATAAGGATCACTTTGTGGATGGTGTTAATATGTTTATACGGATAACGTATGCTAAGTTAAAACAATCGTTGCCGTTACAACAGTGATCTTCTATAAGGAACAAGCAAAATATACAGGCTGTCCCAAAAATGATTAGTTCCCATCGATCGATGCCCACATTTTAGTAATCGATGGGTACTAACCAATTTGGGACAGCCTGTATCAAGTTTCCATTTCAAAAGTTCCTAAAGATTTTTGATTATAATGTTTGTAAAAAACGTTTACTTGGTAATAGTGTATTTGAATCCAACTTGTGACTAAAATGAGATCCAGAGAATAAATATGATAACACGTTGTTCATGTCATGGCACGAAGCCTGTAAATCATGGTTTTATTGCTTGGCGTGTTAAAAAGATCCTTACGTATTTCAAACTCATAAAGAACCAAATCAACACTAATAATATATCGTAACCTTTTCATAAATGTCTGAAATAATATAAAGGCGAATCTTCAGGTTATTATTTGGATAAAGTACAAAGTGCTATAGAAACTGATGATAACAGCCTCACGCCTTGGCAACAAAAGGTCATGATTTGATTGGGTTTTGAGATTTCATCATTATCCCATCGATTCGAGTATCATTATGTTGGAATTGTTGCGACAAGCAAAAGTGCAAGAAGGTTAGTGAAGATAACAGATGTTTGTTTAATCGTTGTCATCCCTATTATTGTATATAATCAAAAAAGCATCACTAGTTCCATGATGAACACGCATCGAAGCATGCAATTTTCCATCTTTTCCATTAAGTCATGGTATTTGTTATGAGAATACATAGAGCAAATGTGATTAGAATATCTAATAAATATTCGTGAGTTATAAGATCTTGTCCTCGAATTGCGACAGCTTATCATCATTCGGAGACAGCTTATCTTCATTCGAATTCATGACAATGGGTCGCTTGTAATTATTTTGCAGCAATGACCATAAGCGGGTTTCTATACAATCACCACCGGTTATTGGTGGTGATGGTGGTGATATTTATCACCACCATCACCACCATAAATGCCCATTTCTATTCAGCGCCAAAAGGTGGGGTCATAGCAAAAGGAGGTGATACCGGTTCACAAAAATACGCGCAAAACATCCTAGTAACCCGCGCGTGAACGTAACGCAAAAAATGTGTTCACGTATAGCGCGAAAGCATAACGCGGCGCGTGAAATGTTATCAGCACTAAAATAATCGCCGTCTGTTTCTATTCAAAATCACCACTAAAATCACCACCAAATTCATCACCAAACCCAGAAATACTGGGTTTTTTTAGTGGTGATCAAGGTGGTGAAAAAGTAGTGATCGCGTGTTCCTATTCAGGCCATCACCACCAAACACCACTAAAAACCATCTTTTGCACACGAATAGAACCACGCTTGATATGATGACTGTTCTGTGTTGTGTCGATTTTGAGCAACATATCAGATATTTCCGCCAGGTTAGAGGCAGAGGTGTCGTTTGGCTTGATATCAACTGGCGTGTTCAAAGTAATATGTTGTAATGGAATGAAGAGTTAAACAGCATATACATTACTTTGTTTAGACCGTTTAAATAAAATATGTGAATGAAAGAGTGGTCATTTTCCATTGTCACATATTTTAACCCTCTGGATATTACACGAATATATAAATAAATTCAAAGTGGTCTTCCTATTCTCTGTGAACCTATCCGAACATCATGTAGCCTACATCTGGTACACGCAACGTCTTTGTTATCACCGGAGTTCCAAGAAGTGGTAAATCTACACTTGGTCTTGTCCATAATAAATAAACACGAACATAAGAATAAAAACAGTTGAAATCAACCAGGGAGTTGTCCATTTGATCATCATAACATTATTTTAGGCAGCAGTTTAAAACTTGTCCGTATGGCTCGTACGTATAAGTGACTTGTACGTAAGACTTATACGATAGTCGCCAAAGTAATATGTTACATCACCATATGTACATGCACCAAAAACAATTGAAATAAATATTGCAAATAGTTCCATGATGTTATTTGATGCAGCACATCAAAAGGGGAAACTTTGCAGGTGAAGTCAACTTTGAGTTTATTATGTGTGCTGCAAAGTCCCCCTTTTGACGTGCTGCATCTCATATAGGCCGGCCCGGAATGACGTCACATGCCGTTGACAACAAACAACATGAAATCAGCAAAATTCAGATTGCACCATCACCAAAACGTCCAAAATGTAGCCCTTTTTTACCTCCTTGGTATGGTACCATCGAACAGGATATTTGCCCATGGGATTCCTATGCATACTCATGTTATCATATTTACACACAATGCAAGTTTTCACATGTTTTTCACAGTTGCAAATCCGAAAATCGGGCAAAACATTTTACGAATTTGGGAAATGTTGCTAATGCAAACCACAGTCGCTTACACGATCTCACGCGATCACTAGGAACGATATTGTGTATGGTTGAGTAGAGCGTACATCTGTTAAAACGTTTGGCTTTGTTGTCAACGACAACATGACCCGGATCTAAAATAATACCCCACGACAGGTAAGTCACTTATACGTATAATCCATACGGGCTAGTTTAGCAGCGCCGCTTTAATTTGTGTTAAGGTCGCCGACGGACATTTAAAATGAACAATATGATCGATTATACAGCGCCATCAATCTTTATACCACACACACACCTGTCTTGTGGCCCCGCCCCCTTCTTTTACTAATTTAGAGCGAGTATGAACTTCTCACTTCATACTTTTAGACGTCGATATGTAAATGTTACATAATTAATTTGCAATAGTCCTAAACATACTGCCGCATTTATGTTTTATATGCCATGTGCTACGTTGGCAATTTCTTACGCACGCGTAACTTCGACTCGTTTGAATAAAGGTATGCGCTATACAAACTGTAGGGCGCACGCTAGCATTCAAAAGGATTGTAAAAATAACTGCATGCGAATGAATCCGTCTGATAAGCAAAACGTAAAATTATACGAACCATGCCCCTTCTCTTTCATTTGTTTTCAACAAAGACATTACCCCCCCGCCCCTAATAATTTTCACCGGTGGCGCCAAAACAGACAGTGACCTAGGGCATCTAAGTAATCTCTTTTACATCCACATTACCCGGGGTAGGATAAGCCGTCAAAGTCTGGGGTGGGGGGGGGGGGGGGGGGGGTGGGGTAGATGCCACCTTACAATATTTAAAAATCGCCATTTTGACACAAATCTTAATAGCATAGTCTTGAATCTTATAGCATTTGTTAGAAACATAATTTCCCTTACTTATAAGCAAAAACCTAGTGAAATTCCGTAACTGGTAACTTTTTTGGCGAAAATTTGACTGTTGGTCTATATTTCACTGTACAAAAGAATACAACAGCATTTTGCGGTCGGCCGTCATTGTGACGTCATGCGTAGAATGTTTGTAAGCATACTCTGCATATTCGTTTGGATTTTATTATGGGATGGTACACCCCCCCCCCCTTAGTAATCCGTTACAACAACAAAAAACCAGTAGGTTAGAAGTCCGACAAACAAAATCATTTAGCAGTCGGTCGAAGTCACTTTTGTTATCACTGGAGCTCCAAGAAATGGAAAACCTACACTACACTTTGCTTTTCCCCAAAATAATCATGTTATATTTATTTCTATTTCCTTAGGATGTATAGTGTATATATTGAAATATGGTGAGATTTAATAGGTGTTACAGTCGTCAATCGGTTCCAATAACAGTTTAACGATGTTATCGTTTATGCAGTACCATCAGATTACGCCTGTCTTCAGACCTTCTTCGCCTTTTACTCATTTAGAACGATCGTTTATGATATTTTCGTATTATACTCGAGACATTAAAATGATATAGCCTACTCACGCACAATCAATTCCCAAAGGGTCTCAAACTTATCACCGCCCATTAAGCGCATGCATGCATTGTTCGCTGTTTGCTAATCGTGTAATTTATTACGCATGCGCATTTGAACTTATGTTAATTAGTGTCAGGCTATGCAGACTACAGAGCGCCAAGATGAAGGCTCTATGTTAAATGCATCAGACTGTGTGTCATCTATATACCACGCTTGATGATACGTTGATAACAGTTGTATTGAGGTTTCCTCTCTCGTTGACATAACTATGGGGGCGACAGTTAAATCCAACATGTATCCAGACAATGCCGGATGAGCTTGTTCACGAATATTCAGGTTTAAGTCCGGTGTTAAAGTATGTGTTTGAGGTTACGTTATCAACCGAATGCAACGAATGGTTAATGACGGGGTTGTTGATCCCGTTATACATACAATTAAGTTGAGAGTCCACCTTCAGCGGTTTTAGGAGGAAATAATTTAGTTCCAACGTGTGATGAATTTTCACAAATCCATAATTACATTGAAACCAACGGGATTCAAAATATACGGCCAATCATGCCCTGCGTCGCCTGCATACATTAATGGAAGCGAGGCTAGACTTTAGTTGCGTCGAATATATCAGGGGTTTCCCTTTCGAATTTGATAAGTTGACGGTATTTCTAAAAAAAAGACCATTTCAACCGAAATAGTACGTGTACATTGTACTCGGAAAACTATATTGATCAAGATTGATAATGTTGCAATACCGGTCTAAATGCAACCGTGTGACGACTGAACATACCTAAGCCTCGCGATGCATGTAAATATCTAACAGTAGATTGTTGAGGGTGCAATTTTCATCTTTACTTCAGTTCAATTTATTTTTATTGGGTCGTGTGTAATTAAAAATATTATTGTTTGCCCTAAAATCTAAAAATAGTATTATTTTGTTATAAAACTGTGCTTTTATTCTTCACGCATACCCAATTAGACAGGCTTCAGTCCATTAAAAGTCACTCATTAACATAATATTAGATTTAACAAAAAGTGTGGTTTGATATTGTTTTCGTTAATAGCAGGAAAGAGTGCTATGGCATAATGCGCTATGACGAAATTACTTTCAGGTTAAAGGACATTGGTGGCGCTATCACGCACTACATCGGGATCAGACCGAGATGATGATGGAAGAGAGGGCGTAGTTCAGCGTGGTGTCTCATGACGATGACAAAAGGCGCAGTTATTATCAGACACATTTACATTGATGCTGTACATAATAACTGTAGACAAATAAATCATAAATAGACAAACTGTAGATTGTTCTCATAACTAACTTAGAATAATAAAACCGGGGTGTAATACAATTATAATCTTGATAGTTGTTTAAATACTAACCGTAATCATTATCGTCACATAAAACATAGTTTGGTTCCATTAAAACTACGTTGCCGTGTAAGGTATTACGCGGGAACCAGTGCAGAGGTAATGTAGTTATTGCATCAATGAAATGCGTATGTGTGATTCCACTGTAAGTCGAGTTACGTATTGGCTCGCCATTCTTTATTCTCCATCTCTAGATGTAAGAGTAATTTGAATGAAGTTTTCATCTTTTGTATTGTAATACCCAAGACCCAATGCTAGATCCCCATGGTAACACCAACATAAAAGTTCAGCTCATGTTAATGCGATTCTACGACGAATATCGGTAACACGCGTTACGCGCTTAGATGCACTAAAGATGCCCAACTTTGTTTTGCTTTTGTACTAAAGCTAACCAATCTACAATTAATTGATCACTAATTGTAAGCAAGTACTATACTAAGCTTTATACTACTAGAATAATAACTATAAATCAATAGTTGGTAGCGCGTGTAAGGTAACACACGTTACACTTTGCCCAGCTATAATTTACTAGCATTTGATGCATCAAAAACATTTTAAATTTGTAAAATTCTTGACTTTGACAATTGAACGTACATATTAACCATAAATAGTGATGAATAACACTTAAAAATTGAGGTTTTAGCACGTTTTCCTGATTATGATTTTGGTAACACGCGTTACTATTGTTTGATTGTGAAGTGGAGGTGGGGGGGGTGAATTTATCTAATTGTTTACTATTTTAATATAGGCCTTACTAGCATGATTAGAATAATAAGTGGTATCAATTAAAACCAAAGCATTTAGGAAATATATTTTTAAAAAGTGTTGCTCCAGTAACACACGTAACGATTCTGATAGTAAGAGGAGTAGATTTTGTTCACTGTTAACAATAGGCAGATGTTGTAACGTATTTCCCTTAACCCTTGCATGTGCTTCGAACGATATAGGGTAAAAATAAATAAATAAATAATGTAATCTTTTTTTGAGAGCGGTGGGAGGGGGGGGGGGGGGGGGGGGCGTATTCCGAAAATAAAATGTCTGAGTGCGGGGTGGGAAATCGAGCTCGATATTTTATATTTTGGTTAATTTTCCGGCAATTTTCGAAATATTTCACAAATTTTAAACAATTTTAAAAATTACTAAAGAAAATGGGTTGGTCGGGCCCTTCCAACAGGGTGTTTTTTCGTGGCCTGGCTTTCTAATTCCTATATCTACCATGTTTACTATTATCAATACGGACATCGTAATGAAATAATCTTGATTGAAAACAGGGGCATTTTTTATATGCGGGCATGTTTTGAGATTAGTATATTTTCGAAAACAAACTGAATTCAATTATGCTTCAGATGAGATAACTATACGGGGATGCATCGCGGAAAGAGAAACAAAACAGCGGATTAAATGAAGCGACAAACACATTTGACAGGAGAAATTATTAACAGTTGATGAAATACCTTCCCCACTGTTAAGCCTTTGCTATCGTATCGTACTTGCTGAAGGCATATGATCGGTGGCAAAGCTCCACATTATTTTGCTTTGCACACTGTCACGACTTATTGCATTTTGTTTTGAAATCCTTATTTTAGAATTTAAATACACATTTTACAACGTGATAAACAGTGGTTTCATATACATACATAATTTGAAATATGGCGACTGTGCCAACCATCATTAATTCCATTCTTTGTTAGTAGCAGAAGATAGCTTACTGCAATATTGACAATATTATATAATGCAAATAATAATTTCTGGAAAATGAATACTGATGAAATACTAGTTAAATAACGGTGCATTATGCCAAAATCTCGACGGTAGCGTCTATCATAAAGAGCGCAAATACACTTGCCTTAATAACCTCCGGTTGAATACTGTGTATATCTCTCTCCATTAAAAATCGCTATGAATCGTGACTCGTTTTCAGAATTAGTAATAATACACAAACTGCTTTCAACTTAATGCACATACATTATATGCTGATTCTTAACGCTATTGTATTTACCTAGCGATGTTATACCGGCGAATTGAAGCCCTAATAAATATACACATATATGTAAGACAATCAAAACAGGCTTTTAGACAACTCCCTCGATGGGGGAACGTGCCGTGATATCCGCCCCGAGTGAGGCATTATCATCGTTTAGTCAAACTATACTCATAACAAACCCGTTCTGTCTATTAATGGTTCGTCAAACACTGGATTTTCATCATGTACAATTTATCCCGGTGTCGTCAGAGAACTGTTTTTCAGATCAATCGTCTGTAAAATTCAGATTTAGTTTCATGCTTTGGGACTATTGAGACAGTACTTCAAATTGTATGGCGCGCGACTAACACACCTTGTTGGTGTTACAACGCTTTCTTTATTTTACACAACCATGCGGCAAGAAAGACATCAATGTTAGGAATTCAAACGATGGATTTATAATATGTCACCTTGTTCTACTCTATAAGTAAACCAATGGCAATCCGTGGATCTAGATATGAACTCATCTGTTTGTAGTTACCTCGAAATGAACAGCTGTATGAGTTGGATCTAGGGACGAACTCATGTGAAACAATTTGATGGATCACTCCACATCCGGTGACCTTAAGATATTACCGAAGCAAACGTCGCAATAGGGAAATATTAAGTGTGATTTTTATGGCAGTGTATTATGTTCTTCGACCGTCTGTAAACTTAGTTGATAGAATTTCTAACAATGAAAGCTATGGCATGGGATAACATACGAGTACTGTTGACATGGATTATTTATCCTTTATTAGTGCCCTACTACACCACCAATGCAGAAACTACATTGACTGCCATGGTGCCGGTAGACCCAGTTTCTGAAGGAGAGATTCTGTCATTATACTGCGAAGTTAGAGGTTTACAGAATGGTCAAAGTGTCGAGATCTGGCGCAAAGTACGAGATGGTGCGATGCATAAGTTGTCGGTGGATCAGAGCATTCTTGGAGGGGTTGATGACCGATTCTTTCTAGCGTATCGACTAATGCCTGAAGGTGCGTCCGTGTATTTCTTATCGATCACGTCAGTGGGACGAGAAGATTCTGGCGAATATTACTGTAAGATTGATGATATATTCAACAGTGAGTTACCGATTGTTTCTATAAATGTGTCTGTCAACTATTTCCCTTCGTCGGATCCACTTTGCACACACAATGGTTTGGATACGTGGAACGCCGCCGTGGAACCTCTAGATTATATAGAGCTCATCTGTAATAGCGAGATCGGTTATCCACATGTGGACATTCGTTGGCATATTTATGGTGAAAGCAACTATTTGAATGCCACCGTTACAAAGGAAGGCAACCGTATCCAGTCGGTTATTAGATTCAGACCGACAAGGAATTATGAAAATAAAATTGTAACGTGTGACGTATCTAACACTCACTTTCCCGGTCTGGTAAGGACATGCAATGTGGGACCGTTGTCTTTTGGTGATATTGACAATACATTGACAAATACAATCGCTACTGAGAACACCATTTCTGAACCGATACAAATTAGACCTACTAAAGAAAAAGACACGACAGTTTACAGCACTAAAAGCCCGTCATTAGCGCAATTTTGCCGTCATAGATGTTTGTTTCGTAATTCTAAGTATCCTATTTGGATCATCACTACTGTTGTCGCTGGCATAATGGCGTTGATGGCGCTGTGTTTGATGATTGGTTTATATGTGAAATATGTACGAAAAACAGGCACTGAACAGCAGAGAGGGCAGCATACTGACACCCTGTACACTGAACTTCAAATTCATAGAAATGAAAATAGAGCATGCATGGCGATGGCAAAGCATCCTAAACATGACGTACGACCGTGAATTGCCGAAACGTACATTTTGAATAAGACATTTCGTTTTGAACATATTGAAAGGAAAGATACTGTTTAGAAACAACAGCTATTGGTGCCGCTGGGCAAGTCATACAATTTATGATAAGGGCACTTGCTATCCTGAATATCTCTTGGTTTGTACTATACAAAATATAATTACATATTAAGCAAATGTGTGCGTTACATAAGTACTGTTTGGATAAATGTTGTCCTTAAGGTTTCATGCTGTTCTTACGTTAGTTGTATGAGCTTTTCCCTTTCCGCCTTAGTTGACTCATTTCACCCACCTGGCTCCAGGTTTAAAGGTCCGCTGACGCTCAAGGAACTTGAAATTGCACTTCTTGAGCAAAACGGTTATAAACAGTGGCGTAACCAGAGGGGCGAGGGGGCAATCGCCCCCCCCCCCCCGATATTGACGTCGTGTCGTTTGAGATTGGCACTGTCGGTTCATTTGACCAGAGGAATCATGGAATTATGATGGTCAAAAGTACACAGATGAAAAAAAAGTCGCGAGCTACGCGCGCATGTGTGTCCCTAATATTATATTATTTGCTACAAGCTTGTTAAGAGCCAAAATGTACCTCAATCGTGCCAAACAAAAGTGTTAAGTCGAAAATTTTCACGCGCTACACGCGCATTACTTGCTTCACAAAAAACGTGTCGGTTCACTTTCATTTCATGCCCCCCCCCCCCCCCCCCCCAATATAAATAACCTAGTTACGACACTGGTTATAAAATTGTGAAATCACGATCAATTTTTATGATCTAAACGCTGAGGTAGATTGCCATTAGGGTGTGGTCTAGTCATGCCACAACTTCTTCTCCCACGTAATGATCGCATTCGACAGTGCCGGGGTTTGGGTAATCACTTACGGTATATAAGGTGCATATTCGTTCACCATATAATAAATTTGCCTGTGGCGTGCGGTGTGTGAAAGATGGAGGAACAGCATGTTGTGCTTGAACTGTACGATGATTTTACAGTATTTTGTTGACATTGAAAAACGTTAACATGAACCCTTGACTTTGAAATATTGTACTATGACAAATCAATGGTTCATCTTCAGGCCCGTAAGAAGGGGGGGCGATGGTGGCAATCGCCCCCCCCCCCCCCCTTTGAAAATCTTCCCCGGAAAATGTGTACACAGATGAAAAAATTTCGCGCGCTACGCGCGCATTTGTCTTCCCAAAATGCAATAATCTTTGCTACAAGCTTGTTTAGAGCCAAAATGTACCTCGATCGTGCAAAAAATAGGTTCAAATTCGAAAATGTTCGCGCGCTACGCGCGCATATTTGACTCACAATTTGTTTTTTTGAAAACGCCCCCCCCCCCCTTTGAAAAAAGTGTCTTACGGCCCTGATCTTTACTTTTTAAAGATCGGCATTTTACGGCAATTTATAGAGAGAAAAAAATTGAACCAAATTCGATACTGGTGAGATGAAGACTATGGACCGTTGCATATGTTGTACCGATAGAGGGCGTTATTACATGACATCTCTTGCCGCAGAGGTCAAAGGCATTTATACATGGTGGTGTGCCTTTCTAGTCTGCCAGTCAACATACACGCGAGCTCTTTAGGTTTTAATCATTTAGTACGAGAATACGTCCCATCGAATTGAGTTATTTTTGCGTGGTACTTCTGGTTTACTACCACGCAATTGAAACATGCCTACATAATTAAAAATCGCCTTGGTATAAAATCAGGTAAACTAAATAGTCTGCCGCCCTCTGTCGTGCTTCGTAAAAACGCTAAGATTTGTTGTTATGTTTTGACATAACGACGGATTGGTCAAAGTTGTTGAACGGATTGGTCAAAGATTAATCGATCTGAAAAAAGGGGAAATAAAATAAAATGTTGTATAGAATCAACATGATCAAAGCAAACAAAGTCCCACATAACTTTAGGTTAAAGATGTTTTCCAACTTCAACAATTTTAATCATTTAGTACGAGAATACGTCCCATCGAATTGAGTTATTTTTGCGTGGTACTTCTGGTTTACTACCACGCAGTTGAAACATGCCTAGTGTACAAATCGCCTTGGTCTCAAATCAGGTAAACTAAATAGTCTGTCGCCCTCTGTCGTGCTTCGTAAAAACCTGTTGTTATGTTTTGACATAAACGACCGATTGTTCAAAGTTGTTGCAAGATGGAAGATTAATCGATCTGAAAAAAATATAAACAATAAATAAAATGTTGTATCCGTAATTACGTTAACCATTATATGCGGTGAATAATATTCTTTTTGCTTCTGCTAATCATTTAGCTTGATTTAAGTACAGCATGTCGTGTCTTTTTTTCTTCGGATTTTAATTATTAGTTTATTACCTGAAAACTGGATCTCTCTGCACTATGGTCAGATGGTAATACAAGAATAATCTGATGTATTATATCTGTGCTTAACGCAATCATTATCATATGGTTGAATGTCACTGCAATCTGACAGGTTGCTGTGATGATTGCAACACTGTTACAGCATGTCCCAAAATACTGGGTCCAAAGACTGCAGAGCTTATAACTTAATAAGTAGGAAATGTAGCTACTTACTATTCAGGGATATGAAAGTAAATATACCTCACCTTATTTGGTAAAAATTGTGAGACCAATCAAATGGTAACTTTCCGAAATACAAAGCTTTCAATCGAGCGTATTCTGAAAACGTTTTTTTTTTTAAAGGGGCTGTCAACCCTAAAAACATGAACGGTTTTGTAACTTTCGAACTATATGATGTATAAAAAAGTATACATTTTTGGAAAGGAAATTAGTCGGAGAATCACTTTTCGTATCAAATTTCACTAATAATGCTGATTTTAAATTGTTGACAGTGCAGTAACAGCGCATAAGGACGGGAGAGACAGGTATTAAGCGTAATGTTAAGGTCGGGCGAGTGAGAGCCTTATTGATCGTATAAACCTGTCATACATACGGCGATCAGGCCTTGCGCTCTCGTTGCGCTGGAAAAAGCCATGCAAAACACAGTAAGGTCTCTAAGAACCGAATGGGGACGCAGTGGACACCATCTAGAGCGGGGTAGGGTCCCCATGATCGCCCTTGAGGGCCATACAAAGCGCCGCGCTTGTTTATGCTCTGCTGCGATCAAATTGCGCTTATAAGTCGCTGTCTGCGTTACTAAGTCCCTTCTCAACACGTTTTCAAATTATATACAATCCTCAAAATAAGTTACTACCTAGGTTATACATACAACACATACATATAACACATATCGGCCGAGTGCACCACTTTATAGGGAGGTAAGCTACTTCCCTAGCAGCCCTAACTGTAGCGTAACTTAATAACGATGTATATCTGAGAGCAATACTGGCGAGTATCACCAGAATAGTAACTAGCGAGGTAAATGTCCACATTATTCAGTATCGTCCCCTAAAAGATGAAACTAAGCATCCAGTATGGGTTTCACCCTAAAGCCAAGCAAATGCCCAACTGCAATTGACTTTAATATTGGGGAAAACATTGTAAAAACTGTTGATCAGGACCCAACGTTTCCTTGGTTCGCTGATAACATCAAAGAAAAAGATGTGTATGACATGATTGTGGGACAAACAATAAATTGTACAATATTGAGCAATCACTGGTTCGCAATGAGTTCAAATTGGCTTTATACACCCGTTATTGTCTTCCTTCCTTAAGATTTTGCCTCACTGTTCATGATCTCACCAAAACCAGCCTCCAATATCGCGACTCGCAAGTTACTATAGCGTAGCAGCTTACCCCGGTTTGGTGCTCTCAAATGCTTTGGTTACGCCCCAGTTACTAGCGAGGTAGCGCTATTCTTCAGCTACTCGCCATTGGTGTACTCGGCCGATAGTAGGGAGCTTTCGATTTACATGACGGACGCTTTTACGACGGTAAAACACAAAACGTTGCCGTCGTCACCACGACGGTTGTTAGTCCCTTTACGTGTTGTAGCATTTAGAGGACTGACGGATGATAAAGTTGACACATGCGCACATGACTCAAAGTGTCATTCAACCGTCCTAGATTCATCCGTCGTGTAAATCGAAAGCTCCCTAATGTTGAGTTGAAAGCATATTACCTGGTCAGTTACTTATTCTGAGGACTGTACATTATACTCCTTGTAGTAGATACAGAAGGAATAACAATGACCCACGTTTAAAGCTCTAATCTGCTAATCACATTGCCGATATGGATTGTTATTTAAATCTTATTTAGAGAGCATTATCCTAGCTTAGCGTAATGCTATAATGCTACTTTTATATAGCCATGATAATCTGTTGGCGGGAGTTTAAACAGGTGAGTATCAATAACATTTTTGATTAATCTGAATACATTAACATGTAATAATAATAGGGATAATATCATGATGTGTTTGTCTCCTGACAGCAAAGGTTTGTTCACACTAAAACGTTATTTACTGTGCGGTGCGGTACGTTATTGCAATAGAGTTAAAACATATTTAACTGCCATTGCGGCAGTCTGCGACGCATTGCGTTGACGCTGACGCTCTCATATTTTGCCAAACGGCACTGAATGCCATCGCATGCGGTGACCTGCGTTGACCCGGCGTGACCCGCGACGAATTACCGTACATTGCGGTGGAAGTACGGCTACCGCATCGCATCGCACTGCAAACATGGCCTAGTGTGAACGAACCTTTACTGCAGTCGCAGAGGACAAGTAGTTTGTATGCGTCCTTGCTACGTCGACGGGACGCTCATTTTTCGCTGCTACTGAGTCCATTATAGCGCTCTGAACAGAACGCGGAACCTCCACGCTTGTTTTGTGCATGCACAAAACAAGCGTGGTGCACTGGCGCTCAAGGGCGACCATGGGGACCCTCTCACGACCCTCTGAAGTCCCAGCCAGTTCCCACTGCGTCACTGAAGGGTATGTGGAGATCTTGATGCGTTTGGCTTGGCGTTTTGATAATGTTTCAGCGTAATCCAAGCGCCGGTCTGATCGCAGCAGTTTGTGAAAGGGTTTTGGTGATATTGATTTAAATATGGACAGTTTTCCGCGCTATCACTGCGTGTTATACACTTTTTATAGCGCAGTGCGATCACTGGCCTGATCGCCGTATGTGTGACAGGGCCTTTACTGTAGTTGCAGAGGACAAGTACTTGGTATGCGTCCTTGCTACGTCAACGAAACGCTACGTCACTTGCTTTGCGCTTCCACGGCGACATTACTGAACAGAACGCCGAACCTAGTCCGCGCTCGTGTCTGTGTATGCACAAAGCAAAAGAGGTGCACTGGCGCTCAAGGGCGACCATGGGGACCCTCTCACGACTCTCTCATGTCCCGGCCGCGAATTCCCACTGCGTCACCGATGCGTTCTTGGAGACCTCGATGCTCTTGGCTTTTGATAATTTTTCAGCATAGTGCAAGCGCCAGCCTGATCGCAACAGAATGTGAAAGGGTTTAAGTGACCTTGATTTAAAAATTGATAATCTCGGATAGTTTTCCGCGCTCTCTCACTGCGTGTTTTTCATATTTGGATATTTTTTCAGCGCAGTGCAATTGCTGCCCTGATCGCCGTAGAAGTGGCAGAGCAAATATCAACAAGCATGATAGAGAAATAATAATAATTCGAAAACATGAAATCAAATTTAAGGCCCGGTCACACATACGGTGATCAGGCCAGCGATTGCACTGCGCTATAAAAAGTATCAAAATATGTATAACACGCAGTGACAGCTCGGAAAACTGTCCGAAATAAACCGTTTTTAAATCAAGGCATAGCATAGGCATGGCATGTCAGGTGATTTTGGACCAATTATGTTGCCATATTAAAGCGAGATTCAACAATCTGATAATGATCAGATATAGCATAGGCTATGGCGCGTCACGTGATTTTGGACCAACTTGCCATGTTAAAGTGAGTTTCGACAATCTGATAATGATCATATATATAGCATAAGCTATGGCGTGTCACGTTATTTTGGGCCAATTTGCCATGTTAAAGCGAGTTTCGACAATCTGACAACGATCGAATATAGCATAGGCTATGGCGTCTCACTTGATTTAGGACCAATTTGCCATGTTAAAGTGAGATTCAACAATCTGATAATGATCAGATATAGCATAGGCTATGGCGCGTCACGTGATTTTGGACCAATTTGACATGTTAAAGTGAGATTCAACAATTTGATAATAATCAGATATAGCATAGGCTATGGCGTATCACTTGATTTTGGACCAATTTGCCATGTTAAAGCGAGATTCAACAATCTGATAATGATTAGATATAGCATAGGCTATGGCGTATCACGTGATTTTGAACCAATTTGCCATGTTAAAGTGAGATTCAACAATCTGATAATAATCAGATATAGCATAGGCTATGGCGTATCACATGATTTTGAACCAATTTGCCATGTTAAAGTGAGATTCAACAATCTGATAATAAGCAGATATAGCATAGGCTATTGCGTGTCACTTTATTTTGGACCAATTTGCCATGTTAAAGTGAGATTCAACCATCTGATAATAATAATCAGATATAGCACAGGCTATGGCGTGTCACATGATTTTGGACCAATTTGCCATGTTAAAGTGTGATTCAACAATCTGATATTGATCAGATATAGCATAAGCTATGGCGTGTCACATGATGTTAGACCAATTTGCCATGTTAAAGTGAGATTCAACCATCTGATAATAATCAGATATAGCATAGACTATGGCGTGTCACATGATTTTGGACCAATTTGCCATGTTAAAGTGTGATTCAACAATCTGATATTGATCAGATATAGCATAAGCTATGGCGTGTCACATGATGTTAGACCAATTTGCCATGTTAAAGTGAGATTCAACCATCTGATAATAATCAGATATAGCATAGACTATGGCGTGTCACATGATGTTGGACCAATTTGCCATGTTAAAGTGAGATTCAACCATCTGATAATAATAATCAGATATAGCACAGGCTATGGCGTGTCACATGATTTTGGACCAATTTGCCATGTTAAAGTGAGATTCAACCATCTGATAATAATGATCAGATATAGCATAAGCTATGGCGTCTCACTTGATTTAGGACCAATTTGACATGTTAAAGTGAGATTCAACCATCTGATAATAATTAGATATAGTATAGGCTATCGCGTGTCACATGATTTTGGACCAATTTGCCATGTTAAAGTGTGATTCAACAATCTGATATTGATCAGATATAGCATAAGCTATGGCGTGTCACATGATGTTAGACCAATTTGCCATGTTAAAGTGAGATTCAACCATCTGATAATAATCAGATATAGCATAGACTATGGCGTGTCACATGATGTTGGACCAATTTGCCATGTTAAAGTGAGATTCAACAATTTGATAATAATCAGATATAGCATAAGCTATGGCGTGTCACATGATGTTAGACCAATTTGCCATGTTAAAGCGAGATTCAATAATCTGATAATGATCAGATATAGCACAGGCTATGGCGTGTCACGTGATTTTGGACCAATTTGACATGTTAAAGTGAGATTCAACAATTTGATAATGATCATATATAGCATAAGCTATGGCGCGTCACGTGATTTTGGACCAATTTGCCATGTTAAAGTGAGATTCAACAATTTGATAATAATCAGATATAGCATAGGCTATGTCGTGTCACATGATTTTGAACCAATTTGCCATGTTAAAGTGAGATTCAACAATCTGATAATGATCAGATATAGCATAGGCTATGGCGTGGCACTTGATCTAGGACCAATTTGCCATGTTAAAGTGAGATTCAACAGTCTGATAATAATCAGATATAGCATAGGCTATGGCGTGGCACTTGATCTAGGACCAATTTGCCATGTTGAAGTGAGATTCAACAATCTGATAATAATCAGATATAGCATAGGCTATGGCGCGTCACATGATTTAGGACCAATTTGCCATGTTAAAGTGTGATTCAACAATCTGATAATGATCAGATATAGCATAGGCTATGGCGTATCACTTGATTTTGGACCAATTTGCCATGTTAAAGTGAGATTCAACAATCTGATAATGATCAGATATAGCATAGGCTATGGCGCGTCACATGATTTTGGACCAATTTGCCATGTTAAAGTGAGATTCAACAATCTGATAATGATCAGATATAGCATAGGCTATGGCGTATCACTTGATTTTTGACCAATTTGCCATGTTAAAGCGAGATTCAACAATCTGATAATGATCAGATATAGCATAGGCTATGGCGTGTCACATGATTTTGGACCAATTTGCCATGTTAAAGTGAGATTCAACAATCTGATATTGATCAGATATAGCATAGGCTATGGCGTATCACTTGATTTTGGACCAATTTGCCATGTTAAAGCGAGATTCAACAATCTGATAATAATCAGATATAGCATAGGCTATGGCGTGTCACATGATTGTGGACCAATTTGCCATGTTAAAGTGAGATTCAACAATCTGATAATGATCAGATATAGCATAGGCTATGGCGCGTCACATGATCAGATATAGCATAGGCTATGGCGCGTCATATGATTAGATGTAGCATAGGCTATGGCGTGTCACATGATTTTGGACCAATTTGCCATGTTAAAGTGAGATTCAACAATCTGATAATAATTAGATATACCGTAAGCTATGGCGTGTCACATGATTTTGGACCAATTTGCCATGTTAAAGTGAGATTCAACAATCTGATAATGATCAGATATAGCATAGGCTATGGCGTATCACTTGATTTTGGACCAATTTGCCATGTTAAAGCGAGATTCAACAATCTGATAATGATCAGATATAGCATACACTCTTAGAAGGTCAGGATCAAATATGAGACGAAAAGGATCAATTTTGATCCAGAAGCGGTATCACATATGAGCTTACCCTTTCCGGATCAAAGTGATCCGACAAGCAGGATCAAAAAGTTTGATCCGAAATGGGATCAAATATTTCTGTCAAATGATACTGAAACGGATCAAAATAATGATCCTGCTTGTCGGATCACTTTGAT
This sequence comes from Ophiura sarsii, assembly GCA_035610835.1. Classification (NCBI taxonomy): domain Eukaryota; kingdom Metazoa; phylum Echinodermata; class Ophiuroidea; order Amphilepidida; family Ophiuridae; genus Ophiura; species Ophiura sarsii. Next base: position 61,113,753 of record CM069459.1, on the reverse strand, counting down.
CCGGAAAGGGTAAGCTCATATGTGATACCGCTTCTGGATCAAAATTGATCCTTTTCGTCTCATATTTGATCCTGACCTTCTAAGAGACCCACTGCAGACTATATATCGAGTGCTGTAAGCTTACTACATCGTGTAGGCCTAGTACATCGCAGTGATCGTGACATTTTGTGAGGAGCATTTTGACCGAAAATCGTACTGATCATGCTGATGGCACTGGTCAGGTACAAGAAATTTGTTCACAAGAATAGAGCATGTTCAAACATAAAAAATAAAACTACTTTACCGACAAAATCATGTAACATTTTACAGATTAGACTGGATAACTTACCGCGGTATTTTACCCTTGTTTCAATGGCGACCGAATTCAAAAGATCGGCTGCTTGTCGTCTATCGGTTTGCGAAAAAGTGACGTCAGTCACCTATTGACCAATGAACTTTTTCATCGAATTGATCCGGAAATCAGATTAAAGTTGATCAAGGTGAATTTGATCCGTTTGTTGATATCTATCTGGAAACGGATCAAAACGATCCGAAAACGGATCAAAACGATCCGAAAATGATCCTTAAAGGATCAAAACAAAGTGAGCCGGAAATCTACTCATGTATTTAATCCTGACCTTCTAAGAGTGTAGGCTATGGCGTATCACTTGATTTTGGACCAATTTGCCATGTTAAAGTGAGATTCAACAATCTGATAATAATTAGATATACCGTAAGCTATGGCGCGTCACGTGATTTTGGACCAATTTGCCATGTTAAAGTGAGATTCAACAATCTGATAATGATCAGATATAGCATAGGCTATGGCGTATCACTTGATTTTGGACCAATTTGCCATGTTAAAGCGAGATTCAACAATCTGATAATAATCAGATATAGCATAGGCTATGGCGTGTCACATGATTGTGGACCAATTTTCCATGTTAAAGTGAGATTCAACAATCTGATAATAATTAGATATACCGTAAGCTATGGCGCGTCACGTGATTTTGAACCAATTTGCCATGTTAAAGTGTGATTCTGCAATCTGATAATCAGATATAGCATAGGCTATGGCGTAACACATGATTTAGGACCAATTTGCTATGTTAAAGTGTGATTATCTGATAATCAGATATAGCATAGGCTATGGCGTAACACATGATTTAAGACCAATTTGCCATGTTAAAGTGAGATTCAACAATCTGATAATAATCAGATATAGCATAGGCTATGGCTTGGCACTTGATCTAGGACCAATGTGCCATGTTATTGTGGTTCAAAAATCTGATAATGATCAGATATAGCATAGGCTATGTCGTGTCACATGATTTTGGACCAATTTGCCATGTTAAAGTGAGATTCAACAATCTGATAATAATCAGATATAGCATAGGCTATGGCGTGGCACTTGATCTAGGACCAATGTGCCATGTTATTGTGGTTCAAAAATCTGATAATGATCAGATATAGCATAGGCTATGGCGCGTCACTTGATTTTGGACCAATTTGCCATGTTAAAGTGAGATACAACAATCTGATAATAATCAGATAATAGAATAGGCTATGGCGTGGCACTTGATCTAGGACCAATGTGCCATGTTATTGTGGTTCAAAAATCTGATAATGATCAGATATAGCATAGGCTATGTCGTGTCACATGATTTTGGACCAATTTGCCATGTTAAAGTGAGATTCAACAATCTGATAATAATCAGATATAGCATAGGCTATGGCGTAACACATGATTTTGGACCAATTTGCCATGTTAAAGTGAGATTCAACCATCTGATAATGATCAGATATAGCATAGGCTATGGCGCGTCACGTGATTTTGGACCAATTTGCCATGTTAAAGTGAGATTCAACAATCTGATAATGATCAGATATAGCATAGGCTATGTCGTGTCACATGATTTTGGACCAATTTGCAATGTTAAAGTGAGATTCAACAATCTGATAATAATTAGATATACCGTAAGCTATGGCGCGTCACGTGATTTTGAACCAATTTGCCATGTTAAAGTGTGATTCTGCAATCTGATAATCAGATATAGCATAGGCTATGGCGTAACACATGATTTTGGACCAATTTGCCATGTTAAAGTGAGATTCAACCATCTGATAATGATCAGATATAGCATAGGCTATGGCGCGTCACGTGATTTTGGACCAATTTGCCATGTTAAAGTGAGATTCAACATTCTGATAATGATCAGATATAGCATAGGCTATGTCGTGTCACATGATTTTGGACCAATTTGCCATGTTAAAGTGAGATTCAACAATCTGATAATAATTAGATATACCGTAAGCTATGGCGCGTCACGTGATTTTGAACCAATTTGCCATGTTAAGGTGATGGTCTACCATAAAAACTGTTTTTGTTATTTTAAGTCCTACAAAGTTCATTTTTGGATATGTTGATACTTATGACCATACTAGATGATTGCCGGAGAATTTTTTTCCAAAATTCATCTCATTTGCATAATAATGGCGGCCATCTTGGATTTTATCGGCTATTTTATCCCGGGGTACTCCTGAGAATACGCAAATATTTGTCGTTGATTTTTTGAACTAAAAATATGCTTATACACATAAATGTTTGGATGACATAGCCCTTTTTTCAAATTTGTGTCCCAATTTTCAAATTTGCAATTTTTTTGACGAAAAATACTAAAAAATCATTTTTTTAACCAAAAATGAGCATTTTTGAAAATTAAAATGGCTATAAATTTTCAAAAAAGAATAAATATGCAAAAAAGGCTATGTCATCCATTGTTGAACTATTTATTCTAGTTCCATTCGAAATTTCAGCTTCATACACGCTTCCGTTTTTGAAAAATAACCCCGGGATTGATCGAAACGTCCATTTCGAGAAAACAGCGTTTGAAGTCTAGAAACACTGTTTTTAATTATTATGCAAATTAGGTAAAGCATTTACATTTTTGAAACCATATTTAAAAATACTATTTGAATTATCACAATTTTTGGCGGTATTTTCATGGCAAAATCTCCTTTATTTTTAAAGTTATTGAATTTATAAGCAATATAACGTTAAATATCACTGGTTGAAAAACAATGAAATACATAAGATATTAAAAAAAATATTTAAGAGAAATGCGTTGGATTTTAGACTTTGATTTGACGTAACTTTGGAACCACTGCTCCGATTTTGATGAAATAAAAAGTAATAAAAAGTAAAACATTAACTGAGTCTTATAGGCATAATATCTTAATAGCCTCTTTTTAGCCACTGTATGGTAGACCATTACCTTAAAGTGTGATTCTGCAATCTGATAATCAGATATAGCATAGGCTATGGCGTAACACATGATTTAGGACCAATTTGCTATGTTAAAGTGTGATTATCTGATAATCAGATATAGCATAGGCTATGGCGTAACACATGATTTAAGACCAATTTGCCATGTTAAAGTGTGATTCTGCAATCTGATAATCAGATATAGCATAGGCTATGGCGTAACACATGATTTAGGACCAATTTGCTATGTTAAAGTGTGATTATCTGATAATCAGATATAGCATAGGCTATGGCGTGGCACTTGATTTAGGACCAATTTGCCATGATAAAGTGAGATTGAACAATCTGATAATGATCATATATAGCATAGGCTATGGCGTATCACTTGATTTTGGACCAATTTGCCATGTTAAAGTGAGATTCAACAATCTGATAATGATCAGATATAGCATAGGCTATGGCGTATCACTTGATTTTGGACCAATTTGCCATGTTAAAGTGAGATTCAACAATCTGATATTGATCAGATATAGCATAGGCTATGGCGTATCACTTGATTTTGGACCAATTTGCCATGTTAAAGTTAGATTCAACAATCTGATAATGATCAGATATAGCATAGGCTATGGCGTGTCACATGATTTTGGACCAATTTGCCATGTTAAAGTGAGATTCAACAATCTGATAATGATCAGATATAGTATAGGCTATGGCGTGTCACATGATTTTGGACCAATTTGCCATGTTAAAGTGAGATTCAACAATCTGATAATGATCAGATATAGCATAGGCTATGGCGTATCACTTGATTTTGGACCAATTTGCCATGTTAAAGCGAGATTCAACAATCTGATAATGATCAGATATAGCATAGGCTATGGCGTATCACTTGATTTTGGACCAATTTGCCATGTTAAAGTGAGATTCAACAAACTGATAGTAATCAGATATAGCATAGGCTATTGCATGGCACTTGATTTAGGACCAATTTGCCATGATAAAGTGAGATTCAACAATCTGATAATGATCAGATATAGCATAGGCTATGGTGTATCACTTGATTTTGGACCAATTTGCCATGTTAAAGCGAGATTCAACAATCTGATAATAATCAGATATAGCATAGGCTATGGCGTGTCACATGATTTTGGACCAATTTGCCATGTTAAAGTGAGATTCAACAATCTGATAATGATCAGATATAGCATAGGCTATGGCGTATCACTTGATTTTGGACCAATTTGCCGTGTTAAAGCGAGATTCAACAATCTGATAATGATCAGATATAGCATAGGCTATGGCGTATCACTTGATTTTGGACCAATTTGCCATGTTAAAGTGAGATTCAACAAACTGATAGTAATCAGATATAGCATAGGCTATTGCATGGCACTTGATTTAGGACCAATTTGCCATGATAAAGTGAGATTCAACAATCTGATAATGATCAGATATAGCATAGGCTATGGTGTATCACTTGATTTTGGACCTATTTGCCATGTTAAAGCGAGATTCAACAATCTGATAATAATCAGATATAGCATAGGCTATGGCGTGTCACATGATTTTGGACCAATTTGCCATGTTAAAGTGAGATTCAACAATCTGATAATGATCAGATATAGCATAGGCTATGGCGTGTCAATTTATTTTGGACCAATTTGCCATGTTAAAGTGAGATTCAATAATCTGATAATGATCAGATATAGCATAGGCTATGGCGCGTCACGTGATTTTGGACCAATTTGCCATGTTAAAGTGAGATTCAACAATCTGATAATAATCAGATAATAGCATAGGCTATGGCGTGGCACTTGATCTAGGACCAATGTGCCATGTTAATGTGTGATTCAAAAATCTGATAATGATCAGATATAGCATAGGCTATGTCGTGTCACATGATTTTGGACCAATTTGCCATGTTAAAGGGAGATTCAACAATCTGATAATGATTAGGTATAGCATAGACTATGGCGCGTCACGTGATTTTGAACCAATTTGCCATGTTAAAGTGAGATTCAACAATCTGATAATAAGCAGATATAGCATAGGCTATTGCGTGTCACTTTATTTTGGACCAATTTGCCATGTTTAAGTGAGATTATACAATTTGATATAAATAATCAGATATAGCATAGGCTATTGCGCGTCACGTGATTTTGGACCAATTTGCCATGTTAAAGCGAGATTCAACAATCTGATAATAATCAGATATAGCATAGGCTATGGCGTGTCACATGATTTTGGACCAATTTGCCATGTTAAAGTGAGATTCAACAATCTGATAATGATCAGATATAGCATAGGCTATGGCGCGTCACGTGATTTTGGACCAATTTGCCATGTTAAAGTGAGATTCAACAATCTGATAATAATCAGATAATAGCATAGGCTATGGCGTGGCACTTGATCTAGGACCAATGTGCCATGTTAATGTGTGATTCAAAAATCTGATAATGATCAGATATAGCATAGGCTATGTCGTGTCACATGATTTTGGACCAATTTGCCATGTTAAAGGGAGATTCAACAATCTGATAATGATTAGATATAGCATAGACTATGGCGCGTCACGTGATTTTGAACCAATTTGCCATGTTAAAGTGAGATTCAACAATCTGATAATAAGCAGATATAGCATAGGCTATGGCGTGTCACTTTATTTTGGACCAATTTGCCATGTTTAAGTGAGATTATACAATTTGATAATAATCAGATATAGCATAGGCTATTGCGCGTCACGTGATTTTGGACCAATTTGCCATGTTAAAGTGAGATTCAACAATCTGATAATAATCAGATAATAGCATAGGCTATGGCGTGGCACTTGATCTAGGACCAATGTGCCATGTTAATGTGTGATTCAAAAATCTGATAATGATCAGATAAAGCATAGGCTATGTCGTGTCACATGATTTTGGACCAATTTGCCATGTTAAAGGGAGATTCAACAATCTGATAATGATTAGATATAGCATAGACTATGGCGCGTCACGTGATTTTGAACCAATTTGCCATGTTAAAGTGAGATTCAACAATCTGATAATAAGCAGATATAGCATAGGCTATGGCGTGTCACTTTATTTTGGACCAATTTGCCATGTTTAAGTGAGATTATACAATTTGATAATAATCAGATATAGCATAGGCTATTGCGCGTCACGTGATTTTGGACCAATTTGCCATGTTAAAGTGAGATTCAACAATCTGATAATAATTAGATATAGCGTAGGCTATGGCGCGTCACGTGATTTTGCTAAGGCGTGTCTCGTGATTTTGGACCAATTTGCCATGTTAAAATGTGATTCAACAATCTGATCTTCTTGTTCCATATCATCCAAAACGTACTCTCCGGTCATCTGATAAACTTTTACTTGTTGTTCCACGGACTACTTTTTCATTTGGAGCTGAGATCGCGCATTTTCGGTTGCTGCACCAACTCTCTGGAACTCATTACCTTATAATTTAAGATGCTGTGATTCACTTGACTCTTTTAAGAACTTGTTGAAAACAAGATTATTTGACTCAGTTTATAATTGATTTCTTTGTATTATATACATGTACATGTATATGCAAATCATCCTTGTTTTTTATGTATTTTTCATGTTAATTTGTATTTTTGTTTTATATGTTGCACCTCGGAATAGTTTTACCTAGATTGACAGCGCATTATAAATGCCATTATTATTATTATTATTATCGTAATCAGATATAGCATAGGCTATGGCGTATTACTTGATCTAGGACCAATTTGCCATGTTAAAATGAGATTCAACAATCTGATCGTAATCAGATATAGCATAGGCTAAGGCGTGTAACATGATTTAGGACCAATTTGCCATGATAAAGTGAGATTCAACAATCTGATAATAATCAGATATAGCATAGGCTATGGCGTGTCACATGATTTAGGACCAATTTGCCATGTTAAAGTGTGATTCAAAAGTCTGATAATGATCAGATATAGCATAGGCTATGGCGTGTCACATGATTTAGGACCAATTTGCCATGTTAAAGTGAGATTCAACAATCTGATGATGATCAGATATAGCATAGGCTATGGCGCGTCACTTGATTTTGAACCAATTTGCCATGTTAAAGTGAGATTCAACAATTTGATAATAATCAGATATAGCCTCTCCTATTGCGTGTCACATTATTTTGGACCAATTTGCCATGTTAAAGTGTGATTCAACAATCTGATAATGATTAGATATAGCATAGGCTATGGCGTGTCACTTTATTTTGGACCAATTTGCCATGTTAAAGCGAGATTCAACAATTTGATAATAATCAGATATAGCATAGGCTATGGCGCGTCACTTGATTTTTGACCAATTTGCCATGTTAAAGTGAGATTCAACAGTCTGATAATGATCAGATATAGCATAAGCTATGGCGTGTCACATGATTTTGGACCAATTTGCCATGTTAAAGTGTGATTCAAAAGTCTGATAATGATCAGATATATAGCATAGGCTATGGCGTGTCACATGATTTTGGACCAATTTGCCATGTTAAAGTGTGATTCAACAGTCTGATAATGATCAGATATAGCATAAGCTATGGCGTGTCACTTGATGTTGGACCAATTTGCCATGTTAAAGTGTGATTCAACAATCTGATAATGATCAGACATAGCATAGGCTATGGCGTGTCACTTGTTTTAGGACCAACTTGCCTTATTAAAGTGTGATTCAACAATCTTATAATGATCAGATATAGCATAGGCTATGGCGTGGCACATGATTTAGGACCAATTTACCATGTTAAAGTGAGATTATACAATTTGATAATAATCAGATATAGCATAGGCTATTGCGCGTCACGTGATTTTGGACCAATTTGCCATGTTAAAGTGAGATTCAACAATCTGATAATAATCAGATATAGCATAAGCTATGGCGCGTCACTTGATTTTGGACCAATTTGCCATGTTAAAGTGAGATTCAACAATCTGATAATAATCAGATATAGCATAGGCTATGGTGTGGCACTTGATTTAGGACCAATTTGCCATGCTAAAGTGAGATTCAACAATCTGATAATGATCAGATATAGCATAGGCCATGTCGTGTCACATGATTTTGGACCAATTTGCCATGTTAAAGTGAGATTCAACAATCTGATAATGATTAGATATAGCATAGACTATGGCGCGTCACGTGATTTTGGACCAATTTGCCATGTTAAAGTGTGATTCAACAATCTGATAATAATCAGATATAGCATAGGCTATGGCGTGGCACTTGATCTAGGACCAATTTGCCATGTTAAAGTGAGATTCAACAATCTGATAATAATCAGATATAGCATAGGCTATGGCGTGGCACTTGATCTAGGACCAATTTGCCATGTTAAAGTGTGATTCAAAAATCTGATAATGATCAGATATAGCATAGGCTATGTCGTGTTACATGATTTTGGACCAATTTGCCATGTTAAAGTGAGATTCAATAATCTGATAATGATCAGATATAGCACAGGCTATGGCGTATCACTTGATTTTGGACCAATTTAACATGTTAAAGCGAGATTCAACAATCTGATAATAATCAGATATAGCATAGGCTATGGCGTGTCACATGATTTTGGACCAATTTGCCATGTTAAAGTGAGATTCAACAATCTGATAATAATCAGATATAGCATAGGCTATGGCGTGTCACTTTATTTTGGACCAATTTGCCATGTTAAAGCGAGATTCAACAATTTGATAATAATCAGATATAGCATAGGCTATCGCGCGTCACTTGATTTTTGACCAATTTGCCATGTTAAAGTGAGATTCAACAGTCTGATAATGATCAGATATAGCATAAGCTATGGCGTGTCACATGATTTTGGACTAATTTGCCATGTTAAAGTGTGATTCAAAAGTATGATAATGATCAGATATAGCATAGGCTATGGCGCGTCACGTGATTTTGAACCAATTTGACATGTTAAAGCGAGATTCAACAATCTGATAATAAGCAGATATATAGCATAGGCTATGGCGCGTCACATGATTTTGGACCAATTTGCCATGTTAAAGTGTGATTCAAAAGTCTGATAATAAGCAGATATAGCATAGGCTATGGCGCGTCACTTGATTTTTGACCAATTTGCCATGTTAAAGTGAGATTCAACAGTCTGATAATGATCAGATATAGCATAAGCTATGGCGTGTCACATGATTTTGGACCAATTTGCCATGTTAAAGTGAGATTCAACAATCTGATAATAATCAGATATAGCATAGGCTATGGCGTGTCACTTTATTTTGGACCAATTTGCCATGTTAAAGCGAAATTCAACAATCTGATAATAATCAGATATAGCATAGGTTATGGCGCGTCACTTGATTTTTGACCAATTTGCCATGTTAAAGTGAGATTCAACAGTCTGAGAATGATCAGATATAGCATAAGCTATGGCGTGTCACTTGATGTTGGACCAATTTGCCATGTTAATGTGTGATTCAACAATCTGATAATGATCAGACATACCATAGGCTATGGCGTGTCACTTGTTTTAGGACCAACTTGCCTTATTAAAGTGTGATTTAACAATCTTATAATGATCAGATATAGCATAGGCTATGGCGTGGCACATGATTTAGGACCAATTTACCATGTTAAAGTGAGATTATACAATTTGATAATAATCAGATATAGCATAGGCTATTGCGCGTCACGTGATTTTGGACCAATTTGCCATGTTAAAGTGAGATTCAACAATCTGATAATAATCAGATATAGCATAAGCTATGGCGCGTCACTTGATTTTGGACCAATTTGCCATGTTAAAGTGAGATTCAACAATCTGATAATAATCAGATATAGCATAGGCTATTGCATGGCACTTGATTTAGGACCAATTTGCCATGTTAAAGTGAGATTCAATAATCTGATAATGATCAGATATAGCACAGGCTATGGCGCGTCACGTGATTTTGGACCAATTTGCCATGTTAAAGTGTGATTCAACAATCTGATAATAATCAGATATGCATAGGCTATGTCGTGTCACATGATTTTGGACCAATTTGCCATGTTAAAGTGAGATTCAACAATCTGATAATGATTAGATATAGCATAGACTATGGCGCGTCACGTGATTTTGGACCAATTTGCCATGTTAAAGTGTGATTCAAAAGTCTGATAATGATCAGATATAGCATAGGCTATGGCGCGTCACCTGATTTTGGACCAATTTGCCATGTTAAAGTGAGATTCCAAAATCTGATTATGATCAGATATAGCATAGGCTTTGGCGTGTCACATGATTTTGGACCCATTTGCCATGTTAAAGTGAGATTCAACAATTTGGTAATGATCAGATATAGCATAGACTATGGCGCGTCACTTGATTTTGGACCAATTTGCCATGTTAAAGTGTGATTCAAAAGTCTGATAATGATTAGATATAGCATAGACTATGGCGCGTCACGTGATTTTGGACCAATTTGCCATGTTAAAGTGTGATTCAAAAGTCTGATAATGATCAGATATAGCATAGGCTATGGCGCGTCACTTGATTTTGGACCAATTTGCCATGTTAAAGTGAGATTCCAAAATCTGATTATGATCAGATATAGCATAGGCTTTGGCGTGTCACATGATTTTGGACCCATTTGCCATGTTAAAGTGAGATTCAACAATTTGGTAATGATCAGCTTAGCATAGACTATGGCGCGTCACTTGATTTTGGACCAATTTGCCATGTTAAAGTGAGATTCAACCATCTGATAATGATCAGATATAGCATAGGCTATGGCGCGTAACGTGATGTTGGACCAATTTGCCATGTTAAAGTGAGATTCAACCATCTGATAATGATCAGATATAGCATAGGCTATGGCGCGTCACGTGATGTTGGACCAATTTGCCATGTTAAAGTGTGATTCTACAATCTGGTAAATCAGATATAGCAAAGGCTATGGCGTAACACATGATTTAGGACCAATTTGCCATGTTGAAGTGAGATTCAACAATCTGATAATAATCAGATATAGCATAGGCTATGGCGTGGCACTTGATCTAGGACCAATTTGCCATGTTAAAGTGTGATTCAAAAATCTGATAATGATCAGATATAGCATAGGCTATGTCGTGTCAGATGATTTAGGACCAATTTGCCATGTTGAAGTGAGATTCAACAATCTGATAATAATCAGATATAGCATAGGCTATGGCGTGGCACTTGATCTAGGACCAATTTGCCATGTTAAAGTGTGATTCAAAAATCTGATAATGATCAGATATAGCATAGGCTATGTCGTGTTACATGATTTTGGACCAATTTGCCATGTTAAAGTGAGATTCAATAATCTGATAATGATCAGATATAGCACAGGCTATGGCGTATCACTTGATTTTGGACCAATTTGCCATGTTAAAGCGCGATTCAACAATCTGATAATAATCAGATATAGCATAGGCTATGGCGTGTCACATGATTTTGGACCAATTTGCCATGTTAAAGTGAGATTCAACAATCTGATAATAATCAGATATAGCATAGGCTATGGCGTGTCACTTTATTTTGGACCAATTTGCCATGTTAAAGCGAGATTCAACAATTTGATAATAATCAGATATAGCATAGGATATGGCGCGTCACTTGATTTTTGACCAATTTGCCATGTTAAAGTGTGATTCAAAAGTCTGATAATGATCAGATATAGCATAGGCTATGGCGCGTCACGTGATTTTGAACCAATTTGACATGTTAAAGCGAGATTCAACAATCTGATAATAAGCAGATATATAGCATAGGCTATGGCGCGTCACATGATTTTGGACCAATTTGCCATGTTAAAGTTTGATTCAAAAGTCTGATAATAAGCAGATATAGCATAGGCTATGGCGCGTCACTTGATTTTTGACCAATTTGCCATGTTAAAGTGAGATTCAACAGTCTGATAATGATCAGATATAGCATAAGCTATGGCGTGTCACATGATTTTGGACCAATTTGCCATGTTAAAGTGTGATTCAAAAGTCTGATAATGATCAGATATAGCATAGGCTATGGCGCGTCACGTGATTTTGAACCAATTTGACATGTTAAAGCGAAATTCAACAATCTGATAATAATCAGATATAGCATAGGTTATGGCGCGTCACTTGATTTTTGACCAATTTGCCATGTTAAAGTGAGATTCAACAGTCTGATAATGATCAGATATAGCATAGGCTATGTCGTGTCACATGATTTTGGGCCAATTTGCCATGTTAAAGCGAGATTCAACAATTTGATAATAATCAGATATAGCATAGGCTATGGCGCGTCACTTGATTTTTGACCAATTTGCCATGTTAAAGTGAGATTCAACAGTCTGATAATGATCAGATATAGCATAAGCTATGGCGTGTCACATGATTTTGGACCAATTTGTCATGTTAAAGTGTGATTCAAAAGTCTGATAATGATCAGATATATAGCATAGGCTATGGCGTGTCACATGATTTTGGACCAATTTGCCATGTTAAAGTGTGATTCAACAGTCTGATAATGATCAGATATAGCATAAGCTATGGCGTGTCACTTGATGTTGGACCAATTTGCCATGTTAAAGTGTGATTCAACAATCTGATAATGATCAGACATAGCATAGGCTATGGCGTGTCACTTGTTTTAGGACCAACTTGCCTTATTAAAGTGTGATTCAACAATCTTATAATGATCAGATATAGCATAGGCTATGGCGTGGCACATGATTTAGGACCAATTTACCATGTTAAAGTGAGATTATACAATTTGATAATAATCAGATATAGCATATGCTATTGCGCGTCACGTGATTTTGGACCAATTTGACATGTTAAAGTGAGATTCAACAATCTGATAATAATCAGATATAGCATAGGCTATGGTGTGGCACTTGATTTAGGACCAATTTGCCATGTTAAAGCGAGATTCAACAATCTGATAATGATCAGATATAGCATAGGCTATGTCGTGTCACATGATTTTGGACCAATTTGCCATGTTAAAGTGAGATTCAACAATCTGATAATGATTAGATATAGCATAGACTATGGCGCGTCACGTGATTTTGGACCAATTTGCCATGTTAAAGTGTGATTCAACAATCTGATAATAATCAGATATAGCATAGGCTATGTCGTGTCACATGATTTTGGACCAATTTGCCATGTTAAAGTGAGATTCAACAATCTGATAATGATTAGATATAGCATAGACTATGGCGCGTCACGTGATTTTGGACCAATTTGCCATGTTAAAGTGTGATTCAAAAGTCTGATAATGATCAGATATAGCATAGGCTATGGCGCGTCACTTGATTTTGGACCAATTTGCCATGTTAAAGTGAGATTCAACCATCTGATAATGATCAGATATAGCATAGGCTATGGCGCGTCACGTGATGTTGGACCAATGGCGCGTCACGTGATGTTGGACCAATTTGCCATGTTAAAGTGTGATTCTACAATCTGGTAAATCAGATATAGCAAAGGCTATGGCGTAACACATGATTTAGGACCAATTTGCCATGTTGAAGTGAGATTCAACAATCTGATAATAATCAGATATAGCATAGGCTATGGCGTGGCACTTGATCTAGGACCAATTTGCCATGTTAAAGTGTGATTCAAAAATCTGATAATGATCAGATATAGCATAGGCTATGTCGTGTCAGATGATTTAGGACCAATTTGCCATGTTGAAGTGAGATTCAACAATCTGATAATAATCAGATATAGCATAGGCTATGGCGTGGCACTTGATCTAGGACCAATTTGCCATGTTAAAGTGTGATTCAAAAATCTGATAATGATCAGATATAGCATAGGCTATGTCGTGTTACATGATTTTGGACCAATTTGCCATGTTAAAGTGAGATTCAATAATCTGATAATAATCAGATATAGCATAGGCTATGGCGCGTCACTTGATTTTTGACCAATTTGCAATGTTAAAGTGTGATTCAAAAATCTGATAATGATCAGATATAGCATAGGCTATGTCGTGTCAGATGATTTAGGACCAATTTGCCATGTTGAAGTGAGATTCAACAATCTGATAATAATCAGATATAGCATAGGCTATGGCGTGGCACTTGATCTAGGACCAATTTGCCATGTTAAAGTGTGATTCAAAAGTCTGATAATGATCAGATATAGCATAGGCTATGGCGCGTCACGTGATTTTGAACCAATTTGACATGTTAAAGCGAAATTCAACAATCTGATAATAATCAGATATAGCATAGGTTATGGCGCGTCACTTGATTTTTGACCAATTTGCCATGTTAAAGTGAGATTCAACAGTCTGATAATGATCAGATATAGCATAAGCTATGGCGTGTCACATGATTTTGGACCAATTTGCCATGTTAAAGTGTGATTCAAAAGTCTGATAATGATCAGATATATAGCATAGGCTATGGCGTGTCACATGATTTTGGACCAATTTGCCACGTTAAAGTGTGATTCAACAGTCTGATAATGATCAGATATAGCATAAGCTATGGCGTGTCACTTGATGTTGGACCAATTTGCCATGTTAAAGTGTGATTCAACAATCTGATAATGATCAGACATACCATAGGCTATGGCGTGTCACTTGTTTTAGGACCAACTTGCCTTATTAAAGTGTGATTCAACAATCTTATGATGATCAGATATAGCATAGGCTATGGCGAGGCACATGATTTAGGACCAATTTGCCATGTTAAAGTGAGATTCAACAATCTGATAATAATCAGATATAGCATAGGCTATGGCGTGTCACTTTATTTTGGACCAATTTTCCATGTTAAAGCGAGATTCAACAATTTGATAATAATCAGATATAGCATAGGATACGGCGTGTCACATGATTTTGGACCAATTTGCCATGTTAAAGTGAGATTCAACAATCTGATAATAATCAGATATAGCATAGGCTATGGCGTGTCACTTTATTTTGGACCAATTTTCCATGTTAAAGCGAGATTCAACAATTTGATAATAATCAGATATAGCATAGGATATGGCGCGTCACTTGATGTTTGACCAATTTGCCATGTTAAAGTGTGATTCAAAAGTCTGATAATGATCAGATATAGCATATGCTATGGCGCGTCACGTGATTTTGAACCAATTTGACATGTTAAAGCGAGATTCAACAATCTGATAATAAGCAGATATATAGCATAGGCTATGGCGCGTCACATGATTTTGGACCAATCTGCCATGTTAAAGTGTGATTCAAAAGTCTGATAATAAGCAGATATAGCATAGGCTATGGCGTGTCACTTTATTTTGGACCAATTTGCCATGTTAAAGCGAGATTCAACAATTTGATAATAATCAGATATAGCATAGGATATGGCGCGTCACTTGATTTTTGACCAATTTGCCATGTTAAAGTGTGATTCAAAAGTCTGATAATGATCAGATATAGCATAGGCTATGGCGCGTCACGTGATTTTGAACCAATTTGACATGTTAAAGCGAGATTCAACAATCTGATAATAAGCAGATATATAGCATAGGCTATGGCGCGTCACATGATTTTGGACCAATTTGCCATGTTAAAGTTTGATTCAAAAGTCTGATAATAAGCAGATATAGCATAGGCTATGGCGCGTCACTTGATTTTTGACCAATTTGCCATGTTAAAGTGAGATTCAACAGTCTGATAATGATCAGATATAGCATAAGCTATGGCGTGTCACATGATTTTGGACCAATTTGCCATGTTAAAGTGTGATTCAAAAGTCTGATAATGATCAGATATAGCATAGGCTATGGCGCGTCACGTGATTTTGAACCAATTTGACATGTTAAAGCGAAATTCAACAATCTGATAATAATCAGATATAGCATAGGTTATGGCGCGTCACTTGATTTTTGACCAATTTGCCATGTTAAAGTGAGATTCAACAGTCTGATAATGATCAGATATAGCATAGGCTATGTCGTGTCACATGATTTTGGGCCAATTTGCCATGTTAAAGCGAGATTCAACAATTTGATAATAATCAGATATAGCATAGGCTATGGCGCGTCACTTGATTTTTGACCAATTTGCCATGTTAAAGTGAGATTCAACAGTCTGATAATGATCAGATATAGCATAAGCTATGGCGTGTCACATGATTTTGGACCAATTTGCCATGTTAAAGTGTGATTCAAAAGTCTGATAATGATCAGATATATAGCATAGGCTATGGCGTGTCACATGATTTTGGACCAATTTGCCATGTTAAAGTGTGATTCAACAGTCTGATAATGATCAGATATAGCATAAGCTATGGCGTGTCACTTGATGTTGGACCAATTTGCCATGTTAAAGTGTGATTCAACAATCTGATAATGATCAGACATACCATAGGCTATGGCGTGTCACTTGTTTTAGGACCAACTTGCCTTATTAAAGTGTGATTCAACAATCTTATGATGATCAGATATAGCATAGGCTATGGCGAGGCACATGATTTAGGACCAATTTGCCATGTTAAAGTGAGATTCAACAATCTGATAATAATCAGAAATAGCATAGGCTATGGCGTGTCACTTTATTTTGGACCAATTTTCCATGTTAAAGCGAGATTCAACAATTTGATAATAATCAGATATAGCATAGGATATGGCGTGTCACATGATTTTGGACCAATTTGCCATGTTAAAGTGAGATTCAACAATCTGATAATAATCAGATATAGCATAGGCTATGGCGTGTCACTTTATTTTGGACCAATTTTCCATGTTAAAGCGAGATTCAACAATTTGATAATAATCAGATATAGCATAGGATATGGCGCGTCACTTGATTTTTGACCTATTTGCCATGTTAAAGTGTGATTCAAAAGTCTGATAATAAGCAGATATAGCATAGGCTATGGCGCGTCACTTGATTTTTGACCAATTTGCCATGTTAAAGTGAGATTCAACAGTCTGATAATGATCAGATATAGCATAAGCTATGGCGTGTCACATGATTTTGGACCAATTTGCCATGTTAAAGTGTGATTTAAAAGTCTGATAATGATCAGATATAGCATAGGCTATGGCGCGTCACGTGATTTTGAACCAATTTGACATGTTAAAGCGAAATTCAACAATCTGATAATAATCAGATATAGCATAGGTTATGGCGCGTCACTTGATTTTTGACCAATTTGCCATGTTAAAGTGAGATTCAACAGTCTGATAATGATCAGATATAGCATAGGCTATGTCGTGTCACATGATTTTGGGCCAATTTGCCATGTTAAAGCGAGATTCAACAATTTGATAATAATCAGATATAGCATAGGCTATGGCGCGTCACTTGATTTTTGACCAATTTGCCATGTTAAAGTGAGATTCAACAGTCTGATAATGATCAGATATAGCATAAGCTATGGCGTGTCACATGATTTTGGACCAATTTGCCATGTTAAAGTGTGATTCAAAAGTCTGATAATGATCAGATATATAGCATAGGCTATGGCGTGTCACATGATTTAGGACCAATTTGCCATGTTAAAGTGTGATTCAACAGTCTGATAATGATCAGATATAGCATAAGCTATGGCGTGTCACTTGATGTTGGACCAATTTGCCATGTTAAAGTGTGATTCAACAATCTGATAATGATCAGACATACCATAGGCTATGGCGTGTCACTTGTTTTAGGACCAACTTGCCTTATTAAAGTGTGATTCAACAATCTTATAATGATCAGATATAGCATAGGCTATGGCGTGGCACATGATTTAGGACCAATTTACCATGTTAAAGTGAGATTATACAATTTGATAATAATCAGATATAGCATAGGCTATTGCGCGTCACGTGATTTTGGACCAATTTGCCATGTTAAAGTGAGATTCAACAATCTGATAATAATCAGATATAGCATAGGCTATGGTGTGGCACTTGATTTAGGACCAATTTGCCATGTTAAAGCGAGATTCAACAATCTGATAATGATCAAATATAGCATAGGCTATGTCGTGTCACATGATTTTGGACCAATTTGCCATGTTAAAGTGAGATTCAACAATCTGATAATGATTAGATATAGCATAGACTATGGCGCGTCACGTGATTTTGGACCAATTTGCCATGTTAAAGTGTGATTCAACAATCTGATAATAATCAGATATAGCATAGGCTATGTCGTGTCACATGATTTTGGAGCAATTTGCCATGTTAAAGTGAGATTCAACAATCTGATAATGATTAGATATAGCATAGACTATGGCGCGTCACGTGATTTTGGACCAATTTGCCATGTTAAAGTGTGATTCAAAAGTCTGATAATGATCAGATATAGCATAGGCTATGGCGCGTCACTTGATTTTGGACCAATTTGCCATGTTAAAGTGAGATTCCAAAATCTGATTATGATCAGATATAGCATAGGCTTTGGCGTGTCACATGATTTTGGACCCATTTGCCATGTTAAAGTGAGATTCAACAATTTGGTAATGATCAGATATAGCATAGGCTATGGCGCGTCCCTTGATTTTGGACCAATTTGCCATGTTAAAGCATTACAATAAGTTGAGGACATCCTGCGTGTATACGAGCATACACGCACATCATCACACTAACGTGGTATAGGGGCTTTGTACGTATGCCAGCGTTTGTGAACTCACAACTCATTCACATTATACCTTTGCTGTAATCAACCTATATATTTACAAAGCTTAACATGTCTTCTTTCCAATCATACACACTTTTATCATAAATACTAATTTTGCACTACCGTTAATAAATACATCTTTGGCAGTTCTTTTCATACCACGGACTCAAAAATCGGCGGATGTCCGATTCATAACACCCGCTGCGATCAACCTCCGACAAGCGAGAATTCCCTGTTCTAGACTACGGTGTATCTCCGCGGGAGGCCTCCATTCATAAAATCAACCTAATTTTATTTGTTACAATGATCATAAGGCATAATATCATCTAAAGGTCACCGACCAAATGTTTCCTTGAACCTTAGTCATTTCTAATATTCATGATGTTTCCTACATGATCGAAAGCAGTTCGGTCGAAAAGCGTGTTCGCCTGTCTTCAGCGCCAAAGGCATGACCTTACAACGTGATTCACTACATTATTGATTAATACGTCACTGTTAACTAAACAAGATTGGTCGATACCACCATTGCTCATAGGGGTGTTTCATGTAACAGCAACCCAAATAGAAGATATTTGATGCGCGATGTATTTTTTTTCTAGGCGAAGAGCTATGAACTTTTTTATTTTATTTTAAAGTGAGGCTCATTTTTATGTAATTGGAAGTTCGTACGCGCAGGTAAACATGCATTTATTAATTCATATAATAGATTTTGTTGAGAACCTTATGGTGTTTGTAATCAGTTTCAGATGTGATGGCAAAGTTTTCAATATATTTAATGAAAATGTTTTCCGTTAAAATATATTTAAATTAGAAATGGTTGTCAATAATAATTATATTTAAATTATTATGTTTTAATTAAAACACGAATTGAAAACTTTTTCGTGATTATTCAATTAACTTCTGGAGGCCTTATAAATTTGATAAATTTGCAGCAACTAAAAAGACATTAAAGTTCAGTTTGTAAATAGCTATAGGTATACTTTTGCTCAGCCTCAACTGATGGGCAGTGTACCTAATTATTTATAGTAAACTGGTGAGCAAAATAAAATTATCTTTTTTAATCTTAATTTTTAAAGACGTCAAGCTACACTCAAAGACACCAAGAATTTCAATTTCTTTCCTTTTATTTAAAAAACACATTCATTCACTGAGATTCACAAAATCATGTTTAATACCAGTACTGTTCAATTCATTTTCCACTATCTTTCACATAGGCTATTTAGCTTAATAGCTCTTTACTTAAACTCTCATTCCAACATTACATTGCATTCATACCATTTTACTGAAACACCTTGTCTTCAAAATCGATTAGTCTGCATACTGTATGGCCATACTACAACAAGTGACTTGAGGTCATTTGCAAGTATACAGGTCAACGCGTGATAAATGTGTGGCTCTTTCACGGTACGCTAACTCTGAATGATCGGTGTGTATTGATATGCTAATGACGCGAGGTAGTGGCAATACGTCACACCTAATTACGAAATGTCCAGGCGCTGCATAAAGTTATTGTAATGGTGAGATTCAATAATTTAATAATGATCAGATATAGCATATGCTCGGGCGTGTCACATGATGTTAGACCAATTTGCCATGTTAAAGTGAGATTCAACAATCTGATAATAATCAGATATAGCATAGGCTATGTCGTGTCACATGATTTTGGACCAATTTGCCATGTTAAAGTGAGATTCAACAATCTGATAATGATCAGATATAGCATAGGCTATGGCGCGTCACTTGATTTTGGACCAATTTGCCATGTTAAAGTGAGATTCAACAATCTGATAATGATCAGATATAGCATAGGCTATTGCGTGTCACATTATTTTGGACCAATTTGCCATGTTAAAGTGTGATTCAACAATCTGATAATGATCAGACATACCATAGGCTATGGCGTGTCACTTGTTTTAGGACCAATTTGCCATGTTAAAGTGAGATTCAACAATCTGATAATGATCAGATATAGCATAAGCTATGGCGTGTCACTTGATGTTGGACCAATTTGCCATGTTAAAGTGTGATTCAACAATCTGATAATGATCAGACATACCATAGGCTATGGCGTGTCACTTGTTTTAGGACCAACTTGCCTTATTAAAGTGTGATTCAACAATCTTATAATGATCAGATATAGCATAGGCTATGGCTCGTCACGTGATGTTGGACCAATTTGCCATGTTAAAGTGAGATTCAACAATCTGATAATAATCAGATATAGCATAGGCTATGGCGTGTCACTTGTTTTAGGACCAACTTGTCTTATTAAAGTGTGATTCAACAATCTTATAATGATCAGATATAGCATAGGCTATGGCGTGGCACATGATTTAGGACCAATTTACCATGTTAAAGTGAGATTATACAATTTGATAATAATCAGATATAGCATAGGCTATGGCGTATCACTTGTTTTAGGACCAACTTGTCTTATTAAAGTGTGATTCAACAATCTTATAATGATCAGATATAGCATAGGCTATGGCGTGGCACATGATTTAGGACCAATTTGCCATGTTAAAGTGAGATTCAACAATCTGATAATGATTAGATATAGCATAGACTATGGCGCGTCACGTGATTTTGGACCAATTTGCCATGTTAAAGTGAGATTCAACAATCTGATAATGATCAGACATACCATAGGCTATGGCGTGTCACTTGTTTTAGGACCAACTTGTCTTATTAAAGTGTGATTCAACAATCTGATAATGATCAGATATAGCATAGGCTTTGGCGTGTCACATGATTTTGGACCAATTTGCCATGTTAAAGTGAGATTCAACCATCTGATAATAATCAGATATAGCATAGGCTATGGCGTGGCACATGATTTAGGACCAATTTGCCATGTTAAAGTGAGATTCAACCATCTGATAATAATCAGATATAGCATAGGTTATGGCGTGGTCCATGCATTACAATAAGTTGAGGACATCTTGCACGTGTACGAGCATACACGCACATCTTCACACTAACGTGGTATAGGGGCTTTGTACGTATGCCAGCGTTTGTGAACTCACAACTCATTCACGTTATACCTTTGCTGTAATCAACCTATATATTTACAAAGCTTAACATCTCTTCTTTCCAATCATATATACTTTTATCATAAATACTAACTTTGCACTACCGTTAATATACACATCTTTGGCAGTTCTTTTCATACCACGGACTCAAAAATTGGCCGAGTTCCTATATTCATAACACCCGCTGCGATCAACTTCCGACAAGCGAGAATTCCCCGTGCTAGATCATAGTGTATCTCCGCGGCAGTCCCCCATTCATAAAATCAACCTAATTTTATTTGTTACAACGATCATAAGGCACAATATCATTTAAAGGTCACCGACCAAATGTTTCCTTGACCCTTAGTCATTTCTAATATTCATGATGTTTCCTATATGATCGAAAGCAGTTTGGTCGAAAACCATGAACGCGTGGCTTGAATGCCGAAGTCCTATGCAAGTTAATTGAGGTCATGCACGAGTGTACAGGTCAGCGCGTGATTTCTGTGTGGCCCTTTCACGGTACGCTAACTTTGAATGGTCGGTCTGTATTGATATGCTAATGACGCATGGTAGTGGCACTACGTCACACCTAATTGATAAATGTCCGAGCTGTGCACAAAGTTGTTGTAATGGATATTGGACCAATTTGCCATGTTAAAACGAGATTCAACAATCTGATAACAATCTGATAATAAATCAGATATAGCATAGGTTATGGCGTGTCATGTGATTTTGGACCAATTTGCCATGTTAATGTGAGATTCAACAATCTGATAATAATCAGATATAGCATAGGCTATGGTGTGTCACTTGAATTAGGACCAATTTGCCATGTTAAAGTGAGATTCAACAATCTGATAATGATCAGATATAGCATAGGCTATGGCGTGTCACGTGATTTTGGTCCAATTTACCATGTTAAAGTGAGATTAAACAATCTGATAATGATCAGATATAGCATAGGCTATGGCGCGTCACATGATTCTTGACGGAGTTGCCATGTTAAAATGAGATTCAACAATCTGATAATAATCAGATATAGCATAGGCTATGGCGCGTCACTTGATTTTGGACCAATTTGCCATGTTAAAATGAGATTCAACAATCTGATAATGATCAGATATAGCTTCGGCTATGGCGTAGCACATGATTCTGGACCAATTTGCCATGTTAAAACGAGATTCAACAATCTGATAATGATCAGATATAGCATAGGCTATGGCGTGTCACGTGATTTTGAACCAATTTGCCATGTTAAAGTGAGATTCAACAACATTACAATAAGTTGAGGACATCCTGCATTGATCCGAGCATACACACACAGCATCACACTAACGTGGTGTAGGGGCTTTGTACGTATGCCGGAGTTTGTGAACTCACAACTCATTCACACTATACCTTTGCTGTAATCAACCTATATTTTTACAAAGCTTAACATCTCTTCTTTCCAATCATATAAACATTTATTATAAATACTAACTTTGCACAACCGTTAATATACATATCTTCGGCAGTTCTTTTCATATCACGGACCCCAAAATAGGTCGATTCCCCATTCATAACACGCGTTGCGAGCATCTTCAATTAAGCCAGAATTCCCCAGGCAAAACCACCGTGTATCTCCGGGGGAGTCCACCATTCATAAAATCAACCTAAATTTATTGTTTATGTCAATCATAAGCTACAATATCATCTAAAAGTCACCGACCAAATGTTTCCTTGACCATTAGTTATTTTTAATATTCATGATGTATCCTACATGATCGAAAGCAGTTTGGTCGAAAACCATGTGCGCCTGGCTTGAATGCCGACAGCCCTATGCAAGTGTATTGAGGTCATGCACGAGTGTACAGGTCAGCGCGTGATTTCTGTGTGGCCCCTTCACGGTACGCTAACTTTGAATGGTCGGTCTGTATTGATATGCTAATGACGCGAGGTAGTGGCACTACGTCACACCTAATTAATAATGTCCAAGCGCTGCACAAAGTTGTTGTAATGATTTGATAATAATCAGATATAGCATAGGCAATGGCGTGTCACGTGATTTTGGACCAATTTGCCATGTTAAAGCGAGATTCAATAATCTGATAATAATCAGATATAGCATAGGCTATGGCATGGCACATGATTTTGAACCAATTTGCCATGTTAAAGTGAGATTCAACAATCTGATAATGATCAGATATAGCATAGGTTATGGCGTAACACATGATTTTTGACCAATTTGCCATGTTAAAGTGAGATTCAACAATCTGATAATAATCAGATATAGCATAGGCTATGGCGCGTCACGTGATTTTGGACCAATTTGCCATGTTAAAGTGAGATTCAACAATCTGATAATAATCAGATATAGCATAGGCTATGGCATGTCACATGATTTTGGACCAATTTGCCATGTTAAAGTGAGATTCAACAATCTGATAATGATCAGATATAGCATAGGCTATGGCGCGTCACTTGATTTTTGACCAATTTGCCATGTTAAAGTGAGATTCAACAATCTGATAATAATCAGATATAGCATAGGCTATGGCGCGTCACGTGATTTTGGACCAATTTGCCATGTTAAAGTGAGATTCAACAATCTGATAATAATCAGATATAGCATAGGTTTTGGCGTGGTCCATGATTCTGGACCAATTTGCCATGTTAAAGTGAGATTCAACAATGTGATAATAATCAGATACTAGCGGGCATCCGCGCAAGACCCGCTAGAAGATTTCACGGGGAGGTAAGTGAACAAAGCGTAAGAAAATGTGATACAATATCAAGAACATGTCGTACATGTATACATAATCCAGACGGGCCCTAAATAATCCGAATATCGCATGTGCTTTTGATAATCCAGGTATACATGTGCCTTAAATAGGTAGGCCTACCTTTGTCTTTCCAGCCTCCAGATACCTATGTAGGCCTCCCATGTGACCTAAAATGCATGTACCCGTTGTCCCATTATATCCAGGGACCCCATAGGCCTAAGCCCTACCCTAATCCAGTTACCACAGGTGCCCTTAATGGCACTGGATACCACATAATCCAGGTACTGCAGTGTGCCGTTATATCGAGATAGCCAGGTGCCCTTACTTTATCATTCAAGTAACTTGAATTAATCGCGGGTGCCGAAGATAGCGGGCAGTAATAGTCATATAACAATAGGCAGAGGTGAGTAATATCAAAGCGTTATAAATGTTTATATAAATATCAAGAGTTTGTCCTTATTCAGGTACCTAAAATGCCCTTGATATAAAGTAAGTGACATGGTACCCTTAATACACCATGCGCCTAGGCCCAATGTGCTCTTTTCCTAACTCAAGTACTCCACGTGTTCTTAACACACCGGTTGCCCATTATAGGCCTAGGCCCTACCCCTCACAGATGGCCTTAATAACCCAGGTACCGCATTTGCCGGCATTATAGCCATACCAATGTGCCCGTATTATATCCAGTTTATAATGGAAAGCGCAGGTATAGGTGCCGAAGCTATAATAGCGGGTGGTTAGTCACATCAAAACGTATAAAGATGAGGGTATTGTAAAACAGCAAGAGTATGTCGTTGATACTCCATGTATCCTAGGTGCCCTTAATACTGACATTGGTACCACAGTGCCCTTAATAATCCATATATACCATGTGCCCTTAATAATCCATATATACCATGTGCCCTTAATAAATCCATGTATGCCATGCATGTATAACACATGGTTCCCTTGATTCTTCAGGTACCACCCCATGTAGGCCTACTTTAATAATCAAGATTGTGTATAAGTGATCCTATATAGGACCTCCATGGACTATGTGGTTTATCTTGAATCGAATATTAAGGCACCCGTGATAACTGTGTATGCAGCTATTAGGGCCTACGTGGATTAATAAGGACACCTGTACGATGAATGGTTATTCAGGTGTAGGAATACTTAAAATATTCAGAGTATCTGGATTGCCTTAATATCCCCTCCCCCCTTGTTAGCTCATGTCCCTACCCATTTTGTACCCCAAATAATACAAAAGTTGGATTTTAATGTCAAAACTGAAAGTAACTTAAAATTAGCTTTAAAATGTCTCCCCCGATTCTTTTATTGCCCCGCCACCCTGTTTTCCACCTTTAAAATGTTGATATGTGTGCCATCCGGGTTTTGTTTGGCCTATTTACTTAAAATACATTATTCCTCCAATAGGCATGTAGGGCCTAAACGTATGTAATCCCTTTGTTATGTTTGTTGTGTTCTAAATAAGGCCTTCCGAGATACTACCTAACACACCCTTAAAATCAAGTTATCACAGGTGGCACACCTGCGCATAGTACATCCAGGTAATTTGAGACTATCTGCGTTTTATAGTGAACCCGTAATCCAGATACCACTGATGCCCTTACTAATCCAGACACTCTATAATAATCATGATAATATACTACACGTTCCGTTTATCCACATGCCCATGTGCCCTTATATCCAGATTATCAAGTAAGGGAAGTGCGGGGAGGAGGAGGTGGCTTTAGGGTATGATGGGGCAATACCGCACGTTCCGTTTATCCAGATACCCATGTGGCCTTCGTAAGGCCGCCTTATTATATCCATATTATCAAGTAAGGCCGGAAGTGCGGGGAAGGGGGTTTAGACCTTAGGGTATGATGTGACAATCCCGTAATTTACGTGCTATATAAGCCGCACGGCGAATAAGCCGCAGCACCTCAAATTAAGATTTAGACCTCATCGTATACAGTAAGCCGCACCGCTGTATAATAAGTCGCACAAAGAAAATGAAAGGGGTGTGTGTGGGGGAGGGGTGTGTGTGTGGTGGGGGGGGGGGGGGGGGGGGGGGTGGGGTCGACCATGATCCACCAGCCCATAGCTTCATGACCAGCCATGGGGTTACAACTGCATGAGTGACTCCATCAAATGTATTTTCCTTCAGCCACTTCAGTCACTTGTTATCCTGGATACGGTTTGCGCCTTGCTCCCAGTTTCTTTATTAAAATAAAGGTCTTGGCTTTATGATTAATGTTTTGTTTGTGTTTGCTCTCGTTACATTTTATTGTACTGTACGGTATGCACCGCGGAGCAACCGTACGGAGTGCCTGCTTTCACTGCATGCCCCGTTTACAATGTACAGTTTGCACCATAAACGCGTACACACTTTGTCTGCGTCTTTACGTGTGCGCCGAATCGCGTGCGCCATGTTAAACGCGGTCGCGCAGCAACAACAACGGTTGGTATCATGGTATGGTACCGCCAGTTTCTTTATCGATACTATATGGTGTGACGCTCTTATATACAAATTAACTAAAATTGGTATCGGAGGTAAATTTCTTAAAACAATTCAAGACATGTACAGTACTCATCAGTCTGTTTCACTGTTAAATGTGATGGTAAACTAACTGACTCTTTTAGCACTACAGTTGGGGTGAAACAAGGATGTGTTCTTAGTCCTATGTTCTTCAATATATTTCTCAATGACCTTCCAAACATCTTTAACTCCAATTGTGACCCAGTTACGCTTAATAACCATGATCTTAATTGTCTTATGTATGCTGATGATTTAATCCTCATCTCAAAAAGCCCTAATGGCTTACAGTGTGCTCTTAACCGATTACATGACTATTGTATTAAGTGGAAACTCATTGTAAATATTGATAAATCAAACATTATGATCTTTAATAAAAGAGGTCATATTCTAGATAAGTTTGAATTTAGTTATGGTAATGTTAGTCTTAAGATTACTAATGAATATTGTTATTTGGGCATTGTTTTTATACCGTCTGGCTCATTTACAAAAGCTATCTTACGTCTCAAAGAAAAGGCACTGAAAGCATATTTCAAGATAAGGGAAAATTTATACAATTCATCATACAAATGTAGTCTGAAATTATTCAGTACACTTATTCAACCAATCTTAAATTATGGTTGTGAAGTATGGGCCCCGTATTTACTGAAAAGCCTTAATGATTCAAATTTCGTTACTGTATGTGATAAACTCTCAAGCGAAACCTTGCATATTAAGGTTTGTAAACTTATTTTAGGAGTAAACAAAAGAACAACCAATAATGCAGTAAGAGGCGAACTAGGTAGTTTCCCATTGCTCATTATAATGCTGAGTTTATCGGTAAAATATTGGTGGAATTTGAACAAAAAATGTATGAATGGATGCACATCTTTAGTAATCGATGCTTTAATCGATAACAGAAAGATGTCCGATTCCGGAGCATTTACTTGGTCTTCGGGCATTAAGAAGATTTTAACCATGATTCATAATATCGACATTTGGCACAAACCTAACACAATCACTTCTGGTAATTTTCGTAACCTAATTATAGGTAATCTTGAATCCATATACAGTGATCACTGGTCTAATGTTATTAACAACTTCCAGTCTAAACTTCGATGTTACTGCACGTTCAAAGATTCTTTTGATTTGGAAAATTACATTGTTCTTTTTAACCAGTCTCGTAGATCCCTATTTTGTAAATTAAGAGTTAGCGCTCACTCACTCATGATTGAAAAGGGGCGATATGTATACCCGATAATCCCCCCCCCCCCACCCCAAATGAAAGGATATGCATGTCATGCAATCTAAATGTCATCGAAGATGAATTTCACTTCATTATGAAATGCCCGCTCTATAATGATATGCGTACTAAAATGATATCTGAAATTGGTGAAATATATGATCTTGATAACTTAGATGACAATGACATTTTCTTGACTATAATGAGGGTTAACGAATTTGATTGCATTCGTCCAGTTATTAATTTTGTAAACTCTGCATTTGAGTTGCGTACATCTTCAGGAGTTAAAATTGTATATGATATATATGTATCTATATTTTATACTTATGTACATTTGTTTGTTATAATTTGTTTGTTTGTTTGTTTGTTTGTTTCCTTATCTTTGTGTACTTTGACCATACCTATATGTTTGGTGAATGTCAAATAATAAATACATTATCGTTAGCAAACTCCGCGTTCATCTATGTTATTAATGTGAAAGTGTCACTTTAAGATCTGCGTAAGAGTTTTTGTTTACATTTAGAAAATGTCGTAAAATATTTTAATTTGTTGGACGTATAGTCCCGTATAAATGCTTGTTACTATGCGTTCTTTAAGAATAACAAACAGGCGCATATACAGAAATGTAGCTATATCCCTGAAGAAAATATTTTGGGTGAAGACCATATGTCATATGTCATCACTCATTCCAAAAACCACAATTTGTGTCCGAACATTAACTACCCGAGTAAAAGAAATTCAACATTTCGGATTTTCGTATGTAATCCTTTCTGCGCATGTCTGAAAACGGTAAAAAACGAGCATTGAACTATCTAATTAGCTCGTGTATTAGAGGCGCAATTACCACGCTTTTTCAGTTGAAGAGGGACGCGAATGTAAAATTATATTGAACTATCTAATAAAGCCATGTTCCGAAAATTAGTATATACATGTAGATAGCATAGGCTATGGCGCGTCACGTGATTTTGGACCAATTTGCCATGTTAAAGTGAGATTCAACAATCTGATAATGATCAGATATAGCATAGGCTACGGCGTCTCACTTGATTTAGGACCAATTTGCCATGTTAAAGCGAGATTCAACAGTCTGATAATAATAAGATACTAGCGGGCACCAGCGCTTCGCGCTGGACCCGCTAGAAGATTTCACGGGGAATAAGTAAACAAAGCGTAAGAAAATGTGATACAATAATAT
This sequence comes from Ophiura sarsii, assembly GCA_035610835.1. Lineage (NCBI taxonomy): Eukaryota > Metazoa > Echinodermata > Ophiuroidea > Amphilepidida > Ophiuridae > Ophiura > Ophiura sarsii. Next base: position 61,084,222 of record CM069459.1, on the reverse strand, counting down.
CAAGAACATGTCCTACATGCATACATAATCCAGACGTGGCCCTAAATATTCCGAATATCGCAGGTGCTTTTGATAATCCAAGTATACATGTGCCTTAATCTAGGTAGGCCTACGTGTGTGTTTCCAGACACATACGTAGGCCTCCCATGAGACCTGAAATGCAGGTACCCTTTGTCCCATTATATCCAGGGATCCCATAGGCCTAAGCCCTACTCCCCTAATCCAATTACCCCAGGTGCCCTTGATAATGCACCGGATACCACATAATCAAGGTAGGCCCACTGCAGTGTGCCGTTATCTCGAGATACCCAGGTGCCCTTACTTTATCATAGTCAAGTAAATTAAACGCGGGTGCCAAAGATAGCGGGCAGTAAAAGTCATATCACAATATAGGCAGAGGTGAGCAATATCAAAGCGTATACATGTTTATATAAATATCAAGAGTATGTCCTTAAATAATTCAGGTACTCTTCATATAATGTAAAGTGCCCTTGATATAATGTAATTGACATGGTGCCCTTAATACACCATGAGCCTAGGCCCAATGTGCTCTTAATTAATACCTGAGATACCCATGTTCCTAATCCAAGTAGGCCTACTCCATCAACGTGTTCTTAATACCCCCAGTTATTACCTCCTGTCAGCGCATGTCTCTACCTATTTTGTACCCCAAATAATAAAAAGTTGAATTTTAATGTCAAAATTGAAAGTTACTTAAAATTAGCTTTTAAATGTCTCCCCCGATTATTTTATTGCCCCGCCATCCAGTTTTCCTCCTTTAACATTTTGGTGCTGGTGTCGCCACTGCCCATTCACATACAGTATCCAGGTAATTCAGTAGGCCTACGTTCTCACTCTGAGCGTTATAGTTTTATAGTCGGTCGTTTAGTTTTATGGTCGGCGGAGTCTATCATCAAGATTACTTGCACCATTCCAAGCTTGTACTTGAGCACAATGTGTGCCATCCGGGTTTTGTTTGGCCTATTTACATTAAATACATTATTCCTCCAATAGGCATGTGGGGCCTTAACGTATAGTATGTAGTCCCTTTGTCATGTTTGCTGTGTTCTATAAAGCCTCCCGAGATACTACCTGAGTGTACACCCTTAAAATCCAGTTATCACAGGTGGCCCACCTGCGCATAAGTATATCCAGGTAATTTGAGACTCGTTTTATAGTGAACCCCGTAATCCAGATACCACGGATGCTCTTAATAATCCAGACACTCTTTAATAATCATGATAATGTACCACACGTTCCGTTTATCCAGATGCCCCATGTGCCCTTATAATCAGATTATCAAGTAAGGGAAGTGCGGAGAGGAGGAGCTGGCTTAGGGTACACTATTAGAAAAAGGGTGCTTCAGAAGGGTACTTGGCTGTCCCGTATATGGTTTAAAGGAGACCAATGTTTGCCCATATTTTGCCCATTTTGAACTTTAAAATGGTTCTTTTTGGAACCTTTTAAGGTGATATAAAGGGTTCCATACGGGACAGCCAAGAACCCCTGAAGCCTGAAGCATCCTTTTTCTAAGAGTGTACGGACTGCCTGCTTTCACCCTGCCACGTTACAATGTGCAGTTTGCGCCACAAACGCGTGTACACTTTGTATGCGTCATTACGTGTGCGCCGATTCGCTCGTCATGATAAACGCGGCCGCGCAGCTTCAACATAGAAACGGTTGTTATGGTACCGCCACAGTTTCTTTATCGTTAGCAAACTACGCGTTCATCTATGTTACTAATGCGAAAGTGTCACGTTAAGATCTGTGTAAGAGTTTTTATTTACATTTAGAAAATGTCGTAAAATAATGTTATTTGTCGGACGTTTAGTCACGTATAAATGCTTGTACTCATGCGATCTTTAAGAATAACAAACGGCCGCATATACAGAAATGTAGCTATATCCCTGATGAAAATATTTTGGGTGAAGACCATATGTCATCACTCACTCCGAAAACCACAATTTTTGCCCGAACAGTAGCTACCCGAGTAAAAGAAATTCAACATTTCGGATTATCATCTGTGATCCTTTCTGCGCATGTCTGAAAACGGGAAAATACTGGCATTGAACTATCTAATTAGCTCGTCTATTAGAGGCGCAATTACCACGCTTTTTCAGTTGAAGAGGGACGCGAGTGTAAAATTATTATTGAACTATCTAATCAGGCGAGGGACCGAAAATTAGTATATAGATAGCATAGACTATGGCGTGTCTGTTGATTTAGGACCAATTTGCCATGTTAAAGCGAGATTTAACAATCTGATAATAATCAGATATAGCAAAGGCTATGGCATGGCACATGATTTTGGACCAATTTGCCATGTTAAAGTACGATTCACCAATCTGATAATAATCAGATATAGCATTGGGTATTGTTTGTCACATGATTCTGGACCAAATTGCCATGTTAAAGTGTGATTCAACAGCTATCAAATATAGCATGCATTGTATGTATTCCATGGTCTGAAAGCTTTTATCTCAAGAGTACTCTACATGCGTTAATATCACTATAGTAATTTATGCTTGGTTTCTTACACAATTCAAGGTCCGTTCTTTTTGATAGATAAATATGTAAAATAAAGAAGAATGCATCAAATCAAATCAAATCAAATTTATTTCCATAAAGATAACACGACATCAAAAATGTAAAACTTAAAAACAACAAAAGCGTATGGAGGAGTAGGCTGAAAAGCCAATGAGGCCTGTAAATAGCCTACCCCTTTAATACAATACAATTCAGTACATGTTACATATTTAATCCATGAATAAAACAAAATCTGACAGCGACTTAAACAAGACAAGACAAACAAGGACGAGCTCAAAAAGCGAATTATTCATATTTTTGGATGATGTTTTTCTTAAGTTTGTTTCGAAAATGGTTCACAGATATTGATTCTTTTATCCTCATCATGCTTAATTCCTTCACAAAAGAATTATCAACATAGCCTATTATTTAGCATGATATTCAAAGGTGGCATCTATTATGTCTCCAAAAAGCAGCTGCGTAAATGGTGCGCCTCAAGACTTGAAATTCACAAACTTATCTTCTTGGAGAAAGCGCACATCTATAACCAATTAATTAAAGAGGCTAAATGTGACTACCATAAGAAGCAATTTGATGGCTGTAATTCACGACAACTTTTCCAAAAAGTGAATAAACTTACCTCACCAAAATCTTCTAAAGTTTTACCATCTGAATCTGACATCCCACTTGTTGAACGCTTCTCTAGTTTCTTTGCCGACAAGATTAAGCGTATTACGGATGAGCTCCATAACTCTCCTAAAGATCATCTCTCTGTGCAATTTTCTGAATCCACCAGTGCTGTGTTGTCCAAATTTTCCACGCTTTCAGAAGAATCAGTCACAAAAATCATCATGAAATCGCCATCTACATCATGTGGATTGGATCCAATACCAACTTGGCTTCTGAAACAATGTCTACCAGAACTCATTCCCATCATCACTAGAATCATCAACTCTTCGTTAGAAGCAGGCCATTTCCCTGATGCACTGAAACATGCTCACATCACACCGCTCATCAAGAAACCTAAATTGGATCGTGAAATTCTAAAAAACTACAGGCCTGTTGCTAATCTTAAGTTTCTTGCCAAGACTGTTGAGCGTGCATGTACTGGCCAAATACAAGATTATTTATCAGAGAACAACCTATATGGAAAAATGCAGAGTGCCTATAGGTGTAACCATAGCACAGAAACAGCGCTTCTTTGTGTCTATAATAACCTACTTCTCGCTGCTGACAAGGGTCATGAAGCCATTCTCATTCTATTGGACTACTCGGCTGCTTTTGACACCATAAATCACCAAGTACTGTTAGAGCGTTTCTCAAATAAATATGGATTCACAGGTTCTGCACTTTCATGGATTAAATCGTATTTCACCAACCGTTCACAATCTGTCATTATAAATGGTCGCGAGTCATCGGTTCATGTTCCGCATGAGGGTGTTCCTCAGGGGTCAGTACTTGGCCCTTTAGGCTTCACAATTTATTCATCTCCATTAGAAGATATCATCGATTCTCACGGCATTTCCAAAATGACTTATGCAGATGACACTCAGATATATATTGTATTGAAAAATGATGATGACAGAGTAGGTGCAATCTCGCGACTGGAAACTTGTGTGACAGATATCAAATCCTGGTCCACAGCTAATGACCTTAAATTGAATGATGACAAGACTGAAGTTCTCCATATTACATCCCGCTTTAGGAAAAATTCTACGATTTCATCAGTAAAAATCAATGATTCTCACATTGAGCCAGCTTCCAGTGCCCGCAACCTTGGCATTATCCTTCAAAACGATCTTGTGATGGATGTTCATGTTAACAACATTTGTCGTGCGGCTTCTCATGCTCTTTATAAGATAGGTCAAATCCGGCGTTATCTCGATCAGCCAACAACTGAAAGACTTATTCATGCTTTTGTGACTTGCCGACTCGATAACTGCAATAGTTTACTTTATGCTCTCCCTGATACGCAAATCTCAAAACTTCAACGGATTCAAAACTCTGCTGCTCGACTTGTTACTCTGTCTAAGATTCGCTGTCACATTTCCCCTGTCCTTCGTGACTTACATTGGTTACCGATCAAATCTCGCATTATCTACAAGATTCTTCTGATAACATTTAAATGTACTCGAGCTCTTGCTCCTATGTATCTGCAAGATCTTATTCAACAATACGAGCCCACTCGCAATCTTCGTTCTGGCTCAAAATATCTTCTTGCGCATGTGTCTTCACCTTCTACTTCATATGGTCGCCGTTCTTTTCAAGATGCTTCTGCTGAACTTTGGAACAATTAACCATATCATGTTAAATCCGCCAAAACTCTTGAACAGTTCAAATCATTGCTAAAAACTTACCTATTTAATGTTAATGTTTAATTTATTTTTGTTTTGTCTTTTGTTACTCATGTTACTGTGTGTTTTTGTTTGTTTGTTTGTGATAGCGCATAGGGACTTAATTGTGTTATGCGCTCAATAAGTATGGTTTTATTATTATTATTATTATTATTATATTTTGTCCCTTGTGTGTACCAAACAAATAGAAGCTATGGGCCTATACATTATTCTGTTTTTGATTATCAAAATGTATGCATCAATGAGAAAGATAAATAAAATTCAATTCAATCAACTTAATTGAAATACAAGACTAAATGCAATTAATCATGAACGCCCACGACTAGTGCCTTTTTTCACCTGAACTGGTTGTATCCCATTGAATGAATCACCATCAATTGAGTGCGTGATATGGGAGCACACTAATACTTAAGTAAAATAGATACGTTTTACACATCGTCACGTACTGCAGCTCTGCCAATTGCCGCGATTTACAAAACACTCTATGTATACGTTTAATCAAATCCAGGGGGCGCTGTTGGAATAATTCATTAACTTGGTAATGGTAGATATAAAACCGATGACAAATAACAATTCTGGCATGCACGACCTATATATTGCGGTGAAGATTTATAAAAACATACTGGTCACGTTTTGTTCATTACAGTTTAAGCACGTATCATCGCAGTGTACGCCGTGCATTATCAAGATTATAAAAACCCATACAATGGATTCTGGTATGATTTCCTGATAATTGACAACCATGCTAATTACACGGGTACGGTTTGTAAGCCTCTAAAATGAGTTTGAAATAACACGATATACTTTAGATATCGATTCAGAAAAGTGAATTCGGATTGAAAATTAGACAGAGAATAGGGTTTTATCAAAGACCCTTTCTAACGTTGATGATACAAAATGGCTAATCAATAGCAGACCTGCGTATCATTAAACATTGTCAAAGAGTGGTTAGGAAAACGCAGTAATTGCTATATTCATTTGAGTGTACTCCCTTCCGTCTTTCATGTCTTTGAATTGGTTGCATTAACACTTTCTACGCGGTTATTGGTTTTACCATACAAAACAGAATTTTCATAAACCTTTCCCAACTCTCGATTACTGAACCAATACTAGGCAAGTTTGTACTTATTTCAATGTATTTCTCATGGTGATTTCAATTATTATGATAATGAAATTCAATAATTGTTACATTCTTTAAACGTTTTGTGACATTTTGGAAAGTCGTCTGCAGACGTCTGCCGCGTGGAAATTGTTAAAGAACTTCCAATATAATAATAAGTCTAGTATTTACTTTTATTTTTCAATATCTCTAGTGGTATGGAAGGCTATTGCGTTATGCTGTGAAACATTTTAAAAACATCATAACACCCCTCCCCTCTCTAATTCACCATGTTCAACGCGGACTGTCTATTCGTTTGATCTTTATTTGTCGTGACTCTTTCAAAATATTCGCTCCAAGTTATAAATACATGAAAGATGCTTTACAATCCATAGAATCTGTATTCACCGGAGAGCGTATAACAATTCGCATAACTGCATCGGTAGTGTAGCGCATAACGCTTTCAACATAAATGTGTATATTATAATGTGGAGCGCCCACATTCGCTCCAACACAATCTGTGCAAGTTAAAAATACACCAAACCATGCTTAGGTCCACATGTAATCGGGTCAACATGGTCAATAGGGGTACAATTATGTCTGTATTTTAATCGGAGAGCGTCTAAATGTGCATGCCCCCATCGCTGAGGCAACGCATAGAATAAATGTGGAGCATTCACATTCGCTCCAACACCAAAATCTGCCCCATACGAAGACTCCACATTCATTGTTTAATAATAAGGCCTATACGACCTATATCTTGCGGTGGAAATGAATACATACTGGTCACGTTTTGTGCATTATATTATGTTTAACACTTTCCATGCGGTTATTGGTTTTACCATGTACAAGACAAATTTTACAGAAACCTTTTCCAACTTTCAAAGTCTTATCTCAATAATTAAAGAAACAATACTTCTAATTGCAATGTATTTCTCATGGTGATTCCAAATATGGTGATGAAATTTATTAATTTTGACATTTTTGAATCATTTTGTGACATTTTGGAACTGTCTATAATTATCTGTATTCACCATATTCCCTTCCCAATATCTGTATTCGCTCCAGCCTGTGCAAAACATTATCAGATGAAACTATACATTCAATATATATTCATGTAGTGTTAAAATTACACGTATAGATAATAATAATAATAATAATATTACCGTTCTTATATAGCGCTTTCCACAATGCAAGCACAGTCCCAAAGCGCTTTTTAAATCAATTATTATCGCTGCTGCCAGTTTAGATATCAGAATCCTTTGGTCGTTACACTTAGGCGGCTACCAGTCAACAAGTGCACAAGCCTATCAGCACTACTTAGATTTTGATATCCTTACAGCTCCCCCAAAATATCGCTTGGGTCGACGAAGCAATTGAGTACCTTGCCCAAGGATACAAACATGTTGGCCGTAGCGGGACTCGAACTCACAACCTTTGCATCGTGAGACCGGCGTCTTATCCACTAGACCATACACGCTCTCTAGATGAGATAAGTAAATAAGATAAGATGGTGTCAATATAAGACTTCTCACCATTTGTTATTTATTTAAATGATCCTAGCTCAAAGATTTACTCCAAACCTATTGAGATTTTGATAGAAATACATTACGATTATGGAAGAGTCAAAATACATGGTTCTTCTTTTTTAACGGATTTATATTTTTGAAATGTTACTGAAGATTTTGGAATAAAGTTGCTTTATAAAGTACATGTTTATGTATATTCTTTTGATTTACAATTTCTTTCATTTACGCATTTGTTTTACCATGTTTACTGCTTTTCTATAATCATATTGTTTTGTACTTGTTATATTACCACAGAAAAAAACACAACGGTTTTCCCCTCCAAATTGAAGGGCAGTCAAGTTATAATAAGTTCACACATATAACGTCTCATCATACGGGGCGCAAGGAATACATCTGATGCTGTTAACATGCTTAATATGAACTCCGTTGAACTTCATTTCACCTTTATTATCTATATACACACCGACGTGACATTTTTTGAGACATTTGAAGCAAATTTCGCATTGTATTCGAAGTTTCAACCCCAATTTACCCCTTATGTAACAACTAATAAAAAGACTTCAATCACGTGGTTCAATCGATCCAATCCAAATATCAACAAAGTGTTCTTCCAAGAATCATAGCGCTTTTGAAGACGCCAGTCACAACATTTTACAAAATGTTTCAAAAATGTCAACATTATTTAATTTTATTACCATATTTGGAATCACCATGACAAATGCATTAACATAAGTACAAACATGCCTAGTATTGGTTAAGTAATTCTGGAAATTAGACTTTAAAAGTTGGGGAACATTTCTGAAAAATCTGTTTCGATATGGTCTCGTGGAAAGTGTTAATGTCGCTTAAAAAACCAACAAAAAACACCCAACCTCTATGTTGTCAACCAGGGTCTTCAATTTGGCTATACCAGGAGGTGATACAATGCTTCTTAAGGCCCATTTCTGTGTGATGGCTATGCATGTAATCAGCACGTCCTATTTTGTTTAACAGTCTAGCATTTATGTGTCAATATTATGTGAATAATCTAGCAATTTTGGCGGAAAGTCTCTATCAACCTATTCACCAATGTTAATTTCCACCTGCTGTAAGTCTCTACCCTTTCCTCCTCTCTTAAAATAAAATGCTGTCATTGTTACAAATAGGGTGATTTACACCTGATTTCATTCATTCCTCACATATATTATATTTACTGTTAACATTACTGAAATTTAGTTCAAACATTCGAATTCGACCTCCGAATATTCCTGTAGTCGTTTTAATATATTGTAGGTTGATCGTGAGTATGTATTCCTTAACCCTTAAACAATTCATGTTAAGACAATGAAAGAGGATGAAAAATAAGACAGATGTAAATTCCCAAATTGTACATCTTAATTACAGTGGAGTCATATGTCTTTGTGTTCCTCATCGCGATTCAAATAAATAATTTCTCTATGATATCTATGCGCATAAATACTTGAATTGCGTATCATCCAATACGTTTCAAACTGACATCCTATAAAGTACGGTCTATGATATATTCATCACTTTTTTTTGTTATAACTTAAATTGGCAGCTCACCATCCCCGCACGCTTTACCGTATTCGTTACCGCGTAGATATTAATATTAATTATCACGCTTCAGTCAAGGCGTCTGACAGCTACTCAGCGGTGGTACTATCCATTTGAACAACAACCTCGCTAGTTTGGAGTAGGCAGGGTGTTGATGAACCGACTTTACAAACAGCTCTCACAGGAGTTGAGTGTTTATGTGGACGCAACGCTGTGCTAAAAGTAAATCGCTGTGTGTCAATCGTTACAACGGACTTCTTTTACATTCATTGTGCTGGTGGCAATGCTAACCTATTGGACCATAAATACGGATCACATTTGACATAAATTCATCTTGTTGCGAAAATCGCTGTGTTGGAATTTGACGATAGGGAATCGGTTGGTGACGGTATGGAATAAGTTTGGAAATGTCAAGAACTTAAGTGGAATTCGTGGTCTATCATATATTTGATTTAGCCCTCACATGTGTCAGCTCAGTGAGAACATACTACTATTGTGTTAGTGCTGAAATAGTGAATGTGTCGTAAGGAAATCGTTTGATGACTTTATATTACGCTGGAATAAGTTTATTCATGAAAGAATCTGGACATTGAATATTGGCCTGACGTATTTCTAACTTTGATCAGGCATCAGCATTAAATGCATTTGATTGTAGACTACATCAAGATGGTTGACATAACATCGCTTTTGTCAATCTGCACGATATTGACCATCATCTTGAGCAATGCAACCGGACAGACGTCTGTCTCCCAGGCAAAGACAACAACAGTGGTCGTCACAGCACCGTTACCGGAAGTTGATGAAGGTGATATCCTCTCTATACATTGCGAAGTATCGCACATGAAACTTGGACAAGAAGTCGTCATCTTGAAAAAGACACACGATGGAGTGATTAAGATATCGTCTGAGGATAAAATATTAGTTGAAGACGATCGGATTTTTGTCGCAAAGAGGCCATTACAAAACGGTGGAATGGTCTACTTTCTATCAATTATCGACGTGTTACTAGAAGATGACGGTGAATACTATTGTAAAGTTACGGAGAATACAGAGGTTGGAGGAACACTGGACGTTGCCATTGAATCGGTACTCGTTGGTATATTGCACTTTCCAACGGATCCAGTTTGCACTGCACCCATGTCATTGAGTATACATGAGGGTGCATGGGTTGCATTCAATTGCTCGGCAGGACCTGCCAACCCAGCCGTATCCATGAAATGGACCGTGATGGGTAAATCGTTGGCTCATATGGAAACTAAATCAGGGGAATATACGTATTCTGTGCTTCGATTTAAAGCCGAACGGAAATATCACAACGCTATGTATGTGTGTTCGATTGGTAGTAAAGCTTTCCCAAGCCGCGTCAAAACATGTCATGTTGGGCCAATACATGTAATAGCAGGGGGTGACGGTATCGATGAACCCGATTTGATTGATACCCCATCTTTAAGTGACACACCTAAATTACCACCTGGTCATAATACTGAAAATGATAACATTGATATGACTGATAGTGAGACAATACGATGCAAGGTGGAATGCGACTTATTCTCATCAGATGTATTTTATTGGATTGTATCAACAGTAGTCATAAGTGTAATTGCCTTTATATTCTTTGTATTTGGTATGATACTCATCATTAAATACTGTCGTCTAAATAGCATCCCCACAACCCGATACTCGTTGCCATCCCAACACCCGGAACAGATATATTCGGAGGTAGAAGCGAGACGTGGGGAAGTTAAAGAATACATGGCTTTAATGAAACCTGCCGTTAAGAGCTCCATTATAATGGTACAAAGAGAAAGGGATCATGGCAGATTTGAAGAACACCTTGCACACTAATCCTCCGTCAACAACATTTTGAATTTCACCCGCTACAGCGGGTATTTAACCAGTGTTAGTTTACACGCAGAAGATTACGCTGTAAATGTTCTGTTTATTTTCAACTCATACGTATGGCATACTTGATACCCGTATAGCTTGAGCTGGTATATAATTTAAGGCAGAATTGCAATCTGCTTTTAAATATTTGAAGACGAGAACTAAAAGCGAAATAGTATACGTTCGTTTCCATAATTGACACACAAATATCAAGTTCTGTAGCCCGGGTGCATCTTCCTATAAATGAACCAAATGTCACTGACAATTACTCCCTGCGGTATAAAGAAATCGTTTATAGCTCATAGCTATTACGAAGCTACCAATTTACATGTTTTTAAGAAGCTTTTTAATACCAGGGGGTATACGGCACTGTTAATAGACGCCATTTTTGTGTAGGTGAGCAGCAATTTTCCTCCCATTTCAGTCACTTCCAATTAAGAGAGAAAGTGTTTCGATTGAAGTGAATCCAGCAGGAGCGACAGTAACGTGTTAGTATCTCATTACTAAGTGCACCACGTTAATGCAATCAACACTAAATATAGACACTAATATATTATCATATACCATGTATACACCCGTCATGTTGGCTCGATGTAAAAGTACAGGGACTTTGTGATGCTACTGTATCTCGCTAACCAATTCCATTATGTCGCTACAATAGGTATTGTGTCACTGATAAGGTGTGGGTTGCAACAATTAAGTTTGTGGCAATTATATTTCAATTGCGAAAGTTCATCAACAAAGGTGCTTGTGTCGTGTGGAACGATGATGGTACTTTTGTGGCAAATTAGCTTCGCTCAGCCATTCAAAATGATGGTTTAATTTCTTCTAAGTAAATAGTGAGAATTTCACAAGGACTTTGTTATCCGGCACAATGATCATAATTAAAGCACAGACGTAAGAGAAACTATGAAACGTGATCAAACAAGAACTATTGGACAGTATTTGGCAGACATGTTGCTGTTTTGATACAGTTACAGAGACACTAAAACCCTGTAACGTATCCAGACAAGAAAATAAGATAGCTTTAGGGGTTACACATGCCAAATATCGCTTATATATGTAACTATTATAAAACTGACAAGATAGTGTCTTGTGCAAATTAGAATCTCCAGGAAAGTCATAGTAATGTTACATTTTCAACCACTTTCGGCTTTATAGGATTTATATAAGTAATTACCGTATAGGTTATACGGGCGTTTTGGAGATAGTATGAGCGTTTTAATCAAGCCATGTACATTTGGATTTCATTGCAGAAATAACTCGATTATGCTGCAATATCAACTGTTATGTTTAGATTAAGATGAATTCAAAGTCCCATTAAAATACAGGTGAAAGCAAAAACAAAACCTGTATTTAAACTGTTAATGATAACTTTTGTCTGAAACTAAATGTACAATGAATTTAACATAATTGGTAAGAGCACACATATGAAGGTGTACTAGCCAGAAAGCTCTTTCTTCGAAACACATCGGAACCCCTTTACACATGAAGATGAATAAGATTATATTTGTAAACTTGATTTGCATTTCTAGGTCAGTTTGCAAGGTAGCTTTAAATTATTCAAGCACTGCTTGTTATACATGTAGTCGCAAGGTAACTGACGGAGAACATTGTGTTTATACATGAATATGTATTATTTTGTTTAAACAATAGGAAATAAATTGAATGGTTGTTTACTACGTGGTACTTACGTCGTGTATTTATTGTTGCAATTTCGTCACTATTCCGGAAAAGAAGGAAAACAATACTTGTCTTCTACAAAATATGAATTGATAATAAGAAGTACGCCTATGCCTAAATGAACCTTTTAAATCGCTATGAAGAATGCATCAAAATAAGGACAAGCATGCCTAGTATTTGTTCAGAAAAAATATCTTTGTATATGAAAAAACGGAAAAAGTGTACTTTAGCTCCCAGATACTAGACTGTACTAGTATCGACCAATACTAGAACACCCAGTATCGTTCGATACTGGTACATTATTTTGTTCCAGTATCGCTCGATACTGGCACGTTTAAAATGTTCCAGTATTGCCCGATACTGGAACAAAATAATGTACCAGTATCGATCGATACTGGTACATTATTTTGTTCCAGTATCGGTCGATACTGGTAGAATGTGTACCAGTATCGGTCGATACTGGTACATGAAAAATGTTCCAGTATCGCCCAATACTAGAACATTAAAAATGTGCCAGTATCGCCCAACACAATATCGGTGAAGTTGGCTTGTATGGTTATTTTCTCTTTCTCGAAAATAGGGTGGCTCTGAAAAGAGCCGTTTTGTGGTATTAAAAACTGCCTGTGATGTGTCAAGCGATGGGAATCTTTGTCGTCTCTTCTCTCGGTGGTGCCATTGTTAGCACGCACATTTGCTCCATGTTGTGTAAGCTTGGTTGCGTTCGCCCTCTTCGACGTGTATACTTTTTCTGCCACGTCCGCAAAAGGGTAATAAAACCAGAGCAAGCAGCGCAACATCATTATTATTGAATTGACACAAGAACGAACTCATTCTCATGATCATGTCTTGATGTGGTAAAGCGTCACCGCAAAGTTTGGGTGATAAATCCAAGGTATTACCAAAAAATCTATCCGTCAAAGCAAAGACAAGCAAGTAATACTTTTTTTGTTCAGAAAACCCACCAGAGAACAGACCGTGGCGAACCAGCTTCTCCAGTTGCGTAAATGTGTTGTTGACACTCGGGAGGGGGATGATTGACCAGTAGATGCACGAGCATATCCATTTAAGAGGTGAAACGGGGGGGGGGGGGGAATAGTGTGAAAAACGCGCGCGCAACGATTGACATTTTTTGCTTTTATTGTGAAAATTGTCTGAAATTACTTAATTTGTCCTGAATTAGACATTTGGAAACAGTGTACTTTAGCGTCCAGATGTTCTAGTATCGAGCGATACTGGAACGATTTACATGTTCCAGTATCGAGCGATACTGGAACAAAATGTTCCAGTATTGGGCGATACTGGAACATTTAATTTGTTCCAGTATCGATCGATACTGGAATGAAACCGTTCCAGTATCGGGCGATACTGGAACACATTGTTCCAGTATCGGTCGATACTGGAACACAATTTGATGTCCCAGTATCGACCGATACTGGAACATGTAAATTGTTCCAGTATCGAGCGATACTGGCAAAATTCATGTACCAGTATCGACCAATACTGGTATACCAGTATCTGGGACCTAAAGTACACTTTTTCCGAAAAAACTAATGGCCGCGTGAAAAGTGTTTAGCAAAGTGTTTCATTGTGCTGCCGTTGTGAAGTGGACTGATAAGCTATACATTGATACATGCATAGATACGAATATTTCCCACACTAACGTAATCAAAACAATTTCAAAATGTTAAATTTACTGCAAATTATTAATTGAGAAGTTTAATTGACTAGTTCACAGAGAGCTTGTTTTTTATAATAAATATATTAAAAAACGGCCTTTCATTTCAGTCATGAACGTGTTTTGTGTTAATATGAGCTCTGTTTGCACTAGTGGTCTTAACAAGTCTTAACCCGCTGTATCAGTTGCATTCGTCATCAGTATGAAATTGATACGTCGATACGTGATTAATTTTTTTATTTGTTTGTATTGTTTTGTGCTTTATTCAACATCATATCGGAGTCATAAATTATATACATTGATATCATTCTACAATGTTAAAGGAATACAGACGACAGCAATCATGATTTGACAAAAATGTGCACTTTGTTTTTATGCACATGGAATTCAAATAAGGTTATATATAATGACATAATAAACCTTGGTGGGATAACACTTTCTCTCTCCTCCACGCGGCAGTTGTCTGCAAACGACAGTTACAATTTCACAAAATGTTTGAAAAATGTCATAATTATTGAATGTCATCACCATTTATGGGATTAACAATGAGAAATGTATTAAAATAAGTACAAACATGCTTATATTATCGGTTCAGTAATTGTTAACACTTTCCACACGGCTATTGGTTTTACCAACTACAATACAAGATTGTTCAGAAACCTTTTCTAACTTTCAATGTCTATCTCAAGGATTACTGAACCAATATTAGACATGTTTGTACTTACTGTAATGCATTTCTCATGGTGATTCCAAATATGGTAATCAAATTCAATAACGTTGATATTTTTGAAACATTTTATGCAATTTTGAAATGTCGTCTGCAGACGCCTGCCGCGTGGAAAGTGTTAAGATAGACGTTGGGAACCGGAAAGGTTTCTGACAAATCTGTTTTGTAAGGGTAACACCCGCGTGGAAAGTGATAAAGTAACACGGGAGTCGCCTATTTCATCACAGCCGCTTGTCGATTAAAGGTATATTATGTGATCTTTCCAGGGAACGCCCTCAACATCGAAAAAAAATTGAATGCAGATTTTCTTGCAGATTTACATTTCTGATCATAAATCGTACATACATTCCAAGTTACAGGGCGATACGATTCTTAATTACTTCAAAATCATGGTTTTAGAGTGACAATAAACTGTCGGATTACCGACAAGTTATTTTACTCTAGATTTTGAGGTAATTAGGAATCGTATCGCTCTGTAACTTGGAATGTAAGTACGATTTATGATCAGAAATGTAAATCTACAAGAAAATCTACTTTCTAACAAAAAATCATGAATAGAGGGCGCTCCCTGGAAAAGATCACATACTATGCCTTTAACAACGACTCTGGCAGCCAATTAGAACATCAACGTTTGTTCAATTCAAAGTATTCTGTGAATCAATGAGTTGAGTCCTTGAGCCAATATCATTTTATTTGGTTTACATTTAGGGTTTTTTGAGCTTGAGAAACTAGGTAGGTTTCAAATTTAGCATGATTTTAATAGTTTGGCTAATAATAATATAAACTATTGTTGCCAGTTGGTTTGATCTTCGTAACAAACAGGTGTTTTGAACTGAATGTTAAATGACTTTCTATACATTTGCAAATGTTTTCAATCAATTAGGACAATGTGTAAAACAATGTCTATCAAAGTTGCCAGTCTAGACGTTCTGTCTCATCATGATTGTATTGATAAAAGTTTCTATTACTATAGAACAAACCATTTGAATTATTTAATTAAACAAATTCATCACCGTATAATGCAAACCAGCCCTTTTTATTATTGAAACAATACCATAATAATAGGGACTAAATAATACTATATTATCTCTTATATAGTGCTAATAATGAAACAATTGTTTATAATGGACTCATCCATTTAGCCATTGAAACCTGAGATGCAGCGATAATGGTTGGTTTCTAGCGGTGTATGATTTACCTATGTATTGATAAATCACATGTCATGAATCTATATTAAGCGTTACATTAACATGTATTCATGCGTTATTAAGTCATACATTACTTGGTCTTGACGTGAATGATTTAATAATAAGACACGAAACATCCCTATTTTTAATAGACAGGATTATTGTATGGGAAACATTGAGCATGTTTCTGCTGGGGAAGAAACCGCTTATAAACGCTAAGTTTGCCCAGTAGAAACAGGCAGAACCCGGTAATAATCGGTATTTTTGGTAATCCTCAAAACCTTCACAAACCAGGTTTGGAACCGGCAATAATCGGCAATAAACCCCATAGAAACAGAAAGGCGATTCTTAGCGGTTTGCGCTGTGAACCGTTTCACGCTGGGTTATAAACATTATTGTGAAGCAATCTTTTTCAGGTGCGGTGGCATTGTTTGGTATTACGAAAGGTCAAATGGTCGTGGACCATCGACTAGGATCGATAAACTTAGCGGTAACTTTTCGCGAGTAGAAACAGGGAGATTGAAAACTGACCGATTGAAACTTAGCGTTTATTAGCGTTTACTTTTTGCAGTGCCCTAGCAGAAACACGCTCATAGTAGCATGTTTTGCAGCTTTAACCTGTGAACGATGGCGCAGCATTGTAAACAAGAAGAGTCTTAAAAAAGACAAAACTCGCTTAGAGGGGGTTAAGTTCGAATGCAAGCAGAAATAAAGGAAGCGTATCATGAAGAGAATCGCGTCATGCCAAAAAGGGCACTCTCTTTCTTGAAATTAAGTGTTCAAGATTTGTTTTTATAATATATAATAGAGTCATAGTTATATTGTACACGGTTGGTTACATACACAAACGCCACTGAACGTGGGGTGAGTTAAAGGTCCCAAATTGGAATATTTTGTATATAATTATGAATAGACTTATCACATCAAAGTCAACCAGAGGCAAAAACAACTAATTAATTCATGGATAATTAATAATTAATTAATGATTCATAAATAATCAATTACGAGTAATTAATGATTGATTAATGATCAATAATAAAAGATCGATTATTAAAGGTAGATGACCCGATCACATTCCGATTTTCAACTTGAAGTTTTCTATTCTACATGAAAGGTCATCCTTAATAAAGTCGTGTTCCAAAGTTTGAGTTGCATAGCTCTAATGGTTCTTATTTTACACGCACAAGATGCTGTGAACTGTACCCATTGAGTAGTACACAAACTATATCGGTGGTATACCACCATTCGCGGTAATTCGACGTTATTTCATTGATTTCTCCGTAATTATACCGATTTAGGCCGTCAAATTTCAGTATGATGATGAGAAAAATACGAGCTTTCATATGATATGAAAATCTCCGTATGTTTGAAATAATTCTGTGTTGCGAAAATGTGATCGGGTCATCTACCTTTAATTAATAAATAAATAATTAACAATTAATTTAATTAATAAGTGTTAAAGTGTTGGTAATTTATTGTTATCTAATATTTTTCGGAATTTGGGGCCCAACAAATCTGGGGCCCTGGGCCCGGGTCCATCTGGCCCAATGGTAAGTCCGGGGCCTTGGCTTTGGATTCTAAAATCTTGAGTTCTATTCTTATTTAAATTTACTACGATAAGGGACGCACCATTTGATTTTCAGGGGGGGGTTGGAAGTTGGGTTCTGGGGTTAATTTAATTTTTTTGGACGCCGTAAAGGGGTTTTTTTAATCTTTTTTTACTCATCAGGGGGGGGGGGGGGGAATTTGTTTGTTGTTGCCCGCACAGAGGGTGAATTTTTTTTCTTCCAAAAACTTCCTACCCCCCCCCCCCCCCCCCCCCCCCCACCCCCCACTGAAAATCTAATGGTGCGTCCTTAACCTAGGATATATACAGTAAATTACATTTCCTTGTAATAATTCTTTTGTTACACTGTAAATATTTCCAAAGTCACCCTGTATAGGCCTATACTGGAATAAACATTTTATATTTTCTTTTTGTAAGAAAGCGCTGCAGAAAGATGCCCATATTATTTTGTGTGAAATGAATTATTGGCCTGGTAATTGCTGTGTAGACAGATGACTGGGAATTAGCAATAAACTTTGGCAGGTGTTTCCATTAAAGGCACATGTAGTGTCAAAGAGTTTGGACGTACCATTGTTACCTTTTGACAGGTATACACAAACATTTTATTCTTAGTTAATCAGTTAAATGAAAATAGGTTTTGTTAACGACATTGCCCATGAATATTTTGTATCTAATTAAGAAAAGACGTATCACATCAAATTCAACCAAGGACAAAAACAACTAATTAAGTAATGGCTAATTAATTAATGATTAATTGATAAAAGTATCAATAATTAATGGTCAATAAATAATTATTAATTAATAAATCATTAATTAATTATTAATACTTATTAATCATCACTTCATTATTGAGTAATTAATGATTAATTAATGATTAATTAATGATTACTTAATGATTAATTAATAATAAATAATAAATAATGAATGATCAATAATTAAAAAATAAATAAGTAATCATTAATTAATTTCTAATATAGTTATTAAGCATCAATTTATTATTAATGAATAAATAATTAACTACTTTATGTTTAACTAACTTTTTACTAACTATTAAAAGATTTCAAATTAAACAGCAAGGCAAGTTATAATATAACTGAAACCTATTCAAACCTTACATAGCAAGGCCAGTATGATATATGCCAATTTTAAGTTAAGTTTAGTTAGCTCCAAATATGTTTCTGTCAGCAAAGCAATACAATATGCCATTAACACCATTGCAGGTCAATATCTTGAAGGCTCTTTGACCCGGGCTTTGACCCCACATAATTGGACTGACTATTATATTATAAGTGCACAAACACGGTGATGTGGTCCTTGCGTGTTATGAGTATATCTGCAAAATTGTGAAAAGGTTGCGTATGGATAATTGGAAATAGTTATAATCAGCTGTTATGATTGGTTGACAGGTTGTTTGTTGACTTGTATGGGTGAAAGTGTGAACAAATGAAACCAAGGGTACTTGACGGTTTAGGTGGCATTATTTTAACACTATACCTAGAGAACCAAATGCAATATATCCAATGATGTGACCTTGCCAGAAAATAAGTTGATCTCTGCAACGAGCGTGCTGAACTTGTACCAGTACAGGTTTGTACAAGTAGTAACAAACTCACTTCGCGAGAAAAAAAGTCTGAGTATGCAGTATGGGACCCAACGCGTATTATGTGAGCATTACTGCATTTTTGTAATCAAGAAAGTGCTATAAATCCAAGAAATTTTACTCACGTGAGCTGTTATTTCGACCTATGCACTAAACTAAATTTATCATACTGTCACCTCTCAACGTGTGACACATAAAATAGAAACACGTGTTATTATTTTTCACTATAGTGATTACGGCCTGCATCGCATCTTAACCCCCCTCCCCCCGTGGATTTTGGAAAATAAAGCTATCAGTGGAGAAAATGTGTATCCTTGGTGTTTGACATTGTGACGGTGCTAACGTTGAATTGAATTATTGTTATGGTTCCTATGTGGTAGCGTAAAATAAGCTTACTTAGTTTTGCTTGAATTTACATTTTGCTTTGCGTTGCGTAGTTAATTATGCCTGTTTCTCAAAGAATTTTACACGTAGAAACCCCAGGTTTAACTGTTGGCCAACTAGGGAATATATGTTTTGTTCCCTGGTTGTTTTATTTATCAACTCTTACTATAAACAGAAGATTGTGTTGATTGAATCTATGCAGATTTTCACAACGCCGTTGCAAAACAGGCACGCAGAAAAAAAGAGCGAGTTATCCTCCTCAATCGCCAAGGTAAGCCCGCATGTAATTTCAGCCTTCTGGTTGGCTAAGATGTATAAGACGTACTTTTGAAACTACTTGTGGCGCCATTGTCAACCATTAGGGGTGAGCAATTATATAGTTATACTGACTTCCTCACACCCCTGGAATTCCTGTAGGATTGTGTCAATCCTAAAAATTTGAACAAACATTTTGGTGTGTTTTCATTTACTACACACAATACCAAAATCATGCACAATTTATTTGAGGGTGACATTTTTCCTCTACTGTTGTCATAATCTCAAAACAGTAATTTCAAAGAAACAGGTGTCTTACCTGAAAATATCACATACTCTAATATAGAGTAATATTTTTAGTGTTGATTACTTTTTCAACAAATGATAATTAATAAAAAGTATATACTGTTGCTCTCCCTATTTGTAGACACTCTCAACATGAAGTGTCATCCACATTTGGATGACTTGAAAGAGTCATATCGAAATAGCGTCCATTATTTTAGCACCAACATCAACTATTCACATCCTTTGACTGCAATGTTCTTGATACATTTTATATTGTATGTACATTAATGTACACCTTGTATATATGCTTGATACTTGATACTTGATAGTTGTAATCCTTTTACAGCTCCTACGGGGCTAAACTAGGATGTGTGCGGTGCGTTGACGTCGACAGCCATTGGTGCGCGAAAAAATAAATAATTGAAGTGGAAGGTGAAAACAAACATCACAAGACGACGAAGATAACAGGGAACTCAAGGTGCACTATATACAAGGTGTTGCCAATCTAAAGGAGTCTGGTGCCAGGTGTCGGAAGCAGTACTCTGATGACTGGTAGAGCTGCTTTCTGGAAAACTGCGACCGAGGGGGAGTTTACTGCAGTGGATGGCAATTGGTTCCAGATACGGATGGATCGTGGGAAATATGACAATCTGTAGGCTTCTGTTGATGTTGAAGGGAGTTGATATTTAAGGTCGTGATCCTTTCTTGTAAAGTGAGTGGCCGGAATAACACATGGTGGAAATGTAATGTTCACGAGTCTGTAGTGGATTTTGTAGAACATCGTGCTCTGGTGCAGTAGACGACGTGTGTGTAGTGTATCCCAACCCAGATTGGTGACAAGTGGTGTTACAGGAGTGGTGCGTCGATAGTCACGGTGGACGAATCTTGCAGCAGCCCTCTGAACTTTCTCCAGTTGGTCCACTTGGGTATTTGCTGTTGGATTCCAAGCTTCAGAGGCGTACTCTAGCCGGGGACGTACCAGAGACTCATAGACTCTTGCTTTGACGTCTTTTGTGCACGGGCCTAGTGTTCTCCGGAGGAGACCCAGTGTGCGGTTTGCTTTCTTTGCGGTGTTTTGGCAATGGGTGTTCCAGCGGAGATCTTTGGCGATAGAGATACCCAGGTAGTCATGATGGTCTACATGGTTTAGTGGTTTGCCATGGATGGTGTATTCAAAGTGGCTGGGATTTCTTTTGCGTGAGATGCTTAGAATTGCGCACTTGTTGACGTTGAAGTTCATCAGCCAGTCTTTGGACCACTTTGCGAGTATTTGTAGATCGTCTTGAAGTACCTGGTGATCATGCGCAGAATGTATTTCTCTGTATACAATGCTATCGTCAGCAAAGAGTCTGATGTTTGATTGGATGCTGTCCTGTATGTCATTTATATACAGCAAGAATAACGCAGGACCAAGTACAGATCCTTGGGGGACTCCTGATGTCACATCTTCCCAGGATGAGTGTTGACCATTTACAGAGACTGCCTGGGTGCGGTTGTTGAGAAAGGCGTTTATCCAAGTGAGAGTTTGCCCTCGAATCCCGTAGAAGTCTAACTTGGCGGACAGGTGTGGGTGGGAAACTCTATCAAACGCCTTGCTAAAATCTAGTAGAATGACATCTGTCTGACCTCTGTGTTCTAAAGTTGTGGCCCAGTCATGTATTGATGTTAGCAGTTGGGTGACTGTTGAGAGGCGTTCTCTGAAGCCATGTTGAGAGTCCAGTAGGATTTTATGTTGGCTTAGGTGCTTGGCAACATGGCTCAGGACGATGTGTTCTTGGATTTTGCAGCAAAGGCATGTCAGGGATATTGGTCTGTAGTTGGCAGGGTCAGACTTCTCACCTTTCTTGTAGATACCAGTGACCAGGGCTTTCTTCCACTGGGAGGGAACCACACCAGAGTCGAGAGACTGTTGGAACAAGAAAGTGAGTGCAGGTGCAATTTCCTCTGCGACGATCTTCAGGAGTCGTGGTGGGATCTCGTCAGGGCCGCTAGCTTTGGAAGGATTTAGCTGTTTGAGCTGTTTAATGACGCCCTCCTGATGGATAGTAAGGTTTGGTATGTCCGGGAATGGTGAAGAGCCTTTATTGGGGATATTGCTAGCCACACAGGGGTTGAAGACTGACTTGAATTGTGTGTTCAAGGCGGTGGCTTTGTCTTTGTCATTTATACAATACTTGGACGGAGTGCGTAGTGCTGGTATGCCCAGATTACTTGTTCTCATAAGTTTCACGTAGGACCAGAATGTTTTAGGTTTGTCAGTGAGACTACCCCCTATTATGTTATTGACATAATTTACGTGGGCACAACGTATGAGTTTTGCTAGACTATTCCTGAAGATACGGAAAGTTTTCCAATGAGTGGATGAGCTTAATTTTCTTGCCAGTGTGTATAGCCTGTCACGTTTTCTCATTTTTCGTTTGATTTGTGGCGTTATCCATGGCACGTGTCTTTTGCCCCCGCTCATTTTGGAAGGTATGTGTGAGTTCATAAGATCTTTCAGGAAGTCACAGATTTTTCTCCAGTTTGTATCCACACTATTGTCCTCTGGATTTGAGGATATGAACTTATGTGAAAATTCCTTGGTAAGTTTTTGGAGTTTTTCTGGGTCAGCTTTTTTGAAGTTTGGAACTTTTCTCCGTGGTTTAGATTGTATTTTTGGTTTCATGTTGATGTTGAATAAGACAATGTTGTGGTCTGAGATACCGGGAAGTGACTCTATGTTATCGATTACCTGAGGACACGTTGTTGTAATGAGGTCCAGGACACTATTTGATACAGGTCTTGTAATTTTTGTGACGAGTTGTGACAGTGAGTTTCCCAGAAGAAAGTTAAGGAATTTGGAATGGGCGGGTGCAGTTTTGGTATTTGTGGTGGACCATGATGCCCAATCTATATCAGGGAAGTTGAAGTCGCCGCCTATTATGATATTTGGATATGATTTCCGCTTACCTATAAGTTTGGTTAGTGATATGGATAGTTGGTCAACGGCAGCATTTTTGTTTGCTTGCGTTTGTGGGCCATAAAAACTAGCAATATATAGGGGTTTGGTACCTGCAAATCGTATGTTGGCCCAAATAATCTCACAGTCTGAGTCAAATTGAGGAGAACTGTCAGATATAAGAATATCTCTGGTGGCAAGAAAGACACCTCCCCCGTATATGTTCCTGTCTCTACGATAGACTGTATAGTTGTCGGGGAACAGGGAGTAAGTTGGCATAGACACATCAATTTTTGATTCACAGCCCATGATAATGTCAGGGCGGTGCTGCTCCACAGTTGAACGGAAGGCAGCCTGTTTAGCAGTGCTTTTGAGGCTATTGCAGTTGATTATCATGCCTTTTAAGCCAAATTTGCGATTTTTGTTAGGTGGTTTGAATTTGGGTGGTCTTGTGGCAGGGTCTGGACGAGTTGGGGTGGATGTAAGAGGTTTGGTTGGTGAATGGGAGTTGTCACTATCACTATCGTCGAGTGATAGGGGAGAAAATGGATTTGATACATCGAATGATGCTGTGGCGAATAGCGAGCTATCAAAATTTGGGAGGCCACATTTTACACAAATCCATGCAAAGCTCCCTGACTTGTTAAGGAGGTCGTTATAGTGTGACTTGGACATGCCACAGCAATCAATATGACACCAATTATCACAGGTGTCACAAAGGACAGCATTGTCATTATTTTTGACATTGTTTTGACAAATACTGCAAGGATATTTGGCTACTATAGGACCAGGATTGGTTTCCACTTGGCCACTTAACAGTATAGCTATGAATAAGTGGAGGTTTTTGTTTGACTTGAAATTCCAAACAGATGTACAGAAAGAGAATTTCTGGGAAGCACGTATAGCAATTGGCAGGCTTAATTTGTTACAAAGTTGGGATATATCACTTATCTGTTGTGGGTGGTTACGATGGTAAATGATATTGGTGTTAGTAATAGCTGAATTTGGATTTTCAAAGCTCCCAGTATGCATGCTTGGGTACAACATGGCTTTGTAAACATTTGCCAAAATTGCCAAAGTGACAATAAAATTGAGTAGAAAATTACGGTTTTTGTAGTTGAAGTCACGAGCCATCCTTATATAGGTGGTTGGTGTGTAAGAATGTATCAAGTAAAATGATTAGTAATAGTATAGATCCTACCGTATGAGTCCGATTGGCAATTGGATTTGTATAGAGCTGGGTGTGTCTGCAGATTTTCGCGGGGAAATCACCACCAGTGTGTATACTTGGAAAAAAGGTGCCAAATTTGGCAGTAGGATGAAATGGTGAGAACTCCGTGAATTTCCAGTGCTGGAATCCTGGCAAAATAATAAAGACTAGGCGAAAATACTCCTTCTGGTGCTTAGGTGTGGTTGAGGAGAAACCCTGTGTCGTTTTTGAAGTGATGTTTGGTGATAAAAAGTTCGAAAAAGTAGATAATAAATTTTTGAAAAACGGAGAGAAGTGGAGGCACGTCCGATGGCTGCGACGTCAACACTGATCATTGTGTACACTCTGAAGTGTTGTATGGCACACTTGATGCGAAGCGAACCTTAATTTGTAAATGTTCTTAATGAGAACTGCTACAACTGAAGCGAAGCGAAGTGCTACTTGCAAATGATCTTAACTCGCAAATGTTCTTAATGAGAACTGCTACAACTGAGGCGAAGCGAAGTGAAGCGAAGTGAAGCGAAGTGAAGCGAAGCTACCTGCAAATGTTCGTTGGAAACTGTAGTTAAAACGAAGCCATAGCTGCACTCGTATACATTTGCAAATGTCCATAGAAAACAATGTGTGCCATACATAAACATTTTCACAGATGCTTTTTATACTTTGACAATGCTTAACTACACATAATATTTTAACAACTTCAATAGCCCAGCTTGAGATGTAAATAATACTTAAGGGGGGACTTAAGGAAGTTTTTTATTGAATTTTGTTAGTGCTGTAATTATTGAACCATGACTCAAATGTATATAAAAGTATACCTTTTTGGAAAGGAAATGGATCAGAGAATCCAAATTTGGCATCAATTTTGACCAAAAAGGTTGATTTTATGAGAAAATCACAAAAAACACTTTTTTTACCCAATTTTTTTGAACAAAGCTAACAAACATAATTTTGAGTTAAAAATGCCCAAATCACTTGATGATAATGTTAAGACACTAATGAAGGGACGAATTTATTTATTTTGAACCTAATCCAATATTTTTTTGACAAAAAAGTGTTAAAAAAAATAAAAATACATTTTTTCACGTTTTTTGGCACTTTTTGGTCAAAATTTTCAAAAATATTAGATTAGGTTTTAAAAAAAAAATCGTCCCTTCATTAGTATCTCAACATCATTATAAAGTGATTTTGGAATTTTTTTTACTCAAAATTATTTTTGTTAGCTTTGTTCAAAAAAAATTGGGTCAAAAAAGTGAATTTTGTGATTTTCTCAAAAAATTTACTTTTTTTGTCAAAATTGACGCCAAATTTGGATTCTCTGATCCATTTCCTTTCCAAAAATGTATACTTTTATATGCATTTGATTAATAGTTCAATAATTACAGCACTCACAAAATTCAAAAAATCAAATCAAAAACTTCCTTAAGTCCCCCCTTAACTACAATTGGCCTAAGCATGTTAAATATCCTTTTGTTTTTATAATGAACAAACCAGAGATATTTTATCTCCTACTTAAAGCATCAGCATTACCATTTGAAACTCCCTTTGTATATTCTACATGGAAAGTGAACTGCTGTAAAAGTAATGACCATCTCATGAGCCTGTTGTGTGTGACACGTGTGCTTTCAAGCCATTTTAAAGCTTGGTGATCTGTGGTCACTGTAAACATTTGCCCAAAAAGGTAATACCTATGTTTGGAACAGAGTAATAAGCCTCATTTGGTTTTAGCTTCCTGCTAAAGTACACAATTGGGTGTTCTAGGAATGGTTTTGTGAAGTCTGGTGTGCCTAATATTGGTTTACTAGTTAGACTTAAAAGTGCAAACAACTGTGTTTGGATCTGTCTTTTTGGTAAGGTCTAGTAATGGCTTAGCAAATTCAGCATATTTTGGGACAAATGTTCGATAATAACTCGTCAAGCAGAGATATGCCCGTACATTTTTCTTAGTTACGGGAGTATATAGGACACTTTACCACAGACTCAACCTTATCCATCATGGGTTCAATGTGCTTGTTCCCAACAGTATGGTCTAAGTAAGTAACTTTCTAAAATGCAATCTTTGACTTAGTTGGTTTGATTGTCAAACCTGCACCTTGAATTTTACCTAGATCAAAACAAAACCATTAGGAGCCATTATATTATACTGACTTCCTTACACACATAATATTGCGGCAATTTTGCCTAAAATGTCCAAAATGTAGAACGAGACGTTTCTCTGACGCTATATCATTCCCCAGAAGATATATTTTTGTCGAAATTAACGTTCTACTCCTGACTAGATAGATATACAAGCGACATAGTTGAAAAAGCATCTGAACAGATAATTCTTGCCATTGGTCCACAAAACCAGGTTGCCTCAAGGACCCTTTTGGTGGGTAATATACACCCTTGCACAAAACAAATAAAGACGATTCACAATCAGTTACTCATTCAACACTGCAACTTTCGTATCGAATACAAGATACGTGGCATACATAACGAAATCAGATACAGTGATTGCAGAAAATCACTGCCACTATAGCAATAGTTTTGGTTACATTTCAAGTCAAATACCTCTCACAAGGAGTTCACTATAAACTGTGTTTGCGCACTCATCAATTGATATTCTCCGTAGAAACTAGACTGTCGTTAACGCTTTCCACGCGGCTATTATTTTTACCATACACAAAACAGATTTTTCAGAAACCTTTCATAATTTTCAAAGTCTATCTCTAAGATTACTGACCAAACACTAGGCATGTTTGTACTTATTTCAATGCATTTCTCATAGTGATTCCAAATATGGTAATGAAATACAGTAATTTTGACATTTTTGAAACATTTTGTGAAATTTTGGAATGTCGTCTGCAGCTGCCTGCCGCGTGGAAAGTGTTAAGCAAACTAAGAGAACGTGTCATGTATGCATTCAAACAATTTGCTCGCCGTTCCCACGGTGATGTCTTAAACTTCATTGAATGAATATGATAAATCACGTTTGAACTGCGCTAATTGTAAATTATGACCCATACTCACATCTTTGAGATGAATGTCAATGTGCTTAGACTCAAATGCTAGTGGACAGAGATTAATTTTCATAGCGTAAAATTAATGACATAAGGGCAAAGCCATCTTTTTAAAAAGAAGAACCACGAAACACATTTTGGTCAGTTAAAGATTGGTTTAGTCCGTTCTTATAAACATCAGATCTTATATAACTGTTTTAAGAATATAACGGTGGTAATATTTTGGTAACAAACATGAAAGACAATAAAAGAGAAGGATTGGTTTTAAAACAATTTGTGTATTCTCAATTGAATTATTTAATCATATAATAATTTCATTTTTATCTCATTTATCAGTAAACTATGTGATTATGACTGACAAAATTAATTTCATTATGTTTTTGATAGTTTTTATTCAAATTCAAGTTCAATTGGTCAAAAGAAAAAAGTAAAATCAATTCAGATTCAAATTGAGCCAATGCTAATGATTGAAATCAATTGAGGTCTATGATAATCTACTCTGCAGTGCAGCTGGTGCGAGGAAACAGCGATTGTTGATTTGAATTCAGATCCATTAACATGTCTTTCAATTGTATTTCATTCGATTCAAATTTAATAATGTCGTTTTATTCAGTTCAGTAAAACTAAATCAAAGTCACCATCCAGCACTATTCGTTTCATCTCCAGACCTCGCACGCTTGCAACAAACACAAAATGAACCGATACGTTCTTCATGTACTACCCGGTTATGGGAAACTTACGATATGCGCCATTTGGGTTGAATTTATTCGATATTAATATAAACTTCAAACCTTAGATGAAGTTGATTCCAAACTCCTCTCAATATGTTTGGGTGTGTTTTCTGCTCTCTCTTATTTTATATAAGTAAATTCCCGCTTTTTTCTTTCTTCTCCTTTTAAGTGTATTATTCTTCATCCATATACATATTGTCAAGTAGATAATCATATTTAACATATAATAGTTAGTATTTTGATACGTTTTAACATCTTATATTATTATAGAGTATTTGTATTTATTCTTCTTAGCATTTTCCATTAAAGATAAATGTTGCATGTATTTAGATACTAACGTATACTAGTAGTTCCTCCTTACTTAGTACATCGGTTTTGCAAAATATATCATCCATTAATACGCACACTGGTGTTGTGAATATTAATTTATTAATTTACATATTGACACGTCACGTATCTTTACAGATGCATTTGATTCTGTATTTCATTTTTAAAACAAATTAGTACTATATAGAATGTTCCTGATTACATTTTACAATACATATTGAAATGGAAAATTCTTTTAATTCATACTTTATATTATGTTTAATTGCGAGTTCAATTTATTTAATTAATAATGACAGTCTAATAATTTAGATTCAAATTATGCCAACGATTACGACATAATTTAATTTAATTCTTTTTATAAGGTCCGGTTTAATCAAATATTAATATTGTATTATATATCTAGTTACAAACATGCTTAAGAAGAAGCTCCAGATCATTTGATATGACCTAGATGAAGATGCAAATAATAAAAGCGAAAACAATCTTTGCATTTGACATTTTCGATATATCCTCCTGTATCTTAATTCAAAGCCAATCAAACCGTTGTATTCAATTCCATAAATCAAATAAAGTCATCATTAAACGTTATAATTACTTTACAACGACATTTATGATGTACGTTAAACCATAGGCTACTGTATACAAAGAGAGATGTCCGTTGTACGATCATCAATTGTGATTATATTAATAGCTTCACGTTATACCAGGGTATGGTAAACGTACACTGCGACCTATATTATGATCAATAGAAAACTCGTTGTGCTGTATTCATCATCACGATAATATATCCACACATATCCATCTCTTCGTCTGAATTGGAGTAGGTTTTAGGGAATGTTGGACATAATCCAATATGCGAAACAGGTTTTGTAACACTAGCGGGAGTCCCAAAACAAATGTGAAATATCGGTCGCGTATGAGGAAAACAAAGGATTTGGACAAACATGCTTTATGGATATTGTTTGATGTTGGGTATTTGAGGTTAATTTGTAATGATGGCTGTCAATGATTTTTTTTAAACAAATATTAACATTTTCCACGGGGCAGTCGTCTTACATCAGCGTATTTGGAAACACTATAAGAAATGAATTGAAATAAGTACAAACATGCCTATTATTGGTTCAGTAATTCTTGAGATAGACTTTGAAAATTATGAAAAGTTTCTGAAAAATCTGTTTTGTATAATTATGGTAAAACTATAATACCCGCGTGGAAAGTGATTTTTTTAATCCAACTCAAATATTTCTTTAAATATTTGTCTCCAAACGTGAATCCATAATGTGATTCCCTACCCCTTTATAACACGTTAGTATACATAATAGTTGATACGGCTACATTGCACTGAATAAAGAAATTCACAGTGAGTAAGCTCCTCAATGAGGTTTGGATTGGAATCGACCGAT
Source organism: Ophiura sarsii (assembly GCA_035610835.1). NCBI lineage: Eukaryota > Metazoa > Echinodermata > Ophiuroidea > Amphilepidida > Ophiuridae > Ophiura > Ophiura sarsii. The sequence continues at coordinate 61,054,302 of CM069459.1, read as the reverse complement.
GCTGAACATTTTTCCCTTGTTCTAATATCTGACAATACTTATCATTGATAGTTTACCGTTTACGCCAGAACTGGAACGACGAGGGGCTGGGCTTGTGTAGTATACAGACTGTAACAACTATTTTGAGTATATCATTTTAAAAAAACACGTATTAGAAACAAATATTATTCTAATTTTGTTATGTGTTTTCTTATCTCAGTAAAAGAAATTCCCATCGCTATAAAATTAACTTTGCTTTGTTCAAATTGGTTGTATTAATAATAGATATGTTACCAATACATACATAAAATAACCCTTTTTGTTCTGTATTCAGAACCCGTAATGGTTTTCGAGTCGAACCAAAATGGGTTCTTAACCTACGTCCAACTACCCCCTCCTACACGTTCTACAGGCAAACGTCTTTGTTATGTGCATAACTTTTAAATTACATCAATCATAAACCCTCAACTAAATTGCTTTTGGTAACCACAAATATTATTTATTTTGCACTACTAAGCATAATTCAAACTAAAGCCTAATATTCTTTCATTGAAGAAATAAATATAATTGTATGTGTTATAGATACAAGTTGTACTATTTGAAAAAAGAGTGTATTATAATAGGGGATAATTCGTTTAATGATCGTTGGATCATGTGTATATAATTTCAATAAATTGATAACCAATTTCATTTTGATATGTGCTTTGTAAACAATTCCATGTAGTTTGGCCTCCGGGACACGATGTGAATATGCAATGTAATATTAACACTTTCCACGCGGCAGGCGTCTGCAGACGACATTCCAAAATGTTACAAAATGTTTAAAAAATGTCAAAATTGTTAAATCTCATGAACATATTTGGAATCACCATGAGAAATGCATTGAAATAAGTACAAAAATGCCAAGTATTGATTCAGTAATCCTTTGGATAGAGCTTGAACGCGGGGAAAGGTTTTTTGAAAAATCTGTTTTGCTTATATGGTAAAACCAATAGCTGCGTGGAAAGTGTTAATAAATATAACATTTCTTAAACGAGCTATTGAGTAATACATACCCAATGAAACCTTTTTTATCCCGTTCAGTTATATATCGTTTGATTGTCACTCCCGAATTTAATGTCAATATTGAAGAATAATAGAAACAAGCTATCAAATGTTCTCAGTTTGTTTACAATATAAATTATGCCACGACAAATGAAAATGTAAACCCTACCTCTAACAACATTGTCATAACCTCTATGAACATGATGAATCATAAACTATCAGAGTCATGCACGATTTACTTCAAAGCGGTAGTCTGCTCGACTGGCTGACTTTTCGAGATGTCAAAGCGCATTGCGCTCATAAATATTCATGTATACCCACAATGCAATGCGACACAAGGCACTCACCGCGTCGCATCGGAATTACTTCGAACAGTTATAGAGTAGTGGCGGCAAAGCCAAACTGATAGTCAACAAACAGCAGTGTCTACGTTTAAATACATCTCAGCGTAGTAGATTTGTTGAAGTTTAAAAAAATAATCATCTTTCGGTCGGCAACATTCGTCATCACGAAATGTCTTGATGGGTTTACTATGCTGCTAACTTCGTTACAATGATGATGTCAGTAAGGATACCATACTGAGTGCTATTGTCAAAGTGCTATAAAAACCGGATGTAGTATCGTCAACTTTATCAAGATGGAGCATACAACAATGATATATCAACTTTCCTTCGTTACAATTCTCATTGTAAACACTTTAACTGATGCCGCACGTGAGACAAGCATATCTGCATCACCTCAGAATCCCCTCGTGGAAGAAGGAGGGATACTCTCACTGCGCTGTAAAGTTCTCAATCTGAAAGCAGACGAGCATGAAGTCTCCATCTTACGGATAACGGATGAAGGCACGCAGCGGTTATCGATGGGAAACAATGTCTTACAGAATGTGGACGAGCGGGTATTCCTGGCAGTCCGTCAACTGGAATCAGGACCATCCATGGTGTACTTTTTAACGATAATATACGCTTCGATACACGACAAAGGGGAATACTTCTGCAAGGTAAACAAAGTCGGTGCTACAACAGTTGAAATTGATGTTTCATCAGCGTTTCTAGATGTTCAGTTTTTCCCCGATGAATCAGATCCTGAATGTCATCCTATGGAGCCACCTGTGATTACAGAAGGTCAGAAGATTACATTGACATGCAGTTCTATACGGGCAAATCCTGCTGTCACGGTAGAATGGCTAGTAGATGGTATTGTATTACCTAAAAACCAAACATCAGTAGGAGGCAGAGAAGTGTCTTTTCTTAATACTTTTCCAACCAAACATAACAGTGTATACTTGTGTCGAGTTACTAGCTCTGCTTTTCCGAATCGTGAACAAACTTGTCACGTTGGACCTATACAGATAATACGAGATCCTAACTTCATTCCATCACCGCGAAACATTCCTGATAATGTACAATCAGTGCCTAGTCCTACACCGCCTGAGTCTTATGAACGTACAAAACGACCAAAAATTACGTTACGTGATTGTAAAGAAGATTGCAGACTATCAGGTTCCCGCTCTTTTTATTGGATTGTAACTACCGTGGTTACCTGTGTTATTGCTTTGATATTTTGTGTCGTGTGTATTGTTTTACTCTGTAAATATCACCATCAATCACAAAGGACGTATGAAAAAGGACATTGTGTTTCCACGCGACACAATATTCAAGATATTTATTCTGAACTTGATCTTAAAAGATGTGATAACAAAGAATATATGGTTCTTGCTTCGGCACAGAAAACTACGCCTCAACATCCTGGCATAGCGCAAACCATCATTCAGAAACCACCAGCGTAAAATTACGAAATAACATCGTTTTAAAATACATTGTCTGTGTAAATATTAGCTTGCACGCCCGTCTTTCTCCTGGAACAAGATATATAAAAGAAAAAGTTGTGGCTGCCAGTCTCTATCTGAATAAGAGGCGCCCATATGCGGGGGATGTTCAGCAATTTGAAGCAGCTATAGACGTTGGGTTTTGTCATAAAAGAATTCGAAACACGATACGCATGCATTGTGAGTGTTTTTTCAAGATTTCATTTAAAAATCAATTTTGGAAGTCAGTACGTGAGCTTTGTGTGAATCTCATGTTTCCGAAACTCAATACTTACTGTTTGCATAAATTGACACACATTTACTCTTCTTCTTCGATGTTTTTTTGTTGAGAACAAGTCACGTTTATGGTAAACCATTTTGCATGTTACTAGTGAACTGTCTGTAACGACGCTTGTGTTCTTAATATCATCATATATAGTTCGTCTATAAATAGAACTAGAAAATAATTAATTTGTAAAAAGTAATCATATTTTAAAACATCAGGAATATGACTTAACATTTCAATCACATGTTCAGGTGACTACTCGAATGCCGGTGAAACAATTACGGTCATAGTTTGTGCCGATTCAAGTAGGCACAAGTGCGTTTTAAAGCAATTTGGTTAATGCACTTGTTTTGAGTAAATGCAATTAGGACGGCAGAGGCAAGACGATTGACCCATTAATACAATGGATAATGGGTACATGGTTGGAATACTGCCCTGGTAGCTACGTGGTTAGACTTAAGGGTGACGTAGAACTTCAAAATTACTATGTGATTTACTAACTGTCAGTTGTTCGAATAACAGCGGCATTGTAATGTTAAGGATGTTTTCAATTATTCGCAATAATACGTCAATGACATTATTGCACCTATTATGTTATCATTGCTTTAAAGGCATATTATGTGATCTTTTCCAGAGAGCGCCCGCTATTCATGATTTTTTTTAGAAAGTAGATTTTCTTGCAGATTTACATTTCTGATCATAAATCGTACATACATTCCAAGTTACAGAGCGATACGATTCCTAATTACCTCAAAATCATGGTTTTAGAGTGAATTTAGAGTGAAAATATAAACTGTCGTGTTATCCTGACAGTTTATTTTTACTCTAAACCATGATTTTGAAGTAATTAAGAATCGTATCGCCCTGTAACTTGGAATGTATGTACGATTTATGATCAGAAATGTAAATCTGCAAGAAAATCTGCTTTCAAAATTTTGTTCGATGTTGAGAGCGTTCCCTGGAAATATCACATATTATACCTTTAATGTGTATAATGAGGTTAAATAAAACATCAACGATGAGAAATAGATATTATCGCCTATTGGTTAAATTAGAATCAGAGAATTATTTAATAACATGGTATATAAGTGATCGGAATTCGAAAGAGAATGTCAACATGTTATTGTAAGTACATAAAACGCAGTTTTTTTACTATTTTTTATTCCATTGATTTTTAAAGATCATACATACACTAGTGAAAGATCAATGACACATCTAACAGGACGCCCTCTACAGATTGTAACAACAAATATACAAGTTTAATGACCTTACTAGAAACCGTTTTCATTTCATCATTATTTGCATCTTCTTCACACAGCAAAGACAATTTCTTTCACTTCAAAAAATGGCAGAGATATGGACAATTGTCTTAGCCGGTGTTGTGAAACTCCTTGGGCCGATCTATCTCTCAAAAGAGAATCAAATGCAAATTGGAATAAATGGATCGTGTTTTGATCATTACTATAATCGGTTTCAGCAAATGTGTCACCTCATTAAAAGTATTAACATGACAAATAACAATTTACAACCATTACATCCCCATCAAATCAACCTTGCACCTCTCCCAATATGCAAGAGGTGACACATTTGCTGAAACCGATTTTTTTTATAGATAGTCACTGTATATAGGAGTAAAAATTGTAAATGTCAAAAAGATGATGGATAATTATTTCTAAAAGAAAGAAGTAAAGACCACAACAATATTTGATTTAGTCTATTTCATAATGATCCAGAGTCAATCATTACATACAAACTGTTAAATGCTTTACATACAGTAGAGAACTAAACTGCTCACAAAAAGTATCGAAACACTTAGAAATGTTCCAATATATAACGGCTCGAAAGGGTATGCATTAATCGAAGCAAATAACCAAGTGCATAATTTTGTTCTGCGTATTTTGACACCTCGATCGATAAGATACGATATTGCGGAGCGGAGTTATTGTCATTTCAATGGTCGTGGGTCCAATTTCCAAAGTGACAATCATCCTATAGAAAGAGGTTTGCATTACTGTTTAGAATGATCAGATTCGTGATTTTCAATAGGGATGAGTGTCACTTTTGAAACTGGACCCACGATCATTGAAATGACAATAACTCCGCTCCGCAACATCGTATCTCAACGATCGAGGTGTCAAAATACGCAGAACAAAATCATGCACTTGGTTATTTGCTTCGATTAATGCATACCTTTTCGAGCCGTTATATATTGGATCATTTCTAAGTGTTTCGATACTTTTTGTGAGCCGTTTATCAATACCCATGCAACCCCAGGTCATCCATGTCCTCAAGCAAGGTAACCGACGACCAATACCATGAATGGCCACGATGACAACAGGAGATATTATTTTGTATTCATATTTTTTATAGAACTTTGACCAAGAGGACACCCTCATCTTCAATATCAAGATCAACCACACAAACCAGCTTCGCAAGAACCAGGGTAATACCATAATGGTTCAACAGGCTCCTTTTAGCCCTTTCATGGCAAAAGAATGTATCTTATATGTAGTTGCCTAACAGTATACTTCCTTTTAACATGATCAAAGTTAGTTTTTTTCTCCATAAATCATGTAGTAGTAAAAGGCAGTATATTACTTTTATTGTCTTTACAAGTTGCAACCTTTCCTAAGTGAGGACTATTGAACCAAGTTCATAGTATATCATTAAGAAAGTACATATAAGATACATCCTTTTGCCGTAAAAGGGCTGCTTTACGCTTGGCTTTGCTTCACCTATGGAAATGACTGCAATGCGGATATGTTATAGCTCACACACTGAAGAACGATTTAAGGGTGTCAGTCGTTTGACAGTGACCATTCTCTTCTTCAGACAAAACCCAGGTAGTTCATAGTTTCATTTCAACCAATGTTGTCAAATCATACGATGTACAATTTGCAATTTTGTGAGTATATGCTTTTTATTATAAGTGAAATGCTGAAGTATGACATGGGTGTAAGCACAGGTCGAGCACTAACTGACTTTGATTGTGGTCGCCGTGTGATCTGGGGTATTTGACATTTGTTGTCCGATTTCGTCGTCAAGGTGTAAGGCGCACGGTGTCTCATTTTAACATTTTCACGTAACGTTTTAACGCACATACATGTACATGCGCCCGATGCGTCTCCTTTTGTTGGCGCGCATCTGTTGTGTTGCTGAATAAGCTCGACCTCACGGCTCTGATTGGTTAGCAGCATTTTGTGAGTTTTCAAGCATGCGCGCGCAGCTGATCGAAGTGCGCCCGCGTATGTGGGACTGTGGCCAGGCAATTATGTACCGTAGGTCCATTCGGCATTGCATTTTTAATTAGTGCGGAATGTCACAATAACAAATCGCGTCGGATTTTGGATTTGTGGGCCAGTGCAACTTCAAGAGATTGGTATTCTTTGGGTGGAAGTCTTTTGACATCCTTCTCTTTATGACATTCAAAGGAATCCCTGAATTGTTTCATGTTTGTTTGCTCAAATAATTATACAACACAAGTCGTTTGACAACAAATCTGGTAATTCATAGTTCCATTTTATCCAAACTTGAATACCGTATTTTGAAATGATACAATGTACAATTTGCAATCTCATAGGTATTATTGTATGTAATGTTAAAGTCATATACTGTGAGGTATGATATGGAAGTAAGTCTTTTGTGGCACCTGTTCTTGACATTCAAAGAAGTCCCTGATATATACTTTATGTTAGTTATACTCAAATGATTCATACAATAAAATATTATAATATGACCTTATGTATACTGTTGCAACACATGATGATGAGGGTAGCAACAGTCAGTGATCAAGAAAACACATTATGTGCAAGTGCGTTGTTTTTTCACGATTAATTGCATAGTATACGCTATTTTTACATTGTTTTAATGGTTCTTTTGTTTTATTATATCCCAAGACATGAGCTATCTTTCTTTTAATGGTTCTTTTGTTTTGATATATTCCAAAGAGACGCTATCTCCGGTCGATATTTCAAAGCTCATTGTTCTCACAAAAGTTTCAATTAAGTCGATAATAATCTTATTTTTAGCAACGCTTTAAAAGTCTAAACGCACTGCTTGGCGATGCATGTTTGAAAATATTGGATTTGCTTGTCAAAATATGGATATTTTTAATTCAAATATTTGTTCATATTTATAGGCAACTATCGTTGTGTTTTATTAAATATATTATGAAATATATCCACGTTAGTTGGGAGGTCTTTTAGATATTAAACAAACAAATATTCCTCAATAATTATATTGATCGATTTGATACACATCATTGCACAAGTATGGACTTGAAGAGTAATTCTATACTCTCTAGAATACAATTCATAAAAGAATACGAGTTAGACGATGTATTTCATTCTCGCAAGACGTAATTACTAGGTATTCTTATAATAGTGTGTGTGGTTTGGGATGTCGGGGTGCACTTTTTTTGGTTTTTGACCGATTGGGCGGGGCTTAATTCATCCGAATAATAACCTTCAGTTCGTATGGTCATCACATTAGCTTACCATACACAAAGTCACCGGCGCTCGATCGATACTGGAACACAACTTGGTGTTCAAGAATTGAACGACTGGTATACCAGTATCTGGGACCTAAAGTACACTTTTTTCCAAATATTGTAATTATTATCATATGACAGATTGGGATCCAAGGAATGGTAGATGGGGATCTAATTACCGCGCCGCCAACGGCCAGGAGGGGAACTGTTACGGAGCGTGCTGATCCAACTGGATGGTGTAGTACGAGAGGCGGATTTTGTGACGTTATAAGGATGCTGTGTTGGACCAATTCTGAATTGTATTTGTAATCTGTGTAGTTAGATGCGGAACGATTGCTACTACATTATTGTAACATTTGTTTATATTACATCAACCGACCAAACCGTACACGAGTTGGACCAGATATTCACACTTTCCACATTCTAAAAGTTCACAAAATGTTTTACAAATGTCAATTTTTTTAAAAATACATTACCATATTTGGAATCACCATAGGAAATAAGTACAAACCCGAAAACACCGGAAAGTGTTAATAAAGCTTGGAGCCCAGTAGAAGAGCACGCCACTTGCTCACGCTACGACAAACTGTACACTTAACATGGAGGAATAGTAACCTTGTCAAAAAAAATTAAAAACATTATTAGGAGGACGAGGGCTACCTTAACAGGCGGCGCAAGCGGGTGTGGTTGTGAGGGGCTACGTCCTAAAATAACAATTCCTCTGTATCCACTTGTCATATGTACTTAATTCCCTTTAAAAGGGTCTCTTCACCAAGACCACAGATACGCACCAGTATCTCCATGCTTCGAGCTGCCACCCTCGCCATTGTAAGACTGGCATAGCATATAGTCAGGCTCTCCGTCTCCGACGTATTTGCTCTAACGAATCTAAATTCTTATATCATGCACAGAATTTGAAGAAGCATCTGGTTACCAGGGGTCACAGGCTCACAGCTCCACCAAAGTCCAGCAAACCATCAAAAAAGTCTACTCTCTCCCGAGAGCCACAGTCCTTCAGGAGAAGTCTAGAAACCAAGACCCCACCCCTAAGATTCCCCTTGTCACCACATTTCATCCTAACCTTCCTCCTCTACGTCACATCACCAACACTAACCATCACATTCTCCACACATCAGACCGTCTTCGTCGTGCAGTTCCTGACATACCCATCCTGGCCTACAGACGCCCTCGCAACCTACGAGATATGTTAGTACGTGCTACTATTCCCCCATTAACTGATGATTCTCTCCCTACGCAGCATGGCACTTCTAAGTGTGAGTCGACCAGCAGGTGCGTCGTTTGCCGGGAACACATCAAGGAAGGCGATTCCTTCACCAGTCACACCACCCATGCCACCTACAAGACGAAGGGTCACATCACTTGTACCACATCTAATGTCATTTACCTCTTATCATGTAGAGTGTGTGGAGTCCAGTATGTTGGTGAGACCAAAAACTCACTGAAGAAGCGCTTCTATGGACACAGATCGACGGTCAACACCAACAAGCCACCTGTCGGACACCACTTTAACGTTCCCAACCACACTATGTCTGATATGATCTTACAGGGCATTGAATCTTTAGGTAGCCGTTCAGAAGTGGTACGTCTCAGTAGAGAGAAACTATGGATGAAGCGTCTTCTCACCATTCAGCCCCATGGCCTAAACATCCAGGAAGGGAACGATTAGACTCAACCCCCCCCCCCCCCCCCCCCACCCCACCACACACACCTCCTCCATTTGTATCTGTGCAACCTATCACTTGTATTTTTTACCCATTTGTTTTTTTCCACTTTTTCTTCACTTTATTTTTTATTTTCCTATTTTTTACTTCTTGTTATGTGTGACACTATGTTTTCATTTTCGACATTGTCTCCTATGCACAGTTATTTTCATTACTCGTTCCAGTGCATTTCCATTATTTGTTACCATTTACATTTACATCTATTTTTATTATTTATTTGTAGTCATCAATCACCATTATAGATTTTACTCTCCATTTTTCATATCCCATTTGCCTTTTACTTTTTACGTTTGTCTATGTCATCCTTTTGTTACATTATCCACTTCATCAATCAGCTGTCAAGTTTGTTATACCTTCCCCTATTCATCCATCTGTCACTTTGACCCCCACTGTGTTACATTATCCCATGTCACTTCCTGCCCTTTGTTCCCATGTCTATATATATGTTAGTGTATGTTGTATTCCGTCATTTTACCTTCGATAAAGATTCTGTTAGAATCGAAACGTCAGGTCCTCTTATATTTATTACATCATATTAAACTATTGAGTAAAATGTATTATTTTAATTCGTCATTTAAATTTGTCATTCATTCATTCATTCGTCATTGAAAGTCAAATATTTAAAAGTCGTGAAAATAGTTGCTATGTTGAAAATTAATTTAAAATAATACTAATTGGTCATTTTTCATTAAAAAATAATTGTTTAGCATTATAAAATATTTCAACTGGAACCTTCCATGACAAATGTTCAATTTGTCAAATAAGACCACATTTTGACGAATTAATATTCTCCGTGTATAATATATAGTACAATAAGATTGAAGCCGTTTCTTGCCCCTTCATTTGACTGTTCCTGATATAACTAAAGAAATAAGAAACACCCATTCACACCTGCTATGTGCTGCGAGCGATCCAATTCCTTGTTGCATAACGCAATCATGCAAATAACTAACATATGTCAAACAAATTTGTTGCACAAAGTTCTGCCGTAACGAGATTCGAACTAGATACCTTAAGTTTATGAGACGTCAGCTCTAGCCATTAGACCACGAGTTGTTGGCTGACAGCGACTTAAATTTGAATTGATTTGAACTTTCACGGAATAAAGCCAATTTGTTGACATTAATAGTGTAAACCGATGCGCAAGTCGAATCTGTATAGCGTACAGTGTATCTTTTGTGAACCACGCACTAGACACGATGCGGTAATGCGAGGTTTGGTTTACGAAAAGTTATATTGCATATTCTATAATATCGCTAAAATTAAGGTTTTTCAGAAGTTCATAGTTAAATTAATTTCCCCTAAATGCCTTAAAAATGTCTCATTGAAACCCTTAAATACATCAGTGTATAATTAATTAAATAATTGTTTAATATAAAAAAATATATATGCACCGATGCACCGATGCACCGATTTCGGGGAAATAATTTTGCTCTCATTTTATAGATTGTTTTATATTCTATAAGATTCTGTTTCAACAAACGTAACAACTATTATGTAACAATTGTAATCATGAATCGATTGAATTGTCCTTGGCTTTCTCCCTATTCGCTACACAGTGAACTTGCCCTAATTCATCGGTTTTACATACATTACTATAACAAAAAAGTATTCAACCAATGATAGCAAAATTATACATTTTTGGAAAGCTCTCAAATAGGGGAATTCAAAAATGCCATTTAAATCAGGATAGGGTGCATCTCTCAAAAATATACTTGTAAATTCTAATAATTATGAAATTTAAACGTTTGTGCTCATTTACTTCCAGATATAGTATATTTCAACAAGTTACCCTTGACAACCATTTTGTTTTGATGGGTAATTGCATGAGGAACTAATATGCACAGGGAAAGGTATAAAAAAAATTTTGATCACAATATGTTACCATTAGATCCATCTAAATTTCAAAAGCATATTTGGATTCCTTGTGAGATTACCGTTCAGAAAATTTATACTTTTTTATGGGGTAGAACCAGTAATTGTTGCGATATGCTAATTCGAATCTCAGACATGCAACGGGAAGGGCGGCGAGTTCAAAACAAATGGCCTTTAAACACGCTAGTCATCGGATTAATGGATATTTGCTGATGCTTGAATAACTTATGAAAAGAAATCGATCAAACTCTAACCCCGGGTTCCAATCCAGAATATTTACATTTCCGTCTCTCTAACCGTGACATCGATGTGTTCAGCACAGATGATGTCATACCCTACACTGTTAGAAAAAAACCCCGTTTTTAACGGTATAATACCGGCGTCCCAGCTGCCAGTATAATACCGTTAAAATACAGCGGGCCGTAAAATATAATTTCCCGTTAATTCGAGAAAAAAACACCGTTTTTAAACGGCATAATACCGGCGTCCCAGCTGCCAGTATAATACCGATAACATACAGTGGGCCGTTAAATATGATTTCACGTTAATTAGAAAAACCCGTTTTTAACGGTATAATACCGTTAAATAGCTGCCAGTTTTATACCGATAAAATACAGCAAACCGTAAAATATAATATCCCGTTAATTTATTTAGTTTTGACGTTATTTTACGGATGTGTTGTGAATATACATATTCCGGATATTTTATGCAATTTTATGTGTCATTTGTTAATTGTATGTGTCATATGTTTATTCTGCTTTTGCAATTTATTAAAGATTTTTTGATGAACTTACCTTAACTTGACCGGACGGGGAATTGAACTGGACCTCTGTATTGTAGTCGGACGCTTTACCGACTGAGCCAACGAAGTAGTTGAAAATGTCGAAGTGTTTTGTGTTATATAAACTATTTATTCATAAAAAACGTTAATATACAGGGAGTCGTTACATTTCGGGGTTTTACAATTTTTTTGTGTAAATATTGTTTTAAAACGGTACAAAACCGTATATTATTCCTGTAAATTAACGTCAATTTTTAAGTTTGCTGTAAACAACTGGAATATTTTACAAATAACGTTAATGCAGAGGGAATCGTAAAATTACGGGGTCTTACCGTTTTGTGTGTGTAAATACTGTTTTAAAACGGTAAAAACAGTATATTTATCCTATAAATTAACGTCAATTTTTACGTTTGCTGTAAAAAAACAGAATATTTTACAAATAACGGTAAAATAACGTTAATGTAAAGGGAATCGTAAAATTACTGGTTTTTACCATTTTGTTGTTTAAACATTGTTTTAAAACGGTAAAACCGTATATTTTTTCCTGTAAATTAACATCAATTTCTACGTTTGCTGTAAAAAAACGGAATATTTTACAAATAACGTTGAAATAACGGTAATGTAAAGGAAATGCCGTAAAATTACGGGGTTTTACCATTTCTTTGGTGTAAATATTGTTTTAAAACGGTAAAAATTGTTTCTTTTTCCTGTTAATTAACATCAATGTTTACGTTTGTTGTGAAAAAATGGATTACTTTACAAATAACGTTAAAATAACGTTTTTGTAGATGGTATCGTAAAATTACGGGTTTTTACCATTTCTTTGTGTAAATATTGTTTTAAAAAGGTAAAAAACGGAATATTTTACAAATAACGTAAAAATAAAGTTAATATAGAGGGAATCGTAAAATTACAACAAATATTAGTATTTTTTTACACGACTTGTCATACCACAAACTGGCTATCATTTTTGAGAGCTTTCCAAAAATGTATAATTTTGCTATCATTGGTTGAATACTTTTTTGTTATAGTAATGTATGTAAAACCGATGAATTAGGGCAAGTTCACTGTGTAGCGAATAGGGAGAAAGCCAAGGACAATTCAATCGATTCATGATTACAATTGTTACATAATAGTTGTTACGTTTGTTGAAACAGAATCTTATAGAATATAAAACAATCTATAAAATGAGAGCATTTTCCCCATAGAGATTGTACACAGCGCCACCGCAACCGCCTCCACCTCTGACTTTCGAAATATAATCAATCATATCTCAGCCAAACAGTTATAGAAACGTTATTCTCAATATCACGAAGTGGCGCTGTTAACTTTGAATTTACAAGCGATGAAAAGACTGCTATCAAATATCTACGGTACATTTTTTTTCTGTGCAACGATATATTATTACACATTTTTCCAACAAGATTTCGCTCAATTTTTTAATATGCAATTTGTAAACTGGGCCGGGGCATGTTTTGTCTGTTTTGTCATTTTTTCGTAGAACTATAATAATCTATCAACATTAATGTTGCAAAGCTAGTATTCCATTGTTCAAACGGACGTTGATGAATTACTATATACATTATGCTATTGTTTATTCAAATTGATTCTCTGTATATTCAGCACATTCAATAAACCATGAAGATATAGCCTACATTGCTGTCATACCCATTCGGTCGGTAAGCTTTAGAATACCCTACCATTTGTATTCCTCACAAGTGTATGGGTCGTTCTTTAAAAGTCCCCATTGAAGACATGCAGTGGTAGGGTATACTAAAGGAACTCCCATGTTTCATATCAAAGTATAATCATGCTAATGGGAGTCGATAATAATTTAATGTTCAATAATTGAGCATAAATATACCAATAGGGGATCATTTTTCATTTAGATCTATTTGCCGCGCCTGTCTCAATTATAAACTAGAGGACCTGTTGAATAGCCTATTGCCTCATATTACTCTAGTCATAACACATTGCTCGTTCTTTCTCTGATCAAGGAAAGACATTCCGCTGCTGGAGAAGACCTAACACTAACAGCTTATAGGAATTGTGTGAATTTAAAGGAAATATAATGATGAAAGGAATCCAATTCGCCATACTCATGTATTTAAGTTTAATAGGTAAGTTCTGATTCAACATGTTCAATAATAACAAGGGAATATTAATTGAAACGGACGAACGTTAATTTTTGTCAGGTGGCCACATTTTCGGATGCAGTTTTTCATTACGTAAATTTAAACAGCACCGTAAGATGAGTTTGATATGGGTTCACGGTTGTGGGTGAGATATGTACATGGATGTTTCCTGTATATAATGTGTATACAGGGTGTCCCCCCATAAAACTATGCACGTGTTTACCCAACTTATTAACCATGAACTTCTAAAACTTGAGATAATAAAACCCTAGGCGTATCCTAAACCATATCCTGACGTGACTTACGTTATTAACCCGCTACCTCTCAAACCGCATTACTTTATTTACCCCGTTCCCGTGGCTCGTATCGCTTATAGTTATACCATCGTACTTAATCCCCTTGCCTTACTAACCCCCACAAAACGATATCTATACCACATACCACATAATATAACCCCGGCTAGGCCTATCTAAGCCATTTTTCCAAGTGTGGGAGTTCGCATAGTGCCGCGGCAACCTGTGCGCCCTTGCTCAAACATGCTTGTGACGCGTTACCACGGTATGATTACGCGGTAGTACCCGCAACGCACAATATCGTTCAATTTTAGTGACATGTTTGAGCCAAATTCGATCGTTTTTTGATGTTTTTGGATGTTTTTGGAGCCAATAGTTAACCAATTTCACTGGTAATTGATAACACTTTCCATATGTTCCTCTATCGTTTAGGCAAATTAGGAGACACTAAACTAACGGAATACTAATTATGACAAACACACAAACAAACAAACACCCCCACAAATACACCCCTTTTCCAGATTTATAGTAAGATTGTAGATACATGATCGATCATCGGGCCAGTGTGAAAAAGGCTTATTGGCTTTCTATGAGTTTGATGATTCAATCAAAAACTAACTGACGTTGCATTGCATACTTATTACCAATAGTGTGATCAGTGTGATCATGGTGATAGGATGAATTTGTGTATTGCCTTCCCCGGTATTACAAATTAGTCGTGTATTTTTTTTTATTTTTACACACTGTAGCTTTTTGGCCACCTACTGTAGACGCATACCTATGCATACTGAAGCTCCGCTATGACCCGGCAACTAGAAGAGACAGGTGGGCGATGCCAAAAAACGACATCTGCTTTTGTCAAGGAGTACTCGCCCCTGAAAACAGAGGTACCGCTAGCTGTCCAGTAGCTTCACAGGACGAATTTAGCGGATCTGACATGTGGTATACTGACAATCCACGTCCTCTCACCTTGAGGAGAAATTGGACCCCAGAGAAGCTCAATCAACTTCTGGATAGAGTTGAATTCTGCAGTAAGTTTTTTATAACCAATTAAGAGTGTATGTTCCGATCACTTTTTGGGGGCTATGATATTTTTTTTTCACATCAAGATATTTTGATATCAGAAGAATCCCCATATTTTTCTCATTATGTCTGTAAAATCTTAGGGGCCAGAAATGTTCCATTTATATAGTATAGGCTAAAATATGGTGAATTACTGCCAAAGGTGGTTAACCACAAACCAATTTGTGTACTACTCAATGAGCATATGTCTTGTTACCTTGTGCATCTAAAAAATAGAGCCATTGGAGTTATGCAACTCAAACTTTGGAATGCGACAATTTTAAGGATGACCTTTTATGTAAAATAGAAAACATCAAGTTGAAAATCGGGCCAGCAATCGGAACATCTACCTTTAACTACACCTTTAATGCGTGACAACATGACCATTTTGTAAAGTCTGTTACAATCTCGTCTTTGTTAAAGACTATGTTTTTGTCACTGAAACCGAGAGCGCGAAGCTCGACCAACGAGCGCCGTAGGAGGTTCCGCATAGCGGAACTTCTATGGTTTCCCGCGGTGGTTCCTAGTAGTTTCAGTTGTTATGGATGACTATGCTACATGGTCTGTAACACATACTAGTAACGATCAAATCCTTCCTTTATAAACCTCGATATTAATTTCTTACAAATAACTTCTAAGACACTTATGGGGCTTTTCTCAGAAATCACGACTCAAATAGCGTTTTTTCTGTCATTGGTCCAGGAAACTTTTATTTCATGAAAAATCTGTAGAACAAGAAACATAAAATAAATTAGTTTGCATCCAACTTTTATTTCAATCCGGGAACGTTTTTCTGAGCCAAGCTTTCGTATGGACTAAGAATTGATATATCAGTTTTTTAACTGATTCATCTCACCATTATATTATGATATAAATGTTCCGTTACATATTCATTTAAATAGGAAATTTATTGCTAATAAATTATCTAAATAGATCAGATTTTCTCTTTGTACAAAACTTACCTAATCACTGTTGACATCATAGACCTTTAAGGTGTTAAAATCGAAACATTTATCAATATCAGTTTCAGTTTATTCACCACAAACGAGATATATACAAAGACAATACAATTAACATACTGTAGTATTGTATTTACAGCTAAAAACGAGTGCGATTCTCATCCATGTCAGAACGGGGCTACGTGTCGTGACGACATTGGATCATATATTTGCGTTTGCCAACCGGGTTACGTGGGGAAAACATGTCAGAAAGGTAGGTAAACCACTTACAAAACTCTAACCGTTCTACGGGCTCAATCTGAGATCCATAACATGCTTAAAAGACATAAATAAATATATTCCACATAAATTATATAGGTATTTTGATTTATGGTTAATTTCAGTGCAATTAGTTTAATTTCAGTGCAATATTAGTTAATTTATTTAATTGGATGGACCATTTCAACAAACAACATGAAATGTTTCAATTTCAATTTTAAAGACTGCTTTACTGACAGCTACCCATTGCACATGGAAAAAGAGTGGAATATATTTATTTATGTATTTTAAGCTTGAAAAGAATCGAAAGAATGCGTTGAAAAGAACAAAGAAGAGATTAACTGATGTGTGTGTGTGTGACTTAATCATGTTGCTTCTTGCTTCGTGCATTTTAAAAGCTTTACTTTCATACTGAGAGGATTGGACCAAGCCGATTTTGCTTCCTCATGTTTGCTGAAGCATATCTCCGATTCTAAATAACCAATTGGAACGCAATAAAATGCAAATGAAAGCGTATTTACTCAGCTTTCATGATACATCAAGATTAGACCCGTGTGTTCCTGTCCTTTTAAGATATCTTATGTGCCCGGAGTGTTAACATTTTTTTGGGACACCCTTTAGGCTATCCTCAAAATGTATTTCTTTATCTTCTGTTTACATATCGGACTACATGAAAGTATACTAATAACATCATGACTATCAATACATTACGATTCGCTGGATTTTGATAAATCGTGAGCACTCTATGTCCACGTGACCTTAAGTTGTGTACCACGTAGATGGCACCATGTAATGTAGATGTTATCGATTGACGCAGGGGCCCCTTTTGTGGCAAAACACTGTAACTCGAAAATTGTCATATTGAGAAATTGAGGTTTAAAATTTACATGAATGCATTTTTTATTCAGTTGTAATAATAACATGAATATGCGGGTTATGTGTGTACTTTTCTACAAATTGATATAAGGATTTACATATATGATTATTTTGAAGATACAAGCAAATTTGTCGAGTTACAGTATTTTGCAAAATACATTGAATTCATGTTTTTTGGCAAAACACTGTAACTAATACAATGGCTGTTAACATGATTTATTTTGTTATTTGCGATTATCCATACATTTTATCTCTAAGTATTTTCATTTATATACACAATGTAATGCTAACAATCATTAAAATGCCCTAAATTATGTGTATAGGGTTTATGTACAATTACTGTATCTCATAGATAGCTGTCCTTGAATATAAACAGTTTTATGGCAAAACACTGTATCTCACTGAGTTACAGTGTTTTGCCAAAAAAAACACGCAATTATTTACATGCACACGTACACTCCACGTAACTCGACATACAGTGTTTTGCCAAAAAAACATTCGTAAACATGCATACAAACACCTGAGTTAGGGGTGCTATCTCGAAAAGGGAGCTCTTCTGGAACTTGAGAGCTTCAGAAATAGAAACAGCGCCCCCACATTGCTGACAAATGATTTTATCTCAAAAAGTCACATTTTCGAGTTACATTGTTTTGCCAAATGACTATACCCTATTTATGACATCAAAAAACAATTAGTACATTGAGCATTCTTACATTATATATAATGCGTAAGAAAAAATATCAAAACAATATAAAATCGGTATTAAACTTCACTTGCACTATAACAGTAGAATATGCGTTTTTAACATCTGATTAAATTGTATCAGTGATGAGGCGTGCTTGATGTGACGCGGTAATATTATACATATCACAATTGCTTGCATAATTTCTTTTCCAAATATGTACTATATATCATAATGAACTGAGTGCTGATCCCCATACCACCTTTTGGTAACAATTTGGTAACCCATGACCAACCCAGGGTTGCATTTTACTCAGATGGCGCCGCTGACGTTTGTTAAATGTCGGTGATGGAATGTATGTTTATTATTTAACCAGTTACCTGGAATCCATGATGTATACGGTCAAGTTCATCCATAATGGCCTACTAATGTGACCATGTAGCTTGTGTGGCAATATATACCTTTAACTCCATATACCGCCTGATGATGTATACTAATAACATCCACACTGTTATATGTCTCCCATAGATACTGAGAAGCCAGTTATTAACAACTTGCCATCAAATATCATACAACAAACTGACAGCGGTTTGGCAACTGCAACTGTGACATGGATCGAACCAACAACTACAGACAACTCCCGGTCTGTAACTATGACGTCATCCCATAGTCCCGGTGATACTTTCCCGATTAGCTCAACAGCCGTGAATTATACATCAACAGATTCCAGTGGAAATATTGAAACACAGACATTTGACATCAATATTATAGGTACGTTATATTATCGAATTATAAAATGTGTGTATTATACACTTTAATGGTTGAAGCAATTTCTAATCATTATTGAGTGTGCTTGAAGTTCCTTTTAAAATCATCCATTGAACAACCTATATTTTTTAATTTTTTTATTTTGAATTTAAATTTGTCAATTTCCACTGTATAATGTAGGCTATTCTTATTAAACGTATCTCTTTATCTTTTGATGACATATCGTGCTACATGATACTAATAACGTCATGAATATGCATTACGAATCGAAGATTGTTGACAAATCGCGAGCACAATTTTTTCACGTGACCATAACCATATATGCTACCCGTGATAGGGGGCTGACACTTTACTCAGATGGCACCGCTGACGTATGTGAAATGTCGGTGATTGTATGTGACTAAACGTTTATCTATTATTTAACCAAATACCTGGAAGGTATGATCAAGGTTAACTTGTAATTTGTGTGGCATCCTTTTTAGATACTTTTAACGCCAAATACCCATGTATATGCTTAATATGTACAATACAATATGATGTATACTTAACACCCACGCTGTCATCTCCCTTTGTAGATACTGAGAAGCCAGTTATCAACAACTTGCCATCAAATATCATACAACAAACTGACAGTGGTTTGCCAGCTGCAACTGTGACATGGATCGAACCAACAACTACAGACAACTCCCGGTCTGTAACTATGACGTCATCCCATAGTCCCGGGGAAACTTTCCTGATTGGCTCAACAGTCGTGAATTATACATCAGTAGATTCAAAAGGAAATGTGGAAACACAGTCATTTGACATAAATATTATAGGTATGTTTTATATTGTCGAATTATAAAGTGTGTATAATATAAAGTTATAGTTGAAGCAATTTCGAAACATTATTGAGGGTGCTTGACGTTTCTTTTTAAACCATCCGTTGAATAAAAATACACATATTAAATGATCATTTAATTCATTTGAACGTTAATTTGCCAATTTCCAGTGTGCACAGGATGTCCCGATAAAAATGATGACGCTTTATTAGGTGATCGTAACTTCCTAAATACAAGTTAGAGTGGAACAACTAAAACGACAAAATAAAGACAAATTAGAAGAAAATTATAATTTGAAGAAAACCGCGTTTGATTTGGAGAAGAAGAATTGAGCGATTACGTAATAGTCGTCGAAGAACACTTCTATCCAAGTTTGCTCATAATGAGTGATTCAGGCAATTCAGACAAACAATTAATGAATACTTCTCTCTCAAAGATGACATTCATTGCATTTGTTCTTGTTCTCATTTTTCTTTTAATCTAAATAACAATATGCCAGTTGTTAACCATGTTCAAAATATTACTCACAAATTGTATCGGTATTTAAAACTTAATGGTTGAAGTTCGCTATCGCCAATTTTGCGCAATAATTAAACCTTCTTAATGGCCTGCTATATAATGTGACCATGTAACTTGTGTGGCATCCATTATTATATACCTTTAACGCCATATACCACGTATACCGCATAATATGATGTATATTTAACACCCACGTTGTCATTTCCTTTGTAGATACTGAAAAGCCAGTTATCAACAACTTGCCATCCAATATCATACAACAAACTGACAGCGGTTTGCCAACTGCAACTGCGACATGGATCGAACCAACAACTACAGACAACTCCTGGTCTGTAACTATGACGTCATCCCATAATCCCGGAGACACGTTCCTGATTGGTTCAACAGCCGTGGATTATACATCAGTAGATTCCAGTGGAAATATGGAAACCCAGACATTTGACATCAATATTATAGGTACGTTATATCATGGTTATGTTATCGAATTATAAAGTGTGTGTATTATAAACTTAGTTGAAGCAACTTCGAATCATTATTGAGTGTGCTTGACGTTCCTTTTAAAACCATCAATTGAACAACCTATATTTTAATATTTGTTTTTGAATTTTGAATGTGATTTTGTCAATTTCCACTGTATATATAGGCTATCCTTTAACGTATCTCTTTATCCTGTGATGACATGTCGTGCTACGTGAAAGTATACTTATAACGTCATGAATATCAATACATTACGAATCGAAGGATGTTGACGAATCGTGAACTCTATTTGTTCACGTGACCGTAACCATATATACTACACATGACAAGGGGCTGACTCTTTACTCAGATGGCACCGCTGACGTATGTGAAATGTCGGTGAATGTATGTGACTAAACGTTTATTTATTATTTAACCAAATACCTGGAAGCTATGATCAAGGTGAACTTGTAATTTGTGTGGCATCCTTTTTAGATACTTTTAACGCCATATACCCCTGTATATGCTTAATATGTACAATACAATATAATGTATACTTAACACCCACGCGGTCATCTCCCTTTGTAGATACTGAGAAGCCAGTTATCAACAACTTGCCATCCGATATCATACAACAAACTGACAGCGGTTTGCCAACTGCAACTGTGACGTGGATCGAACCAACAACTACAGACAACTCCCGGTCTGTAACTATGACGTCATCCCATAATCCCGGGGAAACGTTTCCGATTGGCTCAACAGTCGTGAATTATACATCAATAGATTCCAGTGGAAATATGGAAACCCAGACATTTGACATCAATATTATAGGTATGTTATATTGTCGAATTAAAAATGTGTCTTTTATAAAAAGTTGAAGCAATTTCGAGAAGAAAATATAAGAGTGGTTGACGTTCTTTGTTTTAGAACTTAGCTTAAAATGCAAAAATGTCATTTACGACGTTTTTGCACTCGCATGGTGAATTGTTAGGTTAGGTTATGTTACCAACGTGTGTGGGTGTGGTATCCTTTTTTAGCAATATACCACGGTTTATGTAGAATACAGGGTGTCCCAAAAAACCTGTGGACGTGTTTACCCAACTTATTGATTATGAAACTCTAAAAGTTGGTGTACCATTTGTATACAGATTGAAGACTAAATGTTTAGCTTTCAGATGCTGTTTATTTTATCTTATTTGGTGTCTCAATCCTAAGATATGATCAATTAACTAAAGCTACCTATAATCGATGTTGTGCCACGTTTACAGAAATAATGCTAATAAACGTCAAACCGATACTAACTTGTTCTTCAAATGAGCATCTATGTCTTGAAACATTAGGGGAGGGTGGAGACATTTGGTCTGAATGTTTAAAATATTCAGTTCTGCTCGGCTACACAGACACTCATTCTATTATTTCAACTTATTCAATCGCAATACAAAGAAATTATGATTGCTTAAAATTTGCTAAGAGTGGACCCCTCGAACACGTGGAAGATTTGTATCTCCGGAGAAAGCAGTATAAGGCGTTCCACAGGGTAGTATTTTAGGCCCGCTGCTCTTCTTGTGTTATGTTACCGATATGTCATCAAGCGTTAACTGTAATCTTTTGTTATAATGCTGACGATAGTGCCCTTTTCACATCCGATAAAGACCCAAAATTAATTTCTGACACTTTAAGTAGAGAACTTGAGTCGTGTAGACAATGGCTGATCGACAACAAATTGTCCTTACACCTTGGCAAAACAAGGTCTATTATTTTTGGATCTAAACCTACACTGAGCAGGGTGGAAAAGTTTGAAGTTTCTTGTGATGGATAAATTATAAATCCTACCAACTCTGTCAAATACCTTGGGATTACTCTCGATGAAAATCTCAGTGGTGAAACTGTTGCAAAATCAATTGTCAAAAAATCTTGTGGTAGATTAAGTTTCTTATACAGACAAGGTCATTTTTTGAATGAAAGATCTCGTTAGACCCTTTGCACTGCCCTTATACAATGTCATTTTGATTATTGTTGCTTTTCATGGTTTTCTTCACTTTCTGCAAAGTTGAAAAATAAGCTGCAAGTTGTGCAAAATAAGTTGATTCGCTTCATTTTGAAGCTTGAGCCCAGATTCGCTTCATTTTGAAGCTTGAGCCCAGGTGCCACATTGGTGATGTAGAATTTAAGAAGCTGGGAATGTTGAAAGTTGAAGACAGAGTTAAACAACTTAAACGCAATCATATTTTTTAATCTATAATGAAATAGCACCTGAGTACCTGAATTCTCATTTTACCAAATTGTCCAACACCCACAGATACAATACCAGGGGCAGTGCAACAAATGTTCTGGTTCCTAAAGCTAAAGGTCAGCAGTGCAATACATTTTTCTTTACTGGTATTCGGGAATGGAACTTGCTACCAACTCAGGTTTAAACATCCAAAACACACGGGCAGTTCAAAAAGGCAGTAAAAAGTCACTTTCTACCTTGATTTTTCATCCGGTTTTTTTATATGCAGTTGTTTTATAAAAAGTGCAATATTATTTGTGTGCAAATATATATGATGTTTTTATAATGTGCTGTTTTAATATTTGAAAGACCCTAATGGAAATAAGCTTTTTAGAGCTTTCTTGGGATATCCTTGGCATTATAAATTTTCTTTTATTAATATGTTGTGTTAATTGTTGTAATATTTTTTAAGATTTGTATATTTGATTTGATGTATTGTATCTCTGTGTCGGATTGATATGCCAAATAAAACTAAACTAAACTAAACTTTTATTATTCATTGCAAACTGTAAAGTGGCACAACGTTGATGTTAGGTAGCAGTGGTCATATCTCAGGATTGACAAAACCAAATCAGATGAAATAAACGGCAACTGGAAGCCAAGCGTATAGTCTCTCAATATCTATAAAAATGTTACACTAAATTTTAGGACTTCATGGTCAATAAGTTGGGTAAACACGTGCACGTTTTTTAGGACACCCTGTATGTACCGTACAAGATGATTTAAACTTATTTTCCCACGCTGTTTTCGTATCCATTTCTAGATACGGAGAAGCCAGTTATCAACAACTTGCCATCCGATATCATACAACAAACTGACAGCGGTTTAGCAACTACAACCGTGACGTGGTTCGAACCGACAACTACAGACAACTTATGGTCTGTAACTATGACGTCATCCCATAATCCCGGGGAAACGTTCCTGATTGGCTCAACAGTCGTCAATTATACATCAGTAGATTCCAGTGGAAATATGGAAACACAGACATTTGACATCAATATTATTGGTACGTTTTATTATCGAATTATAAAGTTGGTACAATTACAACCTTAGTTGAAGAAATTTCGAAACATTATTGAGTGTGCTTAATGTTCCATTTAAAACCATCCATTGAACAAAATACACATGCATGTATTTAATTATTGTTTAATTCATTTGAACGTTAATTTGTCAATTTCCACTGTATAGGCTATCCTTAAAATGTTTTCTTTATCTTCTGTATACATATCGGACTACATAAAAGTATACTAATAACGACATGAATATCAATACATTACGATTCGATGGATTTTGATGAATCGAGAGCATCCTATGTCCACGTGATTCTAACTTGTGTTAAAGTCATATTATGTGATCTTTCTAGGGAGCGCCCTCTACATGTATTCATGATTCTTTAGAAAGTAGATTTTCTTGCAGATTTATATTTCTGATCATAAATCATACATACATTCCAAGTTACAGAGCGATACGATTCCTAATTACCTCAAAATCATGGTTTTAGAGTGAATTCAGACTAGAGTAAAATAAGTTGTCGGACATCCGACAGGTGTTTTTTTTTCACTCTAAAACCATGATTTTGAAGTAATTAGGAACCGTAACGCCCTGTAACTTGAAATGTATGCACGATTTATGATCAGAAATGTAAATCTGCAAGAAAATTTGCTTTCAATTTCTTTTCAATGTTGAGGGCGTTCCCTTGACAGGATTACATAATATACCTTTAAGGATGTACCACGTAGATGGTACCATGTATTGCAGATGTTGTCGATTGATGTCAACTATGACAAAAACAATCAGTATTTTAGCATTCTTACATTATATACATTGGTACCACAGCTTAAAGGAAGTGTCCCGCAAGCACAACATTGAGCATTATTTGTTAGAAAAATAATTATCGAGCCGAAATTACGGAATTATATAGAACAAAACACCATACTAGTCACAAAAATGAATAAAAACCGGCATCACTCAACATGCAATTTTTAAAATTCGCGGCGATCGAAAGTCCCGGTGTCGATGACGTCACGGGTATCGGTGCTAAAATGTGCGCATGTGCATTGTATAACTATGACATCATCGACACTGGGACTTTCGATCGCCGCGAATTTTAAAAAGTGCATGTTGAGAGATTGCGGTTTTTATTTGTTTTTGTCATAAGTGTGGTGTTTTGGTCTATTTAATTACAAAAGTTGGGCTCAGTAGTTATTTTTCAAACATATAATGCACACTTTTATGCTTGCGGGACACCTCCTTTAAGAAAAAAATAACAAAACAATATAAAATTGGTGTTAAACTCCACTTGCACTATGACGGTGGAATATATGAGATTTTAACATCTGATTAAATTGACATGCTTGATGTGACGCGGTAATATCTAACCATATTCTACGTATCACAATTGCTTGAATAATTTATTTTCAAAATATGTAGTTATTTTACTGTATATCAGAATGAACTGAGTACTGATCCCCTTGTGTCAACCTTAAATACCTTATGGCGGGGGGGGGGGGGGAGTCAGGTATGATGTTGTAATCATCCGCGTGAACGAAAATGCGGAATATGGGTGCTTTTTGAACACAACGCGTGTCTTTTTTCTACATGAACCCCCCCCCCCCCCCCCCCCGGGCCTTATGGTAACCATTTGATACCCATGATAGGGTATATGGCCACGCGTTTTGAACTCACCACCCAAAAACAAGGGTGTCGTTGCGCTTTTCCGAATCGTGTTCTGTTCAATTCATGATAACTCAAGAACGCAAAAAGATATTGTCATGGTTTTGATCTCATTTGAAAGCTAAATGATTGCATTACATAATCTGTAAATATGAAGCATATAACTTCTTAAATGGGGGAGATGTGTTTGATTTAGTTAGGAACAGACGAGGTGGTGGAGGGGGTGGAGGGGAGTGGTACACATAAACTCTATGGGAAGAAAAGAAATTGCGTGCCAGGCGGTGCCTTTAAACTTGAATCAATTCACCTCTGTATGAGCTACAAACATGATTTTGGTCTCTTCTTAAAGGTTATTTAATAGTCTTCTCTGGACATTATTATTTAATAGTCTTTATGTCTGTGTTTTAACAGATTAGTCAACCTTATGTAACAACTATTAATTATGGATAAGTCGCATGATCATCGGCCTTTTCCCTATTAACCCCAATTTATATAAATTACTCTAACGGAAAAAGTATTCAATCTATGATAGCAAAAGTATACATTTTTGGAAAGCTCTCAACAAGGGCAATTCAGAAATGCAGTTTAAATTAGTGTAGGGGGCATAGTTAACAAAATATTAGTGTAAACTCTAAAACAATTAAAACAATTTGGGGCCCATTCATCAGCCAGTATGTTATTTTACCAATATAGTAACCCTTGACAATCATAGATTTGCTTGTTAGTAATTTCATGAGGAATTCAAAAATGTAAAGTATATCATGTCATGGGTAGGTATAAGAATTACATGGATCTCAAATAAATTTAAGATTTAAAAAAAAAAAAATTAACATTGTGAATCATAACATGTTACCACTAGGTACTATCCTAATTTCAATAGCATAATTGGATTCGTCATGGAATTTCCTTTAAGAAAATGTATACTTTTAGGGCAAATAGTTAGGAAGATACGCTAACTTGAAGTGCATATGGCGTAAAATGTTAAAAATAGGACACGCACCGCAAAGGGTGGCGAGTTTAAAACGCATGGCCATATATACCGGGCATATATATATATATATATGGCTGACGTATTTTAAATGTCGGTGATTGTGTGTATGTTTATTATTTAACCAGATACCTGGAATCCCTGATGTATATGGTCAAGTCCTCCCATAATGGCCTACTAATGTGACCTCGTGTGGCATCTTATATAATATACCTTTAACGCCATATTATACCGTGGTATATGTGAATATATACCGCATGATATGATGTATATTTAACACTAATGTAACCTTGTTAATTGCGTGGGTTCCTTTTTTTGTGATTTTAAATGTTATACCACGCCACGGAATATACAAAATATGTACCATACAATATGATGCATAATTAACACCCACGCTGTTATCTCCCTTTGTAGATACTGAAAAGCCTGTTATCAACAACATGCCATCCAATATCACTAAAAACACTGACAGCGGTTTGGCAACTGCAACGGTGACATGGATCGAACCGACAACTACAGATAACTCCTGGTCTGTAACTATGACGTCATCACATAATCCCGGAGACACGTTCCTGATTGGCTCAGCAGCCGTGAAGTATACATCAGTAGATTCCAGTGGAAATGTGGAAACACACACATTTGACATCATCATTCTAGGTATATTATTACACGTTGTAATTAAACATGTACGTTGTAATCAAATATACAGTCAACTCAATAAGTAACTGACCTGGTAATAAATGTGCTGATAGCTCTTTTTTAAGGTTTAACACCTTCGTAAACATATTTAAGTTATTACAGTTGTTGATAAATGCCTCATCTTTAATCTGAGATACTGCACGATACGAATGGTTGCTTATTGAAGAAGTTACAATCCTAAATGAAACATATTTAAGTTATTACAGTTGTTGATAAATGCCTCATCTTTAATCTGAGATACTGCACGCTACGAATGGTTGCTTATTGAAGAAGTTACAATCCTAAATGAAAGGTGAAGTCTAATTTTCGCATTTTGCTTTTCTACATGCGGATTCGCACCCCTTCAAACCGGAAAATTACCGATAACTGGGCACGCACGCTTAGTGACATACTCTCCCAGTATAGTGAAAATGAATATCAGACTTGACCTCTTACATTTGGGATTGTTACTTCCTCAATGATCAACCATTCCTAGCGTACAATAGCTCAAATTAAAGAGGAGCAATTTATTGTTAATGTTATCAACACATTTATTTCTTGGTCAGCTACTATTGTGTTGACTGTATTATATCTCCGTAGTTTTTTATATGGAAGAAAATTAAACGGACTAAGTCTTACTCTAATATGACAAAGAAATGTCAACTATGTTTGTGGGAAAAGTTATTTATTTGAAGAGCTGATAAATCCTCAACGCTAAACAGTAGAACGGAATTCGTGAGCAAATGCCGTCATTCCAACAAATTCCTACTCATTAACAATTAATGCTTATCATGTTCATGTAGGCTTTAGCCTATTTTTAATCTTTAAATGTATTCATTGTATCCGTGTTATGTACACTTGTGCGGGCTGCACATTTTCTTGCCCGACAACCTTTTTGTTTACTTTGTGTCAATTCATCTTGGTTTAGCTGCTCTGCGCGTATGTTGCCCGTTGGGCGCTTGCACGGCTTGCCGCGCTTTTCCGCACCGCGCGCGTTATTTGGTTTCACGAGCTGTTATGACACGCAAATTTAGGAATACGCACCCAGTTTGAATTGACAGAATGTGAACAAACATTGTACCACCTGACGAGCCTTCGGGCGAAACGGGCCGCAGTGTGATAGGAGATAGTAAAATAAAATATGGAGTAAATTTACTCGTATTCTTCTTTATATACGGGGGCTGAACCCGGGGGCGGGCTGAAACATCCCATACATATAAGAGGCCAACTTGTTTGGGATCACGCTGTGAAAGATGGCGCTGATATAGATGTAGTTCCATTGATTAACACCGTAGACTTGAAATAATACAAAAATGCCAGACAAATTATGTTTATTTGAAGATCATGTGTGCTTAACGGTCATAGTGCGTTGGTTAAGTCATGCAAACGTTGAAAAACGGAACTTATATCTCTACCCCCATAATCTTGTTACATTATTCTGGTCGTTGTGTATTTTACTGGCGTTCTATCAAGTACGGTACTTTCCTTTTTTGCTCAACATTTTCACAGATGTTGAACGACCTAAATTTGTTTCCATCGACCGTGTACAACAGATAGCTGGCTCTGGATCCAGTCTCGTCAATTGGCAGCCACCTGTTGCGGAGGACAACTCTGGATTCGTAACGCTGACATCCAATTTCGCTATGCCTGCGGTATTGCCTCGCGGCGAAACGACGGTGACATATGTAGCAGAAGATCTTTCCGGTAATAAAAAGACAGCGAGCATTAAACTTTATGTTTTAAGTAAGTAGTTATATCATCCGTTGTTTTGCATCGTATCCCTTATATTTTATGAAATGTACCCTCCATTACATTTACAAACATTCGGCACATTCGTCAATTCCCCCCCCCCCCCCCGAGTTTCTAATGGTGCGTCCCTTACATAATATTTCTTGAATCACAAACCTGCTATTCTTATGACAAGTTAATTTGTCAAATAAAACCACATTTTTGACGAATTAATATTCTCTGTGTTCCCTATAGCATTTATCGACAGTCCAGTTCCTTCAACCGTTGCGTTGTTTGATGACCATTGCTGTCACCCTATCTATACGATGTCACCTGTAACGTCATAGTAGCTAAGCAAACAAAAGCTTGCCTGCCGGTATGCGCGCATATGGGTTGTCATTATAAGCCCATACACTAAACATGCCAACCAAACCAGTCATGGGTTCACACCACTAAACAAATCCCCTATGCTTAGGGACCGTTCATTATTTATGGTGGAGGGAGGGTTGGGACAAATTCGAGACTCGTATGTCAAAATTACCTAACCCCCTACAGC
Source organism: Ophiura sarsii (assembly GCA_035610835.1). Taxonomy (NCBI): domain Eukaryota; kingdom Metazoa; phylum Echinodermata; class Ophiuroidea; order Amphilepidida; family Ophiuridae; genus Ophiura; species Ophiura sarsii. The sequence goes on along the minus strand of CM069459.1, from coordinate 61,024,575 downwards.
TGAAACTGAAAATTACATGACCCCCCCTACTAACCAATAGATTTTTACACCCCCCCCCCCCCCCTCAAAATCAACTTGTCACATACTTAGGGGGTGTATTTTTCTTTTGTCCATGGATTCGTTGGTTGTGCCCTCTGAACGGCCAATAATTGAATGACCAACTACATTGCGAGCGTAGCGAGGCGGAATATTTGTCATATATTTATACATTTTGGGTGGTTTTGTTAGTCTTTATAACCCGAAAAAAAGTTAGAACATCCAGACAAAAACGTATGCAATATTCTACTTGTGTGAGCTTTGGTGCAGAGCTGAGAGTAAGACGAGGTGAAAAGCATGCAAGAAATTACCGTTTTTAATCATATTAGGTTTTGGAACATAGGCCTAGGCTATTAACATGTTTTTATACACCTCATGGCTCTAATGTTTTCAACCATTGATGATTATATAGGTGTTTTTCCAACAGATCGTCCGAGCAGGGCGTGCACAAAAAAAGATTTGCAGTACGAAAGTAGTCTCATCATAAGTAGCCTACATGTTTTGAAGTTGAAAGTCGTAAGAAAATGTGCGCGAAGCGCAGAAAAAAATTGGCATTTACACTCCAAAATAGCCTCTAAAATCACCCCAATCACCACCATCTTTATAGTAAAAAAAGTTACACAACCCCCCCTGTTTAAGAATAAAAAGTTACATAACCCCCCCCCCCTATTTCAAGATATGAAAGTTACATGACCCAACCCCTATATTTTACCCCGCCCCCCCCCCCCCCCACCATAAATAATGAACGGTCCCTTACTGTGTAAAATGGACCATAATTATACTCGCTTATCGCTTATAAAGCAACTTGTTGCTTCAACTTTGCATTTCGTGTGAAGATCATGGTCTTAGCTTTCCTGCAAACAGCAAACAAATATATGGTCAAGGCAACATATTCGAGATATGCACCGTCGAAGATACGCATGTTTGTAGACTGCCCAGGCCTAGCCTACAATCATAGAAAAAAGGTGTTCGAACACTGACCATTGTTTGCACCTTTTAATTACCATGATTACCATATAATACGCATTTTTAGAGTCATGTGAAAATACCAATTTGCAATCTGCTAGCCTGAAAGCTCCCCTTCAATATACCCCTCCCTCCCCCACCAATCAATGTTGCTAGGCCACGGGCTGATGTTTGGCAAGTTGGGCGACTCAACATTGATCAGGGGGAAAGGGGGATGACTTTACATTAGGCCTACTAAGTGTTCGAACACTTTTTTCTAACATTGTAGGTCTAGGCAATTCTAATCAATTAGTTGAAGTCTCTAAATGGCTATAAAATCATACAAAATTGGTCAAAAGAAGAAAATGTGCACTGATTTTTGTTTGATAATCTTCATTTAATAATCATCCGATCAAATTTTCATCATCAAAATCAAGGGGATCAGGGTAGCTGTTTTTTCATCATCTATGACATAATATTGTGCTATTCATTAGAATCTTAGATCATATCGGATTTATCAAACTCAAGGTACATTCGATTATGTAAGACATGGTGATTTCACCTTTTCGACAAAGTGCAACACAAATGTGTGTGTTAAACAGATTGTTTGCAAGAAACATATACTATTCTCTTAATCTCTTGTCCACTAATATAATCATTAGTTCCTTTCAACTGTTATTGGTAATGGTTGTTCAAATACATAAAATAACCATAACCAAAACCATAGCCATAGCCATAGCCATAACCATAACCCTAACCCTAACCATAACCATAACCATTCATAACCATGACCATAACCATAACCAACCATAACCCTAACTATAATCATGACCATAACCACAACTCTAAGCATATCTTTAACCCTAACCCTTGACCGTGAATTTGACATTAACCTTGACCTCGACCTTGACCCTTAACCTTACTCAATCTCTAACAGACCTGGGTTTTTTTGCCTTAGTTTCGTTATATATTTTCATATTTGAATTGTTGCTAATCTTATGCAGATTGGATACTCGGCGACGGGACCAGGAAATGTGGATCTGGTTACAATGCCCCCAACGGCCGGCCTGCAAAATGCTACGGTCAATGTTGTTCTCCTTGGAATAATTGTGGTACTACATCAAAACATTGCGGCGGCGGCGGGAAGAACTACAGGTGTTGTGTTGGACCAATCCTCACTTGTAACGTGTGCTAGTAGACAGAGACAAAACACCGGGGTTGTCTTCGCAGGAAGCTGAATCTTGGCGAGTTTACAACCAGAAGTATAGTTTACGGAGTAAAGCGCGTGAATCTACGCAAATTGATCAAATCTGTAAACTCGCTAAGATTCGTCTCGCTGCGTTGTCTACTACTTGCTGTTCACCATACAGGGTGAGTCAGAGTGATTTGGTCCCAAGTTCGATAATTCTTTCCTGGCAATTAACACTTTCCACGTGACAGGCATCTGCAGACGACATTCCAAAACTTCAAAAAATGTTTCAAAAATGTCAACATTATTGAACATCATTACCATATTTGGAATGAGAAATGCATTGATTATTAGTTTTACCATTTCAAAACAGATTTTTCCGAAACCTTTCCCGACTGCCAAGGCGTATCTCCAGGATTACTGAACCAATTCAAGACATGTTTGTTCTTATTTTAATGCATTTCTCATGATAGGGGGTGGAATTAGCACCAACTGTGTTTTTATCACCCACCTTAAAATATGTGGTTGATCAATCTGGTTAAACAGTTTCACGCTTAGATCACAAGATCTACGTTAAAGAGTTTGACGTGTTAATCACTAGATGTACTTTAAATCACTAGAAGAACCTTTAAAGAGTTTAAAGTATAAATCACTAGATGTTTTATTAAGGATTTTAAAGTATAAATCATTAGATGTACAATTCAGGAGTTTGAAGCTTAAATCACTAGATGAACATTTAACAAGTGTGATGTTTAAATCATTAGTTAGAGAGTTGAAGATTAGATCATGTGACATACCTTTGTTTAAATCCCTTTATGTAGCTCTAAGGAGTTTGAAGTTTAAATCACCGGATATAACTTTTTAGTTTGAAGTTTAATTCGCTAGATGTACCTTTAAGGAGTTTGACGTGTAAATAACTAGATGTACCTTTAAGGAGTTTGAAGTTAAATCACTAGATGTACCGTTAAGGAGTTTGACGTTTAGATCACTTGAAGTACCTTTCAGGAGTTTTAATCTTATATCCCGAGATAAACTTTTAACCAGTTTGAAGTTTAAATATCACTAGATGTACGTTTAAGAAGTTTGACGTTTAAATCACAAGATGTTAGATGTACCTTTAAGGAGTTTGACGTTTAAATAACTAGATGTAACTTTAAGGTGTTTGAAGTTAAATCACTATATGTACCTTTAAGGAGTTTGACGTTTAGATCACTTGAAGTACCTTTCAGGAGTTTTAATCTTATATCCCGAGATAAACTTTTAACCAGTTTGAAGTTTAAATATCACTAGATGTACGTTTAAGAAGTTTGACGTTTAAATCACAAGATGTTAGATGTACCTTTAAGGAGTTTGACGTTTAAATAACTAGATGTACCTTTAAGGAGTTTGAAGTTAAATCACTATATGTACCTTTAAGGAGTTTGACGTTTAGATCACTTGAAGTACCTTTCAGGAGTTTTAATCTTATATCCCGAGATAAACTTTTAACCAGTTTGAAGTTTAAATATCACTAGATGTACGTTTAAGAAGTTTGACGTTTAAATCACAAGATGTTAGATGTACCTTTAAGGAGTTTGACGTTTAAATAACTAGATGTAACTTTAAGGTGCTTGAATTTTAAATCACTAAATGTACCTAAAAGGAGTTTAACGTTTCTAAAAGGATTTTGACGTTTAAATCACTTGATGTAACTTTAAGGAGTTTGACGTTTACACTAGATAGACCTCATAATTTCAATACTGATCTCGCTAAATACACTATTAGTATAGGCATAGCACAATGCACACACAGAGAGTCTGCCACTGGTAGCATTACACCAGTGAACAACAACGTATGAAGAGCTGTGTTGCAAAAGGGCCTACATCCACTTCTACCTGTTATGTTGCATTATTGAATGGAGGGCTATTCAGTATATGGAATATAGCTTGTATTGTTGGTGCCTCAATTGGCGTGCATGGAGGCACTAATCCAAGTCATGAAGACAACCATACAACAATTTGATTAATTAATAATGCAAAATGAGTAACATGTAGGAGTTGTCTGTAAGCCCTCATGCAAAAAGCTCTTCAATAATGTACATGTATGCAGCTCCACTTTGAAAAACACCCCTATATAAAATTGATTATCCTCACATTGTGCATTCCCTATAGGACAGTAAGCTTGCCGTATATGGTAGGCATGACCTTACACTATATAACCTTGATTCAGGAATAAATATTTGTCATCTGGTTTTTTAGTTAGGACTATTTTTTACCAATTTTCGAAATTTCATTTAGTGATATGATCAGATTTTGCATCGTCTGAGTGCATAATGTAAAATGTAAGCAAAGGACTGATAATTTAAAAATGGGTATTTAAGAAATGGAAAAGCTTGTAATTTCTAAATGCAGCAATATTTGTCAATCAAATTGGGTATACATGTTATATACCTATTACCGATCACTCTTATGATGGGAAAATATTGTCGGATATTGCTCATTTGCATATTAATGACTTGAATAGATAATTAGCTAATTTGCATATTTAATGAGCTTATGAAACTAAATTATAGTTTCAAAGATTGGGTATCATACAGTTAGCAAGTATACCAAGTTTTTCAAATCAATTCCAAAGAATTGGTTGGCTTTATTAAACGCCAACAATATGCCTATTGAAATAAGTACTCGTTTAAGAACCTCGTGTATATATGTAAATAAAAAAACGTGTAAATATAATGTATTGGCAATCAAGGTTTATTTACGTTCATGAATGTAGTTAAAAAATGTACAGTCGTGCCAATAATTCAGAACAGATGGGCACAGGAACTGTCTACGTCACCAAAATGGGACGATATTTGGAATATGAAAACTATTCATGAAAAAGAGAGAAAATTGGCAGAGTTCAATTACAAATTATTGTAAAGAATCATCGCTACCAAAGCAAACTTATATAAATGGAATAATGCGAACTCACCCAATTGTTTTGAGTGCAACACGTCAGATGATTATCTACATTCATTTATTGCCTGTCCTTTGTCAAAAAGCTTTTGGGTTCATTTTAAAAGATTTATTATCTCTAACAATATTCCATGTCCAGAGATATCGTTAAAAGTCATTGTGCTTGGTTATAACCCAGATAATCAAAATGTATTAAATGTAATGCTAAATAGAATGCTTAGTTTGGCGTCGTTCACTCTGTACAGCGTGTCCCAAAAAACTGGGTTCAAAAGTTTGCGAGCTTATGACTCAAAAAGTAGGGAACATGGATAGTTTATATTTAAGGATATTGAACAAAATATACCTGATTTTAATTGGTTAAACTCTGTAATTAATCCAATACAACTTTTTTGAAATACAAAGATTTTAATAGAGCGTGGTCAAAACCCATTTGTCCCACTTTTCAATGAACACCCCGATGTGTTGCAACTGCGCATTGTTGTGACTTCATCAAAGTTTTGCCTTAATTCTTTACAAAGACTTGGGCAGTAAACAAAATTATCTTTATCATATTGCAAGAATACAAGTTCATTATTTACATAAACATTTAAAAAAAAGTTCTTTGTTATAGTCTTTCGGAGAATACCCCAAGCCGGGAATACTGCACATAGAGCACAGTTTCATGCAACGCACGGATGGTTTATTCCTTAAATCGGGACAAATGGGTTCTGACCACGCTCTATACAAATCTTTGTATTTCAAAAAGTTTACATTGAATTAGTCTCCAAATTTACCCAATTAAGGTCAGGTATATTTTGTTTAATATCCTTAAATATAAACTATCCATGTTTCCTTCTTATTTCGTTATAAGCTCGCAAACTTCTGAACCCAGATTTTTGGGACACGCTGTATAGATCCAGATATATCAAGATCACTGATAATAAAAACGTTGATGCATTTTTAATGGTTTCTATACGAATTAAAATGGAGAATAAGTATCTTGAGACATAGTGAAAATATGTGGCATTAGATTGGCAAAAGCCTACATAGCACAGAGTAAATAGTAGGTGTTGATATTCTTCTTGTAAAACACATGTACGTGACAGCCTATATTATATATTGCTTTGTTTGTCAACTCACCTGCGAAGGTCATGTGCCATGGATGATCATTAGCCATCTATCTTCATGCTAATGGTAATTGTTGGTACATGCTGTCCGCTGGTAGAGTCATGTTTTTGTTCATATTTGTAACTTATTGATACCCGTATGTTTGATATATTGTTATTATGTTATATATTTATGTATAGAATATAGATGAATGAAGAAGAAAAAAGTCTGAATGCAATACATCTTTCGCATCTGAATTTATAACATTTACGCATATTAATTAGCTGGACTTTTAGCTGGTCAGTAAAACTGGTCAAAATGACCAATTTAACTAGGTTATTTTAGCTTAATGCAATATAATTTTTACCATTTAAAAAAAAAAATTAACATGGTATATAGATATTCAATTGTTAAGAAATATGTGTAAATGGTGTTTTGAATGTTACATTATTAACAAATTGAGCCCTCTAAATCCTGAAAAATTATATTTTTGGGCATTCTTACTGTTTTTGGCAGGATTTAGGTCATTTTCGAGTATTTCAAAACACCGTACACAAGAACGCATTGACCGATTGTCATAATTCTTTTTGGAAAATAAATCTTTCATTGCTACCCTTCATTTGACACCAATTTTGTACATGTCTCAATTATTTGAACCGCATTGCCATGTAATCACATCGCCAGCGAATTAAATTCATATTTCATTGTCACATTTTGGTTTTTTTGGATTCTCCCTATTACTATAAATCACCGTATGTAATAATATTGTAATAATATTTTACTTTGTAATGTGTACATCAGTATACAGTAATGTCCATGCATCTGAGGACATGCATCCGAATTTGCTACGTTTAGGGTGGCCAATATATTTGCGAGCTCTGCTCTGATTGTGGTCAACCCACCAATATATATAAGACAAATTTGTTTCGTGTTGGCTTTCGCCCACACTCGTCAGTTGAATAATAAATATTCTTAAACAGCTAAGAAAGTGTAAGCAATCTCATTGGTTCTCAGAGAAATCGGCGACATTTAGATGAGACAACTTAACACGGGGAGGTGGGGCTTACGTTTTAACAGTGCGTCCGACCTTCACAATGCGTGGTTTGCTCCATAACGCGCACTTCTGCAGTGCGTCGTTGGCGCCTTTCCTACGTTTATGCCAGCGCCGCGACGATTACGCATGGTGTACTCATCGCATGGGATTGGATGGAATGTTTGTGGGTTATTCGATCCTAGAAGGGGTAAAAGTTGTCAAATGTGGACAATAAATTGCACTTATTTCTTTGATAAATGTCTTCAGTATGATTGTTTAAGAATGAGAATAAAGGTATTGTTTTTAGACCGTAGAACAACTCCGCCTACGGCGTCGTTGTTCTACTTAAAATAATACAATCGTCCGCATTTATGTCAGACAATATAACACGGGTACGGTCTAAAAACAATACCTTTATTCTCTAAATAATAAACATGATTACAACCAGTAGAATAGCGCGATTCGCACGCAAGCGGGTGTTGCGTATACGCTGGATTAGGCTGAATACGCACACGTAAAAAATAAGATGCGCACAATTTATCTGAAGTTGCATAGCAGATGCTCTTTCTTATGCCTGCAACCGCTCACTAACTCGTTCCTGTTGTTAAGGGTGGACATGTGAAGTTTATAAATTATGATTTTAATAAAATCATGATGTTTGAACCATAATATTACGTATTCTCTGGACAATATTATTCATGAAATACTTATATATATATTTATTTAGCTTCGCCAAGTCACATCGCTAATTTCTACCTTGATAAAGGCCTATGGCCGAAATATCGGAATTTTAATAAAATCATGAGGTTTGAACCATATTACGTATTCTCTGGACATTATTATCTATATATATATATAAAATCCCACAACTCAAAAATCATAAAAGAGAACAAGGACAAAAACACGAAAAAAGCATGCAACTGCAGAGAGAAAGCAACTTGCCCCCTGCCCGGGAACTGCTTAGCCAATGACGTTGTATATATGGCCAAAGTTTCGTCAGCCAATGAAACGGCTGGCTACATAGGACTCGCGAGTGGGCAATTCAAAACTAGGTACAATAACCATAACAAATCATTTCGACATGTACGTTATGAGAAAGAAACAGAACTCTCTAAATATCTATGGGACTTAAAAAGAAAAAACATAAACTTCACTATCAAATGGGAAATACTCAAATCATCTAACACGATCAGGCGTGCTTCGGGTCAATGTAATCTCTGTATGGAGGAAAAGCTCCAGATATTACACAAAAGGCGTGACAAAAGTATCCACTTGATCAACAAGCGCAGCGAATTTGTATCTAAGTGCCGTCATAACAACAAAAGGAGAAAATTGCCCACCCGTGCTAAAAAGAAATAATCATTAATATTGCGTTGTAGGTTGTACATACAGTTAGTTACCTGATGATCGCCGTAGAGACTACACCACCAAATCCTACGTGCGTGAAACTCGGAGTAGTAACTCAAATGTAAACACTGCGTGTTTTCAAATTTATTTATTATAGCTCTGCGATTTTTCGTATTGAGCACTTTCACCGCTTACTGTGTACTTTATATGTTATATATATATATATATATATATATATGCAGCGATGGAAATACCCACATGACTTACCCCCCGTGTAGACCAACCCGGGGGAGACCAACCCTAAGTCGACCAACCCTAAGCCGACCAACCCTGGGCCCGAGGGGTGGGGGCGAGGGGCGAGGGGGCGACCCCAAAGTTTGTGTCCCTTTGGTTGAAATTCGCAGTGTCGATTATTAGGCTCAATTTGTTGCGTAGGTAGGTGTAGGCAAGTGCGGGCGGCACGTCGTTATCTTCTCCCCTCACGCACTCAAGTGTCAGGTTTATGACTCGACGGCACTCCCTCCCACTCGCTCTAAAGTTTGTGACTCGGCAACGACCCCCCCCCCCCCCCCCCCTTCCCTCGCTCTCAAAGCTCTGACTCATATGTTGACAGCTTGGAAGTCCTTAACGGTACACTTTTACTTTTTCGACCGCCCCCCTCCCTCTCCAATATGAAAAAATAGGTACGTCACTGGAGTGGTTTGAAAAATTTTTCAATCATCTTTCGAATCGGCTGCGTGTCGTAGAGTCTATATTCGTTCAATGTGAAAACGGTATTAAAATGACTGGTTAAATGGCGGCGCCCTTTTACTTTTTCCGACTATCCAGACGACGGCGGTCGGATATATTTCAGTGTGGCAAAACTGGTTCACGGCAGATTTGAGAATATACATTACTGATGGATAAGGCGGGGCAAACGGACCTCTTAGATTAGGTCGATCGGTCGGACTTTTTCAACTCAACTTAACTGTAAAAATCCAAAATTCTACAAACATTTGACCGTTTTACCTTTTTACCGTTTTTGATAAGCACATTTTTTAGGTATTCATTTGCACGTAAATTGTTGATCAATTCCTAAAAACAGGCATTGTTTTTGTCGCCTAACGATCGATTTCTTGTTTAAGTATATAGTAGGGTGTTTACTAGTTTCAAAACATATTTGCATAGAGAAAACTTACTTGTAGAATTATTTTGACATCACACTTACAATAACATCCACATGTGTTGCCAGAGTACAAACGAAATTGGTTTCGAACTGTAAAACTGTACTTTCCTATACACGCGTAGTATAAAGAGCGTAATGACGTAAAGGGAGCGAACGAGCGAGAGCGGTAGTGAAGATAAAAAGCCTTTCCGTGGTGAGTCTTTAAATATATACCGTTATGATGAACAGTATTAATGTTGTGCACAAAGCGTAATAAGTGAAAACCTTTTTTGCAAACATATCGTCCCTGCAAGTTGAAAATTGTATTGTAAATTATAATTATGGGCCAAACCTTTCAATCGTGTGTCTTATATTAAGGGGGCCACAGAAAAGGAGTCAGGTGTTATATCAAAATTATACCACCAGTTTTATCCATTAAAATATGTTTGTTGCTAGGTTATTTCAAAGAATTATTTCAAGAGATGTACACAGCTTTAAAACGGTATTGAAACATTTGGGACACCCTACAAATCATGCGGATTTTGTATTAGCTGGTTAGTCTGGCAAAGACTTGCCTCATGTCCGAAGGCTGACAGCAAAATTGTTAACTTTATTTGTTGAAAGTGGCTCTTTCTACTTTATTCTTTTCTTCCATCTTTTCTAACATTCATTTCGTTCAGCCAGCATGCTTATATAGGCTTTTTAAGCCTGTCCCGAGCATTTTGCTTGAGCTTGGGTCTTTCAGGACCCAAGCGTGTGTTCGTACGGACCGACCGTATAAACAAACAAACAAACAAACAAGCATGCGGAGTTTGTATTAGCTGGGTAGTCTGGCAGAGAAACGTACTGTTGGGTCACCCTACATATCATGGGGAGTGTGTATTAGCTGGGTAGTCTGGCAGAGGGAAACGTACTGTTGGGATACCCTATAAATCATGGGGATTGTGTATTAGCTGGGTAGTCTAGCAAAGGGAAACGTACTTTATGCCATGTGATTTAGAGGACCCCTGTGAAGATTTCGTTGAATTGAAAGCCAAGGAATAAAATTGTGCACCTGCTCATATGTAATTATATACGATAAGGCGACCAACAAATATTATAAGCAGGGGCGTATCCAGGTAGGCCAGCAGGTCATGCCTATCCCTTCCCCACCCCTCCCATTGGCTGACGACAACAAAATAAACGAAAGAAAAGGTAGAGAAAAAAAGGAAGAAAATCGAGACAAATTTGGCCGTAAGCAGTGATGTCCTAAAAAATATAATAAAGTGTCACGCGTTCCAAATGATCACTATGATCTGCTTCTAATAAAACGTGATAGAGCCCTCTAGATAAATGACTCAGACGATATATATATATAAGTTCTACCAGCGCCCTCTCACTCGCCTATAGTTTGTCATTCACAATGTGGAGCAGGATTTCGACAGTTTAGCGAATCGATGGGTGCGTACAAACGATACATCTTACACACGGTGAAGACAATTTCCAGGGAGTAGAATTTGCTAGCGTCGAATTCATATACGTAAGTGATTAGTCTGAATAGATGGACTTAGACGGACTTCGACGGCTTACCCTACCCCGGGTAAGGTGGTACCCTCAAATTGTGTCCGTCAAAATGAGCGCACGGGATGTAAAATCCATCACCTAGGTCACTGTCCTTTGCGTCTTAACGCAATCGGCGAAAATTCTTAGGGGGAGGGACGTGGGTTAAAGTCCTTTAAATTGTCAATAAATGATTTTGTGCTAGGTTAATTGTATATCATTACATTACATCAAGCTTGCTTACTTGCTTAATTCGGGTCGTGTCCCCGATCTATAATGTTTCTCCACACTCTTCTGTCGTTCATTGCTGTCTTTATGTTACTCGTCTTCAGTCCAGTATCTTGCTTGAGTAGATCGATAAATGTCAGAGCAGGTCGTCCCGGTTTTCTTTTGCCATGTTTGGGGATCCAGTCCACTTTGAAAAACACCCCTATATAAAATTGATTATCCTCATATTGTGCATTCCCTATAGGACAGTAAGCTTACCGTATATGGTAGGCATGACCTTACACTATATAACCTTGATTCAGGAATAAATATTTGTCATCTGGTCTTTTAGTTAGGACTATTTTTTACCAATTTTCGAAATTTCATTTAGTGATATGATCAGATTTTGCATCGTCTGAGTGCATAATGTAAAATGTAAGCAAAGGACTGATAATTTAAAAATGGGTATTTAAGAAATGGAAAAGCTTGTAATTTCTAATTTATTATCTCTAACAATAGTCCATGTCCAGAGATATCGTTAAAAATCATTGTGCTTGGTTATAACCCAGATAATCAAAATGTATTAAATGTAATGCTAAATAGAATGCTTAGTTTGGCGTCGTTCACTCTGTACAGCGTGTCCCAAAAAACTGGGTTCAAAAGTTTGCGAGCTTATGGCTCAAAAAGTAGGGAACATGGATAGTTTATATTTAAGGATATTGAACAAAATATACCTGATTTTAATTGGTTAAACTCTGTAATTAATCCAATACAACTTTTTTGAAATACAAAGATTTTAATAGAGCGTGGTCAAAACCCATTTGTCCCACTTTTCAATGAACACCCCGATGTGTTGCAACTGCGCATTGTTGTGACTTCATCAAAGTTTTGCCTTAATTCTTTACAAAGACTTGGGCAGTAAACAAAATTATCTTTATCATATTGCAGGAATACAAGTTCATTATTTACATAAACATTTAAAAAAAAGTTCTTTGTTATAGTCTTTCGGAGAATACCCCAAGCCGGGAATACTGCACATAGAGCACAGTTTCATGCAACGCACGGATGGTTTATTCCTTAAATCGGGACAAATGGGTTCTGACCACGCTCTATACAAATCTTTGTATTTCAAAAAGTTTACATTGAATTAGTCTCCAAATTTACCCAATTAAGGTCAGGTATATTTTGTTTAATATCCTTAAATATAAACTATCCATGTTTCCTTCTTATTTCGTTATAAGCTCGCAAACTTCTGAACCCAGATTTTTGGGACACGCTGTATAGATCCAGATATATCAAGATCACTGATAATAAAAACGTTGATGCATTTTTAATGGTTTCTATACGAATTAAAATGGAGAATAAGTATCTTGAGACATAGTGAAAATATGTGGCATTAGATTGGCAAAAGCCTACATAGCACAGAGTAAATAGTAGGTGTTGATATTCTTCTTGTAAAACACATGTACGTGACAGCCTATATTATATATTGCTTTGTTTGTCAACTCACCTGCGAAGGTCATGTGCCATGGATGATCATTAGCCATCTATCTTCATGCTAATGGTAATTGTTGGTACATGCTGTCCGCTGGTAGAGTCATGTTTTTGTTCATATTTGTAACTTATTGATACCAGTATGTTTGATATATTGTTATTATGTTATATATTTATGTATAGAATATAGATGAATGAAGAAAAAAAAAGTCTGAATGCAATACATCTTTCGCATCTGAATTTATAACATTTACGCATATTAATTAGCTGGACTTTTAGCTGGTCAGTAAAACTGGTCAAAATGACCAATTTAACTAGGTTATTTTAGCTTAATGCAATATAATTTTTACCATTTAAAAAAAAAATTAACATGGTATATAGATATTCAATTGTTAAGAAATATGTGTAAATGGTGTTTTGAATGTTACATTATTAACAAATTGAGCCTCTAAATCCTGAAAAATTATATTTTTGGGCATTCTTACTGTTTTTGGCAGGATTTAGGTCATTTTCGAGTATTTCAAAACACCGTACACAAGAACGCATTGTAGAACAATCGTCCGCATTTTTCAGACAATATAACACGGGTACGGTCTAAAAACAATACCTTTATTCTCTAAATAATAAACATGATTACAACCAGTAGAATAGCGCGCTTCGCACGCAAGCGGGTGTTGCGTATACGCTGGATTAGGCTGAATACGCACACGTAAAAAATAAGATGCGCACAATTTATCTGAAGTTGCATAGCAGATGCTCTTTCTTATGCCTGCAACCGCTCACTAACTCGTTCCTGTTGTTAAGGGTGGACATGTGAAGTTTATAAATTATGATTTTAATACAATCATGATGTTTGAACCATAATATTACGTATTCTCTGGACAATATTATTCATGAAATACTTATATATATATATTTATTTAGCTTCGCCAAGTCACATCGCTAATTTCTACCTTGATAAAGGCCTATGGCCGAAATATCGGAATTTTAATAAAATCATGAGGTTTGAACCATATTACTAATACTCCGTCTGTTATAATTTAGGTATAGCACCTAAAAAATAACTACACAACACACATGATATTTGATGGTTTCATATGATAGATCTTGTTATTAGCTTTGAAAAAAAAAAACAGAATTGAAATTGGTCAATGCATTCTGATTTTATGCTAATTTTCAGATATCCGGAAATCGGCTCAAATTCTGCCCTAAATGGTGAAAATCCTGAAAAATGTGAATTTTCGAATATTTTCATGCTTTTTTCACCATTTATATGACATGCAAATAAGACATTAAATATTGGAAGTTACAAAACTATTCTTTATGACCAATTCACAGAAAAAACATCATAGAAATATTTGTTCAACTTGGCACAGTAAATTATTAAAAAATGGTGGTTTCGGTATTTTGCCCAATCTGCAGATGGACAAATCTCAAGAAAATAACTAAGTCCAGCTAATTAATATGCGCATATCTCATCAAACGAAAACCGTACATGGTGTGTGAATGTAGTTTGGTATACATTAATAGTTTGTAAAGTTGTTTCATTTAATGAAAAAAAAATCCACAAAAAGGGCCCAATTATGCAAATTAGCTAATTATAGCTAATTAAATATTCATATTTCTATTATGCAAATTTGGCAATTGAAATTTGTCTCTTTTTTTTGGTTTTATTAACCACACATTCATACCCCATGTATGTGGCAAATATCAACCTCCCACTATACTGCATAGAGAAATACCAGCACATTGTTTACATGCACTCAGGGAATGTATACAATTATTTGACATTTCAAATCATGACCTAATTAAATATGCGCAAATTGTGCCATTCAAAAACAGTGGATTTTATCAACACAAAAAGTTATAACATGTGTTTTGTATACAAATTACTACCATGTGATAGCTACAGGCACATGAACAATCACTTATTTGGTGAATGAGTGCATTTAAACCTCATTAACATGCCTTCAATGTTACCTCATTAAATATGCACACAAAAAACACCCACCGTCAACCAAATTGTATTATTACAGTTACCATACTAACACTAAATCGCTCACAACTATTTCAAACTGATGTTATGGAGCCTATTTTCAAATCATAATTTAGAATAATATTGAAGTACTACTTTTCCCATTTGAAACTTATTCAAATTGAGTTAATTAGTACTTTAATCTGAATCTATATTGTTCCAAGGAAGTCATTAATTGCGTCACAATTTTAGTCAAATCAGCGTTATTATTTTGGATCAGGGACTATAGATTATTTTGACCTACTTCATTTTCATTGCTGTGTGTTTGAGTTCCTTGGAATACTTGCAGAACTTCATTACTTAGTTAATAGTTAATTAACTATTTAAATAATTAAAACAATTAATGAATGGTATATTAAGTTTGTTTTGCTCTTTTTCCTCTTCCAAAAGTTCATGTAATATAGCCATGGTATCTCCATGGCTACGAAGCATGTAACGAATCTTTGCGTCTTCATCCCCCGTAAAATATCCACTATCTTCCTCGTCAAAGAAAACACCAGGAAGTTCTTCCATATTTTGTGTATCCTCGCTCGCGTCTTTGGGTACACGGGATTGTGGAACTTCATACGGAGCAGCTATAAAATGATCTCTGTCCTCTTTAGTCCAGTCACGGGACAATTTACACATCTTTTTTTTTGCTACAGCCTCCCAGTTTGATACAATTGTTCCTGTAGACTGGGGTGGATTGGAACTTGGAAACAATTTGGCCCACCACATGTTTTGGAAAGTTATCCATGGTACGCCTTCCTTGTTACGGAATCGAAGCAGTTTGAAGATGACATGATTTGTTACAGTTGCTGTACAAATATCACTATTGCGCAACCACTCAGGAGAAACTCCAATTATAAGTGAACTTGCAGGTCCAACAGTGTCAGTTACGGTTTTAGAAATCTCTCTTGCTTCTTGGCAAAGGGGAAAAAAGTTACCACTCTTTTTGGCTTTGGCTACATAACGGTTAACTTTATCTATGATCCCTGACAAAGTTGGTGGTTGTTTCAATCCCAGGCAATCAAAGATAGAAGGAAGACCCTGTCTGTAGCTGGTGTCTGAAGCATCGATGGCAGCTCGTATCAACTCAAATAAAGCATACGTAGGTTTAGGATTGCTGTGCCAATGATCTGAAAGACAAAATATTAAATAAAACAATTACTATAAAGGCCTAACAATAGTAACATTGTGTTGATAACAGTTACAATTTAATTGTATTAATAACAACAAATTGTGTCCAACTTCATGATTTATAAATGTACATGAGTACAGATATTTTTTTAATTAATTTATTCCACAGCTCCCCTGTTATATCAAATATATGAGTATTTTATTTTCCTGTTCTTTTGTAGTTCAAAATGCAATACAATTGTCCCAAAATAAATAAATATAAACTATTTCTTTATAAAGCAATTATGACGTGGGAGGACATATAACTATTGGCACAGCCAAAACTAAACTGCCCATGCGCACAATGATATAAAATTGTATGTGCCCCGTGTACAGCGTTAGTAAACAATGCCATTATATGTTACGTTGATACGCCCTTTGGAAACTTCTTTAATTAACTTTACATTTTGTTCTGTGTTTCTTTAAATAGAGCACTCATACTAATGTTAATGCAGTCATTTATTAGGGTATACATTCTCCTTCATGATATTTAACTAAAAACTTACCAGGACAGCTCCTTCCATTGACAAGAAGGTCAATTTCTTGCGAGGTCCAACCAGCTAGCTCATGTATTCTAGATACATGTGTGAACTGCCATGCTGTTGCATTCATCCGTGCGTCGATTGCGGAGTGTTTATTAACTTTTGCTTGGTCGAACTCGAAGTTCTCGATTCATTTGTTACATGTATCACTCAAAGTTAATTAAAACGAAGTTAGTGACAAGAAAGCCCAGTCTTTCTGCTACAATATGGTGGGTCCAGCTAAAAAAACAGACCAATATTTTCGGATTTATGGCAAATTGCCCAGAATTCATTCATAAAATCATAACTTTCGAAGAAAATAATATTGTTGAATGCTGGACTCAAAGGTCACCTTATGAAGGTCATCCCTACCATATATGGAGCTGACAAGTATTTTCAATGAATGGTACATATGGAGAGAGTCCATTTTTGATAGGGGTATTTTCAAAGTTTTTCAATTTTGAGGCGCGTGTTTTCAGTAGGTAATTCATGCATAAACACACGGCTCATGCTAAAACAGCACATTTTAATTAAATCAATTCAACCCTTTCTGGGGCAGTTAGGGGTCTGAAACTTTGCAGTAAATTAGTTAAAGGTATAAATGAAATACATGCCAAAGGTTTTTGAAAAATATTGAGCCATTAATTTCTAATGATTTTTACCATTTTTGGAAATTTGGACATATTGCCACTGTGTGTGTGTGTGAGTGCTGGTGGTGGGCAGACCTATTGTGCATGCATTGTGACGTGCTACGTATTCTCTGGACATTATTATCTATATATAAAATCCCACAACTCAAAAATCATAAAAGAGAACAAGGACAAAAACACGAAAAAAACATGCAACTGCAGAGAGAAAGCAACTTGCCCCCTGCCCGGGAACTGCTTAGCCAATGACGTTGTATATATGGCCAAAGTTTCGTCAGCCAATGAAACGGCTGGCTACATAGGACTCGCGAGTGGGCAATTCAAAACTAGGTACAATAACCATAACAAATCATTTCGACATGTACGTTATGAGAAAGAAACAGAACTCTCTAAATATCTATGGGACTTAAAAAGAAAAAACATAAACTTCACTATCAAATGGGAAATACTCAAATCATCTAACACGATCAGGCGTGCTTCGGGTCAATGTAATCTCTGTATGGAGGAAAAGCTCCAGATATTACACAAAAGGCGTGACAAAAGTATCCACTTGATCAACAAGCGCAGCGAATTTGTATCTAAGTGCCGTCATAACAACAAAAGGAGAAAATTGCCCACCCGTGCTAAAAAGAAATAATCATTAATATTGCGTTGTAGGTTGTACATACAGTTAGTTACCTGATGATCGCCGTAGAGACTACACCACCAAATCCTACGTGCGTGAAACTCGGAGTAGTAACTCAAATGTAAACACTGCGTGTTTTCAAATTTATTTATTATAGCTCTGCGATTTTTCGTATTGAGCACTTTCACCGCTTACTGTGTACTTTATATGTTATATATATATATATATATATATATATATATATATATATATATATATATATATATATATGCAGCGATGGAAATACCCACATGACTTACCCCCCGTGTAGACCGACCAACCCTAAGTCGACCAACCCTAAGCCGACCAACCCTGGGCCCGAGGGGTGGGGGCGAGGGGCGAGGGGGCGACCCCAAAGTTTGTGTCCCTTTGGTTGAAATTCGCAGTGTCGATTATTAGGCTCAATTTGTTGCGTAGGTAGGTGTAGGCAAGTGCGGGCGGCACGTCGTTATCTTCTCCCCTCACGCACTCAAGTGTCAGGTTTATGACTCGACGGCACTCCCTCCCACTCGCTCTAAAGTTTGTGACTCGGCAACGACCCCCCCCCCCCCCCTTCCCTCGCTCTCAAAGCTCTGACTCATATGTTGACAGCTTGGAAGTCCTTAACGGTACACTTTTACTTTTTCGACCGCCCCCCTCCCTCTCCAATATGAAAAAATAGGTACGTCACTGGAGTGGTTTGAAAAAAATTTCAATCATCTTTCGAATCGGCTGCGTGTCGTAGAGTCTATATTCGTTCAATGTGAAAACGGTATTAAAATGACTGGTTAAATGGCGGCGCCCTTTTACTTTTTCCGACTATCCAGACGACGGCGGTCGGATATATTTCAGTGTGGCAAAACTGGGTTCACGGCAGATTTGAGAATATACATTACTGATGGATAAGGCGGGGCAAACGGACCTCTTAGATAAGGTCGATCGGTCGGACTTTTTCAACTCAACTTAACTGTAAAAATCCAAAATTCTACAAACATTTGACCGTTTTACCTTTTTACCGTTTTTGATAAGCACATTTTTTTAGGTATTCATTTGCACGTAAATTGTTGATCAATTCCTAAAAACAGGCATTGTTTTTGTCGCCTAACGATCGATTTCTTGTTTAAGTATATAGTAGGGTGTTTACTAGTTTCAAAACATATTTGCATAGAGAAAACTTACTTGTAGAATTATTTTGACATCACACTTACAATAACATCCACATGTGTTGCCAGAGTACAAACGAAATTGGTTTCGAACTGTAAAACTGTACTTTCCTATACACGCGTAGTATAAAGAGCGTAATGACGTAAAGGGAGCGAACGAGCGAGAGCGGTAGTGAAGATAAAAAGCCTTTCCGTGGTGAGTCTTTAAATATACCGTTATGATGAACAGTATTAATGTTGTGTACAAAGCGTAATAAGTGAAAACCTTTTTTGCAAACATATCGTCCCTGCAAGTTGAAAATGGTATTGTAAATTATAATTATGGGCCAAACCTTTCAAACGTGTGTCTTATATTAAGGGGGCCACAGAAAAGGAGTCAGGTGTTATATCAAAATTATACCACCAGTTGTATCCATTAAAATATGTTTGTTGCTAGGTTATTTCAAAGAATTATTTCAAGAGATGTACACAGCTTTAAAACGGTATTGAAACATTTGGGACACCCTACAAATCATGCGGATTTTGTATTAGCTGGTTAGTCTGGCAAAGACTTGCCTCATGTCCGAAGGCTGACAGCAAAATTGTTAACTTTATTTGTTGAAAGTGGCTCTTTCTACTTTATTCTTTTCTTCCATCTTTTCTAACATTCATTTCATTCAGCCAGCATGCTTATATAGGCTTTTTAAGCCTGGCCCGAGCATTTTGCTTGAGCTTGGGTCTTTCAGGACCCAAGCGTGTGTTCGTACGGACCGACCGTATAAACAAACAAACAAACAAGCATGCGGAGTTTGTATTAGCTAGGTAGTCTGGCAGAGAAACGTACTGTTGGGTCACCCTACATATCATGGGGAGTGTGTATTAGCTGGGTAGTCTGGCATAGGGAAACGTACTGTTGGGATACCCTATAAATCATGGGGATTGTGTATTAGCTGGGTAGTCTAGCAGAGGAAAACGTACTTTATGCCATGTGATTTAGAGGACCCCTGTGAAGATTTCGTTGAATTGAAAGCCAAGGAATAAAATTGTGCACCTGCTCATATGTAATTATATACGATAAGGCGACCAACAAATATTATAAGCAGGGGCGTATCCAGGTAGGCCAGCAGGTCATGCCTATCCCTTCCCCACCCCTCCCATTGGCTGACGACAACAAAATAAACGAAAGAAAAGGTAGAGAAAAAAAGGAAGAAAATCGAGACAAATTTGGCCGTAAGCAGTGATGTCCTAAAAAATATAATAAAGTGTCACGCGTTCCAAATGATCACTATGATCTGCTTCTAATAAAACGTGATAGAGCCCTCTAGATAAATGACTCAGACGATATATATATAAGTTCTACCAGCGCCCTCTCACTCGCCTATAGTTTGTCATTCACAATGTGGAGCAGGATTTCGACAGTTTAGCGAATCGATGGGTGCGTACAAACGATACATCTTATACACGGTGAAGACAATTTCCAGGGAGTAGAATTTGCTAGCGTCGAATTCATATACGTAAGTGATTAGTCTGAATAGATGGACTTAGACGGACTTCGACGGCTTACCCTACCCCGGGTAAGGTGGTACCCTCAAATTGTGTCCGTCAAAATGAGCGCACGGGATGTAAAATCCATCACCTAGGTCACTGTCCTTTGCGTCTTAACGCAATCGGCGAAAATTCTTAGGGGGAGGGACGTGGGTTAAAGTCCTTTAAATTGTCAATAAATGATTTTGTGCTAGGTTAATTCCGTGCTGTCTTACATCAAGCTTGCTTACTTGCTTAATTCGGGTCGTGTCCCCGATCTATGATGTTTCTCCACACTCTTCTGTCGTTCATTGCTGTCTTTATGTTACTCGTCTTCAGTCCAGTATCTTGCTTGAGTAGATCGATAAATGTCAGAGCAGGTCGTCCCGGTTTTCTTTTGCCATGTTTGGGGATCCAGTGCACTAGTTTGGATACAGGCTCCTCTCTTCTGTAGCAGTGGCCAGCAAACCTTGTTCGTCTCTTCCGGATCTTCTTGCTTATTTTGGGGAGATTGCCATACAGTTGGGTGTTTGGTATATGTTCTTTCCAGTTGACATTGAGTACTGCTCGCAGCATTCTGGTGTAGCAGCCATCTAGCTCTTTCTGTAGCTTGGGAGTAATGGTCCAAGCTTCACATCCATATAGCAGAACTGACTCCACCGTTGAGGCAAACAGGCGAAGTTTGAATTTCCGAGATAGAGTTGACTTCCATATTTTGTTCAATTTGCTACATGCTCTCCATGCTGCTGCTTTGCGTTGCTTAATGTCTTTTGCCGTACTCTCCATCCAGGCACCAAGATATTTAAAATCTTGAACTTCCTTTCCTCTAGCTTGTTGCCATCATTTGTCTGTATGGATCCCTTCTGGCTCTGGTTATATGACATAACTTGGTCTTGCTAGCATTCATTTAGAGACCGACCTTTGCTACTGGTGTCTCAAGGATACACCGTAATTGATCACTACTCTAGGGGTATGTGCCCGTATTCATCCGTGATAACACAGAACTAACAATGTGACTTGGCGTACCTGGATTATTAAAACTATAAAAAAATCAAGATATCTCAAAACTGTTTATCGTAGAGTGTTGGGACAAAGAGC
Source organism: Ophiura sarsii (assembly GCA_035610835.1). Taxonomy (NCBI): domain Eukaryota; kingdom Metazoa; phylum Echinodermata; class Ophiuroidea; order Amphilepidida; family Ophiuridae; genus Ophiura; species Ophiura sarsii. The sequence goes on along the minus strand of CM069459.1, from coordinate 61,002,851 downwards.
AAATGAAAGCTGATTGATAAGGCTATAAAATAAACTAGCATCTAAGCTATTGGACACTATACTAGGGTAAGTATTTGATTTTGTGTTCACCAGATTTTTTTTGATTTTTTTACGGAGATGTAAACAATATGTTCTTATAGGGTTGGAGTCTCCATTCTAGTTCATTTTAAAGCTTATCTTATTAACAGTATTATGGCCAAATTTGAAGGTCCTAGCTCCTTTAGTTTTCTAGATATTCTGCGCGCACGGTCGCAAAATGGTCGAAATTAGTTACGGAGATATCGTCAGTTAAAGGTCGGGTCATTAGTAAATAGGAATAATTAATACTCATTAAATGTAATTAATCGTCATTTTTTGTATTAAATTAACTAAATTTGATTTAAAAATGAAGTTTTCCCTTATTTAAGGCATCTTAGAACACTAAATGCATTAAAGGTAGATGTTCTGATTGCTGGCCCGATTTTCAACTTGATGTTTCATGGAAGGTCATCCTTAAAATTGTCACATTCCAGAGTTTGAGTTGCATAAATCCAATAGTTCTAATTTTAGAATAATATGATCACAATTTTGCCCATTGAGTAGTACACAAACTGGCTGGTGGTTAACCACCTTTGGCAGTAATTCACCACATTTTAGCCAATAATTGCTAAATGGAACATTTGTGGCCCCTATGATTTTACAGACATAATGAGAAAAATATGGGGATTCTTCTGATATCAAAATATCTTGATGTGAAAAAAAAATCATAGCCCAAAAAGAGGGATCGGAACATATAGCTTTAATTATTGGAGTAATCAAATAAAATATGACATTTTTGACCAGAAATGAGATACTTAAAACAATAGAATACATAAAAATAAAATACAATCGTTAATATACGAAATTTTCGACTTGTGTGTCAAGAAAATGTATCATAACTTTGCAGAAGAATATCCGATTTTGTTCATTTTTAAAGCAAAAGAAAGCTAATTCTCTGGGCTGTGATTTAAAGCCAAAAACACAAAATCCATAATATAAAACCTCTCAACCCCTGCTTCCCCCTTCAAGGCACGTGGGAAAATCTTCTAGCGGGTGCCCGCTAGTGGAGAATAAAGAATGTCGTGCTTAATCGTAACGCGTCACCGGGGAATCGCCCACATGTGCTGTGTTGTCTTTAATACCAATCAAATATAATTATGTGGTAATTGGCATTTCCAAATTAAATGAATGGTATTTTTAATTTAGTATCCAAAATGTTTCTAAATGACCTTTTTTCGAATTTGAGATTAATTTATTTTTCATTTCAAAAAATGAAAACTTACTTTGTTGTCTCAAAGTTATTTAATTTCAAAATATCTTTTATTATTTATTTAGTTTTCGAAATTTGTTGATGAGTGAGTGTGGGGTGGGAATGGATAAGGGAAGTAGGTGTCGCTACCTAAAATGATGTTTTCCGAAAATTGGCACTTTTCAACGATGCAGGGAAATTATTGGCGTTAATGGTGAACACTATTGGTTAGTTATGCATGAAAAAAGTCTTTTTATTTTTCATTAAATTAAAAACCAGCTAAAGAAAGAAAATAATTTCTTTTAATTGAAAATAAAGACAATTGAAATGAATTTAAAAAAGCGCCCTGGCGACATTTTTGTAACTTTCTTGTATATAGGATCTTGAAAAGTGCCACTTTTTCTGAAAACATCATTTTTGGGAAAAGTGACTGTCTTGGAAAAGTAAACATGTTATTGAAAAGGGAAATCTTTCTATGGGTACCCAATCAATTGTTTCTTCTTTTCATAAACGTTTGACAAAATGTCCAATTGTATGAGAAGTTATGCACACAAACGTGATTTAATTTTAGGGGAGGGGGGCTTACATTTTGTTAACCCTTTAAAGGCAAGTAATGGGAATTTCTGTGCACTAAAAACAAATAACAATAAAACACGAATATGCACTGGGACAAGCAACAGAAATTACTGTGCAATAAAACAACATCAATAACGTAACAAATAAGACCTAAAACTGTTTTAACATGTCTTCCTCTTTATTGCAGATAATCAAACTAAACATAAATGCATTGTGCTAATAAATTTTAATATGATAATGATATAATAATTATTATTTTTTCTAACATTTTTACACTTTCACGTTACAAATCTAAACAAGTTTGTATACATGGTTGAGTCACAAAAATAACTTTTTAAGCTGGAATGGTTCCTTCTGAAGGTATTCCAATAAACTGCGCATGTCAATTTTCATTTATAAAATTCTGCACATGGAGTTTTCCATCACTAGTTGATCTCAGTTGAAAATTCCCATAGCGAATACACTGACGATAATGAGCTAATTGATATTCATAAGGTAATTTACTACGGCGATTTTACATTGGAATTTTGACTTGCCCGATAAAATCATGAACTGTAATGCTTTTAAATCATGAATCTGAATAGGAAACATGAATTTATTGGTATAACATGTACAATGAACACAATGAAATGGTAATTGGGTCTGATCTGCTGATGATTTATTACTTTGTAGACAACACAGTGATAACTAGCAAGCTTCCAGGGGAGAAATACTTATGCGCGGCAGTGTATAATATCATGAAACATGTGTGTCTTCTTTCGGAAAATCTTAAACAAAGTTTAAATTCCCGACAAGATGGCAGCTAATCTAGAACACAGATAACCTCTATTGATTATAAACGTTATCCAGTTTGAACTTTAATATTTAGGAATGTATAATATAGTAACTGTAAACGTTATCTCAATATCGCAAACGTTAGTACCGTAGCATTCTAATCATCCTAATATACGTTTATAGGAAAACCGGGGCATTTCCCTTACCCGAATACGGTACTTTCCTTTGATACTTCTACAAACTTACGAACTCGTGAATATTTACAAATTATTAGTTGTGTCACCTCCTGTTCACTGACCTTCCCCCAATCAGTCAGAGCAATGATTAGTTAATTATTAGAGCAGAGATCGATTATGGAATTCTTATTTAAAAACACCAAGTTTTAACTATGACCTTTAAGACAGTTCAGTACAAAAATCTTTAATTACATAATATGTTAATAACAAATAGGCCTACTTTACTTTAGTATTTACAGTTCAATACTACAATCTTAAATCACATCATATTTTAATAAATAATGGTCTTTTTTATTTACAAGTATTTCGTATACAAATCTATTGATTGTAAACGTTATATTATACAGTATACCAGTTTGAAGTATAACATTAAGAAACATTTACAATTATTATAATACACGTTATATACAAATGTATTGACTGTAAACAGTATCTAATCCTCGTAATCATCCTAATAGGGAATACGGTATACAATGGTATATGCCTACGACCTCTGTATACCCCAATGAAACATGGACCTCCTAGTAGGGTGAACTACACTAAATAGGGTATCCCCTACCCTAAAGAGGTGTTTCAAACTACAATCGGAAAGTATGCATGACAAAATCCTCAATTAAAGACTTGACAGTAAGAACAATTGCGTAAATTCCTAGAATATTATAATTGACTGTGATTAATGGGACATCACCTACATGCACAATGACTATAAAATGTGAATATCATCTAGATAAATTTTGAGAGATCTTTCAAATTAATGGGTTTTTTACTGGAAACATTGGCGATTACCATGGCATTTCCAAGCTCGTCAGAGATGTAGTCTCTTCATAGCCGTCTTTTGGAAAATCAAGCAGACTACCCTACCTATTTTCTGCACTTTTTTATGAGAAAACACCAGGTTTATAAAAATTAAATAAGCAAGCATTTTACAAACCTGGTTTATCGATCGAAAAACCAAGTTTATCAGCCGATAAACCTGGTGTATCAAAAACCTTGCTTTTCGAATCGATAAACCTGGTTTATCGATAAGCAAGGTTTTCGATAAACCAGGTTTATCGGTCGATAAACCAGGTGTTTCGAATTCGATAAGCAAGGTATTCGATAAACCTGGTGGGTTTTTTTCGAATTCGATAAGCAAGGTTTTTGAAAAACTTGGTTTATCGATCGAAAAAACAGTTTTATCAGCCGATAAACCTGGTTTATCGCCAGACATTTTCGCAGCTTCATATAGTTCCAATGTTTGATAACGAAGTTAAAAACTTCGACCGATAAACCTGGTTTATCGATTCGAAAAACCGGGTTTATCGATTCGAAAAACCTGGTTTATCAATTCGAAACCAGGTTTAAAACCCCTCATACAACATGAAGTCGAGAAGAGCGCATAGTGACACAACTATTGGGATCATATTGGGATCAAATTTATAGCAAAACCCTGGTTATACTGAACTATGCAGAACTCTCACACTGTATTATCAGGGAGTGAGCACAATCACTGACAATGGGCAGAGGCTGACGAAGACAGAGCGAGTAGAGCAAACGGGAGAAGTACTCCATAGGTCAACGTTGTAAAAAAACTAAGCATACATGAATGTATAATTACAGAGCAAATAAATATATATAAATGACAAAACCACATACCGCATCCAAACGCATTTTATCGATTCGAAAAAACAGATTTATCGAATTCGATAAGCAAGTTTTTTGGAAAGCCTGGTTTATCGATCGAAAACCAGGTTTATCAGCCGATAAACCTGCTTTATCGCAAGACCATTTCGTAGCTTCATATAGTTCCGTTGTTTGATGACGAAGTTCAAAACTTCGACCGATAAACCTGGTTTATCGATTCGAAAAACCTGGTTTATCGATTCGAAAACCAGGTTTATCGAATTCGATAAGCAAGGTTTTTGAAAAACCTGGTTTATCGATTCGAAAAACCAGGTTTATCGAATTCGATAAGCTTTTGACAAACCAGGTTTATCGGCCGATCGATAAACCAGGTTTTTCAAAAAACTTGCTTATCAAATTCGATAAACCTTTCGAATCGATCGATTCGAAAAGCAAGGTTTTTGATTTAACAGGTTTATCGGCTGAGAAACCAGGTTATCTCTTTTATTGTGCAAAATACATGCCATACACGTAAAGGGAACTGTCGTCGGTTGCCAGTTTTACCGACCCTGAATTAGGCAAGGTAGAAGTAAAAGAATTGGTTGTAAACAACTGACTGTCTCTTCAGAAAATTATAGGGGATTTGACGTCCTTTGATGTCCTTCCTTGCGAGTTTTAATAGCTGCAGTGTGTATACCCTTGATGATTTATTTCCTTCCAACATCGACGAAGTCACCACCCGCTACAGTTGGGCTTTCATCTGAAATATAGTTAAGCCATGGTTAAACATATCCATCAAGTAAAGCAACTATGCGCTTGTAAATTACAACCACAACCCGGCCCCGGGGACCCTGGTTTTGAAGGGACGTACACATTGCCAATGTGACGCCCCCGGTCATGTTCATGGTCTCCACCATGCCCGGTCCCCCAGGGCCGGGGTTGCAATTGATAAGTGCATTACTTACCCGGGTAATTAAAAAAGGTTTCGCAAAGGCGTTCTCTGATACCTCCACAAAGATGAAACAACAAACTTAAGAATGTATGAATATTGACACAATTAGGTCGTTGTGTCACCCCCTGTTCACTGACCTCCACTCCCCCAATTGATGCATATAGTTCTATTGGGTCAATCTCTACTTGTGTAGACATAAAACTATTCAACCGATACATTCTATTCTAGGCAGTGCTATGTTTAAAGACATACTGATTTCTATCTATCCTGTACTAAATATCGGAGCAATCCATCAAAAACTTAAAACAATGAATCCTAACATATAATGACGCGTATAATGAAGGCGACACTAACTTCACTAGACGTTGTTATCTGACTGACCTGTATTCTCCCATCCTCCATTCCAAATGGGTCAGCGCAGATTTTTGAGAGACAATAAAGGATTCCGTTAGTAGTGACAACCAGACAACCCCCCCCCCCCCCCCCCCCCCCCCCCCCCCCCCGTGACACAATGACGCGTTTTCTCATAACGACTTACTTTCGCATCCTAATATTTCAAATCGTAAGCATCTATGACGACCAATCCACTTCGTAGGTAGTAATCTGATGGAGATTGCATCCACTGGTGAATTGAATAGACGGGTTACTTCCGTGTTCCTGTCATACGTTCCATTGAAGATCTTTAACAGAGTGAAACAATAAACCTGTCAGAAGTAGGTAAGGCAGACACTGCGCACCTTACTGCACATTCCTCGTATTTCCCGGGCTTAGCCCAAACGGAAGTCCGCGCTCTCCAATTACCAAGTGTTACCTGGGATAGAGTGCGCCCTCTCCAAAGTGTTAACTATACTTCGAAAAGGCTAGTGAAGTTATGAAACCCAAACGGCATCTCTATGGTGGACAAAAACACCATGAAACCATATGACATTTATACCTATCGGCACATATTCAGGATGGGTAAATAAATGTTATACAAAGTTGATATGGAAGAAATGAATTCAATAATGTTATTGTGTGTCAACGCATAATTGAGTTTTACATCTCCTAAAGTTTATTTTTGTTAGGCCTCTTAAAAATATAATTCGATTCTTAGCCCTCCCTCCCTCCTCACTTTCCGGGATAAGGACAATATTTTTCCCCTTCAATTTTCAGAAATTATTGAGTTTATAATACTGACATTTTAAGGGTTGATATAAGCCTAATTATGTATTTATCCACTTCTGTCACTTTCAAGTGTTTTATAGAACTCTAGGGTTCTAACTTTCATAAAATTAAACATACAAAGAGCTTCGTTGTTTTCCGGATGCTGCTGAAATATGCTGGCAATAAAATGTGCGTGAAACAGCCAGTCAATTTAGTAACAAATATAAATAAAAATTGCCCTCCCTCTTCACTTTTCAAAGGTCAGTGCTACGAGAATCTAATAATTTTAGGTGTCCTTATTTCAATTGACCATAACTAAACTTTTATTCCAAAACACACTACTGACCATGGATATCAAGACTAGAATGGATTAAATGCATTGGATATTACCGCGGCCTTTATTGTTATAGATTGGTCAGACTGGTACGTACATTTTTTGTATACGTCGGCATATAATATAACTAATATAATGACTATTTTAAGTTTGAAAGTCTATTCAATATCGCGTTATACCCAAACTTGTTTAGTGCATGCTTTTGGACAAAAAACATGCATTTTCCCCTTGGCCTTGAAAAACATTACATCGATTACGTCACAAACTCAAATGTTGCCCTATTATTGCATAACATTTTGCTAGACAGCTTACTCAAACACATGATCCTTAATATCACACCATGGTGGCAAAATTCGTGGCCACATTTCCACTTTTCAACCAGTGGTGCGATACTTTTTTCAATGTGTATATTTTGATACCTTTTCAGTGCATATGCAAGTGCTGGCTTGATCGCAGCAGAGACCAAACAAGCGCTGCGGCGCTCTGGCGCTCAAGGCAGGGGTAGCACTGGCTCAAAAATGTGAGGAGTCCCATTTGCATTTTTCAGGACCCTTTAAGGACTGCAAAAACTAAATTTAAGGGGTCCCCCAGAAATATAAGGGGTCCTGAAGTTTGAGCCTTTGAAATTAAAATGGTCAAATTTATTTTAGAGACAAACAGTCGCTAACACAGATACGCACACTAGCGTAAGATCATGTAGCTCATATACCTATGTCGTGTCCATGTTAATCAGTATATATAGAAGATACTTATATATATAGAATGTTTTGGAAATCGCTTGAAACTTTTGCGGAAGCAATTCGGAAGCGATTTAGTGTGTTTAACAACTTTTTAAAATACAGGATTTGCATTGTATTTATCTTTTACGGACATTAATAAATTTAAAATGTAGGCACAGGATGGAGATTGACAATTTTCAGAATGTCTTAAGGTTTCCACGTCCATACATCGTCAGATTTAAGGGGTCCCTTTATTTTCGATTGGGACCCGTTAGTGAAGTTCAATATGTAAACTTACGCGTCCATTATCGTCCAACAAGAAAATAAGGGGTCCTAGGACGCGAGGACGCGCAAGAACGCGAGCCCTGGCTCAAGGGCGATCCTCAGAACCCTCTACTGCCCTAGCCAGTGTTCACTGCGTCACCTAAGGGTGATCCTCAGAACCCTCTACTGCCCTAGCCAGTGTTCACTGCGTCACCTAAGGGTGATCCTCAGAACCCTCTACTGCCCTAGCCAGTGTTCACTGCGTCACCTAAGGGTGATCCTCAGAACCCTCTACTGCCCTAGCCAGTGTTCACTGCGTCACCTAAGGGTGATCCTCAGAACCCTCTACTGCCCTAGCCAGTGTTCACTGCGTCACCTAAGGGTGATCCTCAGAACCCTCTACTGCCCTAGCCAGTGTTCACTGCGTCACCTAAGGGCGATCCTCAGAACCCTCTACTGCCCTAGCCAGTGTTCACTGCGTCACCAATCAGTTCTTGGATACTGTATTACTTTTGGTTTGGCGCATTGATAATAAATAATTCAGCACAATGCAAGCACAAGGCCTGATCGCTGTGAGTGTAACAGGGGTATTATATTCTATATTAAAAAAAAAAAATCAACTATACAGGCATATTCCAAAGTTTGAGATGAATTGCTTGAAAAGCAAAAAAAAGCAAAAAAAAGTTGTCCATTAAACATTTCACAAACTTGTGGTTGTTAAACACTTTTAGAAGTAATTCACAATTCACTACATTTTCACTCACTCATCTTTCGGGCCCAAAATGTTGCAGGGTAATGAGAAAAATGTGGGGTCTTATTTGATACCAAAATCTCAAATTTGATGGGGAAAATGAATTTGATCGGATGAATGAGAAAACGCTATTATTTCATAATAGGTTTTCTTTAAACATTTACCATGTTTACATTATTATTACCATGTTATTTTGTTGATCGATGTCCTTCAGGTACACCCACGCACTACCATTATTGCTGTACTGCACCATGTACTTGGTCACCCATTGATCGTAGATTTGTCGCCCTTGAATCACTACCCCTGACACGAGCTTAGACGCACCCAGATCAACTTGTATCCATGGGTTGGTGTCTTCGTAAGTAGCGATCCAACTTCCTCTAGTGCTACCATCAGCTGCAGCAACGCTATTCAATCGCGCATTACTCGGACTCGAGGCGGTATCAAATTGACTGGTCGCTGTTATCTGACTGTCCTTTATTCGCCCATCCTCCATTCCCAATGGGTCAACACAAACTGTGAAAGACAATAAAGGACTCCGTTAGTCTTGACATCCAAACCTACGTGTCACATAGGAAATTCCTAAATTTACCCAAATTTACAAACCTCGGTAGTGCAGTGCTCAACATGTCTCATTACATTACTCTAAAGTTTTCCCGAGGTTCACATATGGTGGGTTTTTTGCACACCTTAATGCAACTCTATGATATGTCGGTGACTTACAAATTTGAAATCCATTGATTGCAAAGCACCAAGCTCCGCGATCAAGACTACCAACGCGATTCAATCGAGCATCACTTGGAACATATCCGAGACTAAGTTGACTAGAGGCAGTTATCTGGCTATCATGTATCCTGCCATTATTCATGCCAAGTGGGTCATTGCAAACGGTATGACAATAACATAGACAAGCCACGGTTAAAATCTCACAACTTTCGAAGGAGGTTAAAACACTTTCCACGCGGCAGGCGTTTGACAGACGACCGTTTCAAAACGTCACAAATTATTCAAAGATTTGAACAGTTATTGAATTGTATCACCCTATTTAAAATCACCATGAAAAATGCATTGAAACAAGTACAAACATTATGTGTAATATTGGTTCAGTAATTCTTGATATAAGGCTTGAACGTTTGGAAAGATTTCTGAAAAAGCTGTTTTTTATATGGTAAAACTAATGGACCGCGTGGACAGCTTATTTGTCTAGGTAGTATCTGAACAGTTGAAAGTTGGTCGCCTTTACGAAATGTATTAGATATTATGCATGTGTGAGAATGTATTTACTTGACTTGCAATGACTTGACTTAAAACTGATTAACTTAAACCTAACCTAATTATCGATGACTTGGTCACAACACTGCCCCCCCCCACCCACCCCCCATCCCCCAACCCCCATCCCCCAACCCCCACCCCAACCCATATAATTACGCCATCGATACTACTGAAGGTCGTCGGTACATCGGGGTCATAATAACTCACAATATGCAGTTGCAAGGCTCCGGTCCCAAACCGTTTATTTTTCGAACGTTTCCTCCCCGTTTTTTAAAAAAGCTGACTACGCCACTGTACCTCCTTGACCCCGGACACGAAGTAACATTTCTTACCACATTTTGCCTTCGGTGCTACGTTGTCGAATATCCCGTCTTCTTGACACGTAACAGAGTTTGTTCCTAATAATGCAAAACCTTCATTGCATGCGAATGATAGAGTTGCACCAACATCGAACATCATGTTTTCGGGAGAACGTGTTCCGTTCACGGGTGATACCAGAGCAGCGCACATGAATGCATCTGTAACATAATCATTTGTTGAAATTATGAGATGGAGACTTTGCAGCTATTATTTAAAACGATGTTGCTAAAGTTCTGCATACAACATGTTACTGAAGACTAACGCCCACCAGATGTTCGTAAAACGTACTAACAACCGTGACACTGATCATGCTTAAATATATATACCATGTTGCCGCCAGACAAGATAGCCAATGTAGAGGAACTGAGAGTCACAGTCAAGTATCACGGGCTTTTAAGGCATTAAACATGTTTTCCAAAAGTAAAAATGGTCGGTTTCGCAATATGCCGCATTTCACATAAACTTGGACAACTTTGGTTAACATCGAGCAATTCTGTGCAACCCTTGGTACTTTCTGTAACTTGTCGCCACTTTTGTGCAATCATTTATTGGCAACTGCATAAAATTTTCAGTCAAATTGTAATTCCAGATCATCAGCTGCTATTTTAGAGCCATTACAGCTATTCCATCAATCTTTGATCGCACGCTTACCTTGGTGTACACATAATCTAAAGTGCCCTTCGCTTCCCCATCCCGTAGAATATCCCACATATCGAGTCTCTTCTAGTGGGTTAGGATCAGTATATGTCATGAAAGCTGGTTCTCCCACTCTCCCGACTTCTATATCTCCTGCGCTGCTGTAATAATTTATCCAGAAACCTCGCCATTCGGTTATGTCGAGGATATTTGGTGTCATGACTGAAACTTCAATGGCGCACTAAAATAAGATAAAGACTGTATTAATTATAGTATTGTGGTGGAACTGGCTATAGAAACAAAGTAGGACTAGGGTGGACTCACAATAGACTGCATCTGGAGAAAATGCAAGCCATCCGCGAGACATGGAATCCATTGGATAGGGTATAGGCTACTGTAATGATGCACATGATTTGGCAATCAGAATGAATGAAGCTAGTAGAAGGTAGACAGTTTTTAATGAACGAGGAAGATGTGGAAAGAAATATATAATTTGAGCCTTTAACATTTTAGAGGCTAATGGAAACTATTGACAACAAACAGTTGCCTGCCAAATGACGATACCCATATGTCCAATTTTACAGCATAGCTGCAAAACCGTAACGCCTGGGGTTTTTTCGAATCTGTTTGAGTGGATATCAAGAGCCAAGTTCTTTTAAGATACCATAAAGATACCTTTTAAAGGTCATCAAAGACATGAAAGAGGAGGGGGCAGTGAGCTTAATTAATGGCAGATACAAATTACCTGTTGGCATCTACGTATCGCCGACATTGTGTTCCTCCATCCACCAATGACAACTTCATACATAGCATCATTAGCATCAACGGAATTTGGCCGTAACACAACGTGAAGATCATTGTCAGCCTGCACATCAAAGTAAATATTTTCCCCCGATGGTGGCACCGTGTAGCGATACAGCTTAGTAAGGCCCGTGTCGATGTTTGTAAATACGTCACATGCTAAGGAGAATAAGAATAAAGATTACGGAAATAATTCTTCTCATTCGTTTTTTCTTCCTTTTGCTTGTTGACATTCATCATTGTATTTCTCTCTTTCTATTTCTTTTTCTCTACTCTCTTTTTTATTCTCTTTCTTATTCCCATTTTCGTTTATTCTCGTTAAAATTTCTTTTTATCCTTTGTATTCTTTCCTTTCTCTCGTTATTTCTTTCTTTCTCCCTTAGAAGTGCAAACTCGCATGTGAGGATAAGACGCACTGCGTATAGGAATACATGTATGAGTGTACAAATACAGACCTGGGATGATCCCCTACACTTTACGAAGGAGTTTGTGACGTTTTTAACGTGCTCGGGTATAGCTCTTCCGATACACGGGACCACCATGTCTACGTGACTTCCGAACCACGGTGCGCTAAACATGCCTACTTCAATCTGTACGGTCTGAAGGAGGCATGGGGACGAGGTTGTATGGGAATCGCCGCAATTTGCATGTCAATAAAAATACGATACAGGCGTACATGTAATGTATGAGCGCTCTTAACCGCTGCGCCACCTCTTAGACTTTTAGTCTATCTACTCCCTTTTTGTTTATTCTTTATTTTGTTTTCTCCCCACTCCCTATTACTCATCATCAATTTTTGTTTCTATTGAGTCTCATTCTCATTCTCATTGTAATTGTAATTGACTTCTCATTATCTGCAATCTCGTTTTCTGTTTCTGTTTCTATTTCTTTCTCTGTAGGCTATTTCTCTTTCTATATTTAGTTTACTTTAGTCTCTTTCTCTTTCTCTCTTGTTCCTTTCTCCGTCACTTTCTTGTTAGTATTCTCATTCTCTTTCTCTTTCAATTCATATTTTCTATATCTTATTTCTGTCTCTTTAAATTTATCTTTGATATCTCTTTAAATCCCCTCCACCCCCCCCCCCCCCCCCCCCCCCCCCCCCCTCTCTCTCTGTTTTCATTGTCTTTTGCATTTGCATTTTCTGTGTCTTTCTCATTATCATTCTCTATTTCTCTTTATATCATTAATCTCCCTCTGGATAGCATTGCACTTGGCATTATTGGTATTTTACTTACGGCATTTGTGTGTATAACATTCTCGTGTTTCGGTTTGGGCGAGACCTGTGCAACGGCTACTAGTGGCATTATTGTCTGTATAAACACAGGACTGCGTACGAGTCTGCGTACCATAACCACATGTAACACTACAAGTAGTCCATTCTTCGATATACTTCCAAGTAACTGTAAAAGATTCAAAAATAATTGAAATGGATGAGTCGATAAGGTAGCTTTGATCAAGGGTATAGTGACGAAGTCGAATAAAAGAGATCCCCAGACTTAGCTGACGTATCATCGGCGTGTCTAGTGCCTTTGAGGGCAGACCGGTCCGCGGTATTTTTTACCGTAAACAAGTTTTGGATTGAAAATGATATACAGGTATGTATACAAGTGTTTTGCACTTGTAATTACATTACATTATATCCTATGTCGAAAAAATATCAGACAAGGTTTAACGCAAAATTCTACGATACCGGGATTCGAACCAGTAACCTTTCGTTCATAAGACCTGTTCGATAGCCATTAGACCACGAGGAGTTGGCTGACAGCGATTGGAATTTCAATCGATATGATTTTACGGAATAAAGCTAATCTGTTTTAACAATATATATAACACAATAAAACGTGCGTAAGTCGAATATGTTTAGCGGGGAGCGAGCTTTCTGTGAACTACGCCCGCGCTTCGATGTTATTATTACGCATTTTAACTAGCCTATCCAAATGTTGGTTACGGTAAAGAATTTCGCGACCGGTCCCTCCCCGTCCCGAGTCAGAGCCTTTTTGGACACTTTTACCCCACATACAGCCTCAGGGCTATAGAAGTATTTCCTATCTCCAGGCGATGTATCAAGCCTCCAAACAGTCTTGGCGGAAAGGTACTAGGTTTAAACTGGACACGTGCAGACCATTTTTATAAGGTTTAAGGAAGGAGGGAGAAATTTAGTTCTTTGAATGTCAGATTAGTCAACTGTAGAAGTGATAGGGATGTTTTACCGTGGGTCAAATTAAGGGATCATTAAGTGAGAGATTTTACACACGAAGGCGGAAAATTCCGTGAGAAGGCCATATATAGGGGCAAGTCAGTAATAATTCCAACTTTAGTCCAAAAATAGGAGAATTCATTTAGTGAAATGTCACTGCAGCAGCACATGTTCAAAACTGTGTTTAACGTGATAGAACCCCGTCACCAATTTCAAAGGAGTACACAACCACCCCTACCCCGGAGACAAACCTACCTGGAATCTTGCAGTCCATAAAGCTCCTGACTTGATCGATATCCTCTGTCAGCATAATGTCACCATCACCCCGTTTATATCCTGATGCCAACCATAGACTAGTACATTGACATGGATCGGGATTTGATAACGTATATTTTAACTTGTTATGGTTTGCTAGTGTCTCCGTACCAACGTGACATACATCTCCAGACACATGTAGAAGGGCACCTCCTGTAAAAAAAAGAATTAAAGAATACCCATCATTATTAACTTTGAGAATGATTAGCCAAACATAGCTCCAAATAGATATTGATTTTTATCAAAAGATCACTTTATGATATTCTCTTTCAAGGGCTGCAGCAGAAGGTGAATTTTTCCCTCGGGAGTTAATATCACTTTACGTTGAGCATAACGTCCTCTTGAGCAGCGCTCCAATAGCCCAGGATAAGAGGCATAGCCAAACCAAGGGCCATGCCAGTAAAAGAGGGTGACAAAATAATAAAAACAATACGCATGTCTACTAACTTTCCTCTTGAGAATTTCAGTGGTTTGGTTGGCTAGGAATATTGTTTTGATATAAAATCTAAAAAAGAAAATAAAGAAAATAATCATGTCTGTACTGATGACAGCCATCTGAGAGACTTATTTTATGATTGTGAATCATTTTACTTACCCAATAATGTAGACATAATCCAAAATTCCATCATCCAAATACGGTATTATAAAAACAAGATGTCTGCCATGAAAGCACTTAATGACATTATTTTCAACAAGCTTCAGCTTCTACTTTTGTATATTCTATGATACCGAATCGGCGACATCTCCGTGTTTCTCTCCATGACAACGATGTATGATTATTAAATTGATATTGATCAATATAATAAGAGATATAAGCCTTTCTAGTAGAATAATTTATTGTTGATTTGCATGAATGCATAACTACCAACAAGTGCACTTCTGGTAAAGCTAGACTTGCGCAAGTCTTAAATGGACTCCTACCTCTATTTAAATTGTGTTCCCTTTCTGCCCATTATGATTATAGCTACTTAGTACACATAGAATGGGGCCATTGCCTGGCAACTTGACAAGCCATAAATGTCAGCCAAGATAATGATTCAAGTTTGTTTTACTCGATTTAGGATATTGTAAAAAACTAAAATACAAAAACAATTACCCTTTAATATTGCATTGGAAACAATATAGAGTTTCTAAGCATGCATTATTTGTATCATATTGATGATGGCAGGTTACTACCCTGTATACGTCATAGGTGTTACCCAGGCTCGCACACAGAACCTCCATAGGCCGGTAGCGTAAGCATCCATTCATGACTTTTGTTTATGAAGACCTACCGACCGAGATCCGGACCGATACCGAGTGGGGAGTAACACCTGTTACGTAGTAATGCGTCATCCGTATACAGTTCATCCCTAAGAAAGAAACACTGGCTGATATGATTGATTTTATGTTTATCTTTTTCCCTAGACAATATTTAAAGAAATTCTTTTTGCGTTATATATATTCTTCTAAACATACCCCATCGAATAAAATATACTTAAGTCACCATTTTGGTTAGCACTGATCATCACGGGAATAGCTTGTGCGTTTTCGAGGCCTGGAATCCAGGCTATTATTCGAGGCTTCATGGCATGTCTGTACCAATGTGATTAGTATATTAATAATTATTTTCAATCATCGACTAGTTTTTTGAAGATGATATTAGAAATATTAAAATATTAAAAAATACTGGACTTTCTGTTTTGCCATCGCTACGTTACCTGTGAAGCTAAGAATACGGCCTCATTAGAAGCTATTGGTTTTGCTGCGATAATGAACGTCAAAGTTTTAATCAACTTATCCAAATATATCGTGTTGTCCATATGAAGCTGTAACAAGTGTCATACAGTATATAGCAAGTACAGTGACATATCCGGGGGGGGGGGGCAACATTGACAAAATAGTAAATAAATAAATAGAGAAGGAGGAGGAGCAGGAGGAGGGGGGGGGGCAGGGTAAAGAAAAATAGTATCTTTCTGGGAACTAATCTATTGATATATTGATTTTATTTGAGAATACAGGATGAATGTTTAATACCATGTCTTCCATTGGAATTTCATATTTTAGAATATGTGATGAGTAGATATACCATTTTCGATAAAATGGCTGTTTTTCAGTTTGAAAATGGAATTTGTTTGCCATTTTGTATAATAAATAAGCTGGTTAGTCTGGCAGAGGGAAACGTACTGTTGGGATACCCTACACATCATGCTGATTTTGTATTAGCTGGGTAGTCTGGCAAAGAAACGTACTGTTGGGTCACCCTACAAATCATGGAGAGTGTGTATTAGCTGGCTGGTCTGGCAGAGGGAAACGTACTGTTGGGACACCCTACAAATCATGGGGAGTGTGTATTAGCTGGGTAGTCTGGCAGAGGGAAACGTACTTTATACCATGTGATTTAGAGGACGTACTGTTGGGATACCCTACAAATCATGCGGATTTTGTATTAGCTGGTTAGTTTGGCAGAGGGAAACGTACTGTTAGTGTTGGGATACCCTACAAATCATGCGGATTTTGTATTAGCTGGGTAGTCTGGCAGAGGAAAACGTACTGTTAGGATACCCTACAAATCATGCGGATTTTGTATTAGCTGGGTAGTCTGGCAGAGGAAAACGTACTGTTGGGACACCCTACAAATCATGCGGATTTTGTATTAGCTGGGTAGTCTGGCAGAGGAAAACGTACTGTTAGGATACCCTACAAATCATGCGGATTTTGTATTAGCTGGTTAGTCTGGCAGAGGGAAACGTACTGTTGGGATACCCTACAAATTATGCGGATTTCGTATTAGCTGGTTAGTCTGGCAGTGGGAAACGTACTGTTGGGATACCCTACAAATCATGCGGATTTTGTATTAGCTGGGTAGTCTGGCAGAGGAAAACGTACTGTTGGGACACCCTACAAATCATGCGGATTTTGTATTAGCTGGTTAGTCTGGCAGAGGGAAACGTACTGTTGGGATACCCTACAAATCATGCTGATTTTGTATTAGCTGGTTAGTCTGGCAGAGGGAAACGTACTGTTGGGATACCTACAAATCATGCGGATTTTGTATTAGCTGGGTAGTCTGGCAGAGGGAAACGTACTGTTGGGATACCCTACAAATCATGGGGAGTGTGTATTAGCTGGTTAGTCTGGCAGAGGGAAACGTACTTTTGGGATACCATACAAATCATGGGGAGTGTGTATTAGGATACCCTAAAAATCATGCGGATTTTGTATTAGCTGGGTAGTCCGGCAGAGGGACGGATTTTGTATTAGCTGGTTAATCTGGCAGTGGGAAACGTATTGTTGGGATACCCTACAAATCATGCGAATTTTGTATTAGCTGGTTAGTCTGGCAGAGGGAAACGTACTGTTGGGATACCCTACAAATCATGGAGAGTGTGTATTAGCTGGGTGGTCTGGCAGAGAAACGTACTGTTTGGGTCACCCTACAAATCATGGGGATTGTGTATTAGCTGGGTGGTCTGGCAGTGGGAAACGTACTTTATACCATGTGATTTAGAGGATCCCTATAAAGATTTCGTTGAATTGAAAGCCAAGGAATAAGGTAGTGTGCCTGCTCATCTGTAACTATATACCATAAGGCGACCAAAAATATTATATGCAGGGGCGTATCCAGGTAGACCAGCGGGTCATGCCTTTCCCTCCCCACCCCTTCCATTGGTTGACGACAACAAAAATAAGGAGAGAAAAGGTAGAGAAAAAAGGAAGAAAATCGAGAAAAATGTGGCCATGAGCAGTGAAATCTAATCGAAAGTCACGCGTTCCAAATGATCATTATGATCTGCTTCTAATAAAACGTGATAGAGCCCTCTAGATAAATAACTCTAGACGATATATAAGTTCTACCAACGCCCTCTCACTCGCCTATAGTTTGTCAATCACAATGCGGAGCAGGCTTCCGACAGTATAGCGAATCGATGCGTGCGTACGATTGGAGGATGAATCTAATAAACGATGAAGACAATTTCCAGGAAGTAAGTACAGCTGAATTCGCCGAATTCATACGTAGTGATAGTCTGTATAGATGGCGCTATTGCAGACAAAAATATGGGCAATCAATGATAATCTGATTTTAAGGAAATCATACATGACTTTTTATCAACTCCAATAGGCAGGAATAATGTATAATTTACCAAAAGACGCATGGTCTCCAGGACCAGTTTGTAGGTCCTTAGCATTCCCAGAAATGCGACAATTTCCATTACCCTTTTCGCCAATAAAGAAGACGTTAACACTCAGACGACGCTGAATGCTATTCACCTGGCAATTCGTTTAACACGTAATCATGAATACCAATCGAAAAATTCTAAATATCACATTCCTTGGTACAACTAAGATATATAATCCCAAAAACCGATGGAGTCGGATCCTTTCTTCAAACTTTTCCAAGTTAAACAATGTTCATGAACAAGTCCGGTAATTTGAAATTAGTCACGTGTGCAGCTCAAAAAGACATAGTCATAGCCAATAATAAGAAAAGTGACTAATTTTCTTTAAATGGTGCTAATCATGGTTTATCTTTGTTATTAGGGGGCAAATATGGTATCAAATTATGCCTAAAAGATTCATCTAAATGCCTATCTAGCCTGTTTGGTCAAAACAAAAATTGAATGTTACTCAAAATGACATAAACAAAGTGTATACTTTCTTTTGTTGAACCCTTTATATTGGCATGCTCATTTCCAAGCGCGTTGTATGTCTAACAATTAGCCCCTGTTTGACGAGCTATAGCAATTACTTGAAGATGGCGGCGTCCCAACTGGTCCAAGACGCATCCCTATACACAATCTAGTTTGGAGAGTGTGTATTAGCTGGCTGGTCTGGCAAAGGGAAACGTACTGTTGGGACACCCTACAAATCATGGGGAGTGTGTATTAGCTGGGTAGTCTGGCAGAGGGAAACGTACTTTATACCATGTGATTTAGAGGACGTACTGTTGGGATACCCTACAAATCATGCGGATTTTGTATTAGCTGGTTAGTTTGGCAGAGGGAAACGTACTGTTAGTGTTGGGATACCCTACAAATCATGCGGATTTTGTATTAGCTGGGTAGTCTGGCAGAGGAAAACGTACTGTTAGGATACCCTACAAATCATGCGGATTTTGTATTAGCTGGTTAGTCTGGCAGAGGAAAACGTACTGTTGGGACACCCTACAAATCATGCGGATTTTGTATTAGCTGGGTAGTCTGGCAGAGAAAAACGTACTGTTGGGACACCCTACAAATCATGCGGATTTTGTATTAGCTGGGTAGTCTGGCAGAGGAAAACGTACTGTTAGGATACCCTACAAATCATGCGGATTTTGTATTAGCTGGTTAGTCTGGCAGAGGGAAACGTACTGTTGGGATACCCTACAAATTATGCGGATTTTGTATTAGCTGGTTAGTCTGGCAGAGGGAAACGTACTGTTTGGATACCCTACAAATTATGCGGATTTTGTATTAGCTGGTTAGTCTGGCAGTGGGAAACGTACTGTTGGGATACCCTACAAATCATGCGGATTTTGTATTAGCTGGGTAGTCTGGCAGAGGGAAACGTACTGTTCGGATACCCTACAAATCATGCGGATTTTGTATTAGCTGGTTAGTCTGGCAGAGGGAAACGTACTGTTGGGACACCCTACAAATCATGGGGAGTGTGTATTAGCTGGGTAGTCTGGCAGAGGGAAACGTACTTTATACCATGTGATTTAGAGGACGTACTGTTGGGATACCCTACAAATCATGCGGATTTTGTATTAGCTGGGTAGTCTGGCAGAGGGAAACGTACTGTTGGGAAACCCTACAAATCATGCGGATTTTGTATTAGCTGGGTAGTCTGGCAGAGGGAAACGTACTGTTGGGAAACCCTACAAATCATGCGGATTTTGTATTAGCTGGGTAGTCTGGCAGAGGGAAACGTACTGTTAGTGTTGGGATACCCTACAAATCATGCGGATTTTGTATTAGCTGGTTAGTCTGGCAGTGGGAAACGTACTGTTGGGATACCCTACAAATCATGCGGATTTTGTATTAGCTGGTTAGTCTGGCAGAGAAACGTACTGTTGGATACCCTACACATCATGCGGATTTTGTATTAGCTGGTTAGTCTGGCAGAGGGAAACGTACTGTTGGGATACCCTACAAATCATGCTGATTTTGTATTAGCTGGTTAGTCTGGCAGAGGGAAACGTACTGTTGGGATACCCTACAAATCATGCGGATTTTGTATTAGCTGGGTAGTCTGGTAGAGGGAAACGTACTGTTGGGATACCCTACAAATCATGGGGAGTGTGTATTAGCTGGTTAGTCTGGCAGAGGGAAACGTACTTTTGGGATACCCTACAAATCATGGGGAGTGTGTATTAGCTGGGTAGTCTGGCAGAGGGAAACGTACCTTATACCATGTGATTTAGAAGAGCCCTGTGAAGATTTCGTTCAGTTGAAAGCCAAAGAATAAGATAGTGTACCTGCTCATAAGTAATTATATACGATAAGGCGACCACAAAAATAGTATATGCAGGGGCGTATCCAGGGAGCCCAACGGGTCATGCCTACCCCTCCCCACCCCTCCCATTGGCTGACGACAACAACAAAAAAGGTAGAAACAAAGATAGAAAAACGAGACAAATATGTCCATGAGCAGTGATTTCCTAACAAATCTAATAAAATGTCACGCGTTCCAAATTATCACTATCTGCTTCTGAAAATTAATCAAACGTGATAGAGCCCTCTAGATAAATAACTCTAGACGATATATAAGTTCTACCAGCGCCCTCTCACTCGCCTATAGTTTGTCGTTCACAAGATGGAGCAGGTTTCCGACAGTTTAGTTTAGTTGGGATACCCTACAATGCATGCGGATTTTGTGTTAGCTGGTTAGTCTGGCAGAGGGAAACGTACTTTTGGGATACCCTACAAATCATGCGGATTTTGTATTAGCTGGGTAGTCTGGCAGAGGGGAACGTACTGTTGGGATACCCTACAAATCATGGGGAGTGTGTATTAGCTGGGTAGTCTGGCAGAGGGAAACGTACTGTTGAGATACCCTACAAATCATGCGGATTTTGTATTAGCTGGGTAGTCTGGCAGAGGGAAACGTCCTGTTGAGATACCCTACTAATCATGCGGATTTTGTATTAGCTGGGTAGTCTGGCAGAGGAAACGTACTTTTGGGATACACTACAAATCATGCGGATTTTGTATTAGCTGAGTAGTCTGGCAGAGGGAAACGTACTTTTGGGATACCCTAAAAATCATGCGGATTTTGTATTAGCTGGGTAGTCTGGCAGAGGGAAACGTACTTTTGGGATACACTACAAATCATGCGGATTTTGTATTAGCTGGGTAGTCTGGCAGAGGGAAACATACTTTTGGGATACCCTAAAAATCATGCGGGTTTTGTATTAGCTGGGTAGTCTGGCAGAGGGAAACGTACTGTTTGGATACCCTACAAATCATGCGAATTTTGTATTAGCTGGTTAGTCTGGCAGAGGGAAATGTACTGTTGGGATACCCTAAAAATCATGCGGATTTTGTATTAGCTGGGTAGTCCGGCAGAGGGACGGATTTTGTATTAGCTGGTTAATCTGGCAGTGGGAAACGTATTGTTGGGATACCCTACAATGCATGCGGATTTTGTGTTAGCTGGTAAGTCTGGCAGAGGACAAATCATGCGGATTTTGTATTAGCTGGTTAGTCTGGCAGAGGGAAACGTACTGTTTGGATACCCTACAAATCATGCGAATTTTGTATTAGCTGGTTAGTCTGGCAGAGGGAAATGTACTGTTGGGATACCCTAAAAATCATGCGGATTTTGTATTAGCTGGGTAGTCCGGCAGAGGGACGGATTTTGTATTAGCTGGTTAATCTGGCAGTGGGAAACGTATTGTTGGGATACCCTACAAATCATGCGAATTTTGTATTAGCTGGTTAGTCTGGCAGAGGGAAACGTACTGTTGGGATACCCTACAAATCATGGAGAGTGTGTATTAGCTGGGTGGTCTGGCAGAGAAACGTACTGTTTGGGTCACCCTACAAATCATGGGGATTGTGTATTAGCTGGGTGGTCTGGCAGTGGGAAACGTACTTTATACCATGTGATTTAGAGGATCCCTATAAAGATTTCGTTGAATTGAAAGCCAAGGAATAAGGTAGTGTGCCTGCTCATCTGTAACTATATACCATAAGGCGACCAAAAATATTATATGCAGGGGCGTATCCAGGTAGACCAGCGGGTCATGCCTTTCCCTCCCCACCCCTTCCATTGGTTGACGACAACAAAAATAAGGAGAGAAAAGGTAGAGAAAAAAGGAAGAAAATCGAGAAAAATGTGGCCATGAGCAGTGAAATCTAATCGAAAGTCACGCGTTCCAAATGATCATTATGATCTGCTTCTAATAAAACGTGATAGAGCCCTCTAGATAAATAACTCTAGACGATATATAAGTTCTACCAACGCCCTCTCACTCGCCTATAGTTTGTCAATCACAATGCGGAGCAGGCTTCCGACAGTATAGCGAATCGATGTGTGCGTACGATTGGAGGATGAATCTAATAAACGATGAAGACAATTTCCAGGAAGTAAGTACAGCTGAATTCGCCGAATTCATACGTAGTGATAGTCTGTATAGATGGCGCTATTGCAGACAAAAATATGGGCAATCAATGATAATCTGATTTTAAGGAAATCATACATGACTTTTTATCAACTCCAATAGGCAGGAATAATGTATAATTTACCAAAAGACGCATGGTCTCCAGGACCAGTTTGTAGGTCCTTAGCATTCCCAGAAATGCGACAATTTCCATTACCCTTTTCGCCAATAAAGAAGACGTTAACACTCAGACGACGCTGAATGCTATTCACCTGGCAATTCGTTTAACACGTAATCATGAATACCAATCGAAAAATTCTAAATATCACATTCCTTGGTACAACTAAGATATATAATCCCAAAAACCGATGGAGTCGGATCCTTTCTTCAAACTTTTCCAAGTTAAACAATGTTCATGAACAAGTCCGGTAATTTGAAATTAGTCACGTGTGCAGCTCAAAAAGACATAGTCATAGCCAATAATAAGAAAAGTGACTAATTTTCTTTAAATGGTGCTAATCATGGTTTATCTTTGTTATTAGGGGGCAAATATGGTATCAAATTATGCCTAAAAGATTCATCTAAATGCCTATCTAGCCTGTTTGGTCAAAACAAAAATTAAATGTTACTCAAAATGACATAAACAAAGTGTATACTTTCTTTTGTTGAACCCTTTATATTGGCATGCTCATTTCCAAGCGCGTTGTATGTCTAACAATTAGCCCCTGTTTGACGAGCTATAGCAATTACTTGAAGAAGGCGGCGTCCCAACTGGTCCAAGACGCATCCCTATACACAATCTAGTTTGGAGAGTGTGTATTAGCTGGCTGGTCTGGCAAAGGGAAACGTACTGTTGGGACACCCTACAAATCATGGGGAGTGTGTATTAGCTGGGTAGTCTGGCAGAGGGAAACGTACTTTATACCATGTGATTTAGAGGACGTACTGTTGGGATACCCTACAAATCATGCGGATTTTGTATTAGCTGGTTAGTTTGGCAGAGGGAAACGTACTGTTAGTGTTGGGATACCCTACAAATCATGCGGATTTTGTATTAGCTGGGTAGTCTGGCAGAGGAAAACGTACTGTTAGGATACCCTACAAATCATGCGGATTTTGTATTAGCTGGTTAGTCTGGCAGAGGAAAACGTACTGTTGGGACACCCTACAAATCATGCGGATTTTGTATTAGCTGGGTAGTCTGGCAGAGGAAAACGTACTGTTGGGACACCCTACAAATCATGCGGATTTTGTATTAGCTGGGTAGTCTGGCAGAGGAAAACGTACTGTTAGGATACCCTACAAATCATGCGGATTTTGTATTAGCTGGTTAGTCTGGCAGAGGGAAACGTGCTGTTGGGATACCCTACAAATTATGCGGATTTTGTATTAGCTGGTTAGTCTGGCAGAGGGAAACGTACTGTTTGGATACCCTACAAATTATGCGGATTTTGTATTAGCTGGTTAGTCTGGCAGTGGGAAACGTACTGTTGGGATACCCTACAAATCATGCGGATTTTGTATTAGCTGGGTAGTCTGGCAGAGGGAAACGTACTGTTCGGATACCCTACAAATCATGCGGATTTTGTATTAGCTGGTTAGTCTGGCAGAGGGAAACGTACTGTTGGGACACCCTACAAATCATGGGGAGTGTGTATTAGCTGGGTAGTCTGGCAGAGGGAAACGTACTTTATACAATGTGATTTAGAGGACGTACTGTTGGGATACCCTACAAGTCATGCGGATTTTGTATTAGCTGGGTAGTCTGGCAGAGGGAAACGTACTGTTGGGAAACCCTACAAATCATGCGGATTTTGTATTAGCTGGGTAGTCTGGCAGAGGGAAACGTACTGTTGGGAAACCCTACAAATCATGCGGATTTTGTATTAGCTGGGTAGTCTGGCAGAGGGAAACGTACTGTTAGTGTTGGGATACCCTACAAATCATGCGGATTTTGTATTAGCTGGTTAGTCTGGCAGTGGGAAACGTACTGTTGGGATACCCTACAAATCATGCGGATTTTGTATTAGCTGGTTAGTCTGGCAGAGAAACGTACTGTTGGATACCCTACACATCATGCGGATTTTGTATTAGCTGGTTAGTCTGGCAGAGGGAAACGTACTGTTGGGATACCCTACAAATCATGCTGATTTTGTATTAGCTGGTTAGTCTGGCAGAGGGAAACGTACTGTTGGGATACCCTACAAATCATGCGGATTTTGTATTAGCTGGGTAGTCTGGCAGAGGGAAACGTACTGTTGGGATACCCTACAAATCATGGGGAGTGTGTATTAGCTGGTTAGTCTGGCAGAGGGAAACGTACTTTTGGGATACCCTACAAATCATGGGGAGTGTGTATTAGCTGGGTAGTCTGGCAGAGGGAAACGTACCTTATACCATGTGATTTAGAAGAGCCCTGTGAAGATTTCGTTCAGTTGAAAGCCAAAGAATAAGATAGTGTACCTGCTCATAAGTAATTATATACGATAAGGCGACCACAAAAATAGTATATGCAGGGGCGTATCCAGGGAGCCCAACGGGTCATGCCTACCCCTCCCCACCCCTCCCATTGGCTGACGACAACAACAACAAAGGTAGAAACAAAGATAGAAAAACGAGACAAATATGTCCATGAGCAGTGATTTCCTAACAAATCTAATAAAATGTCACGCGTTCCAAATTATCACTATCTGCTTCTGAAAATTAATCAAACGTGATAGAGCCCTCTAGATAAATAACTCTAGACGATATATAAGTTCTACCAGCGCCCTCTCACTCGCCTATAGTTTGTCGTTCACAAGATGGAGCAGGTTTCCGACAGTTTAGTTTAGTTGGGATACCCTACAATGCATGCGGATTTTGTGTTAGCTGGTTAGTCTGGCAGAGGGAAACGTACTTTTGGGATACCCTACAAATCATGCGGATTTTGTATTAGCTGGGTAGTCTGGCAGAGGGGAACGTACTGTTGGGATACCCTACAAATCATGGGGAGTGTGTATTAGCTGGGTAGTCTGGCAGAGGGAAACGTACTGTTGAGATACCCTACAAATCATGCGGATTTTGTATTAGCTGGGTAGTCTGGCAGAGGGAAACGTCCTGTTGAGATACCCTACTAATCATGCGGATTTTGTATTAGCTGGGTAGTCTGGCAGAGGAAACGTACTTTTGGGATACACTACAAATCATGCGGATTTTGTATTAGCTGAGTAGTCTGGCAGAGGGAAACATACTTTTGGGATACCCTAAAAATCATGCGGGTTTTGTATTAGCTGGGTAGTCTGGCAGAGGGAAACGTACTGTTTGGATACCCTACAAATCATGCGAATTTTGTATTAGCTGGTTAGTCTGGCAGAGGGAAATGTACTGTTGGGGTACCCTAAAAATCATGCGGATTTTGTATTAGCTGGGTAGTCCGGCAGAGGGACGGATTTTGTATTAGCTGGTTAATCTGGCAGTGGGAAACGTATTGTTGGGATACCCTACAATGCATGCGGATTTTGTGTTAGCTGGTAAGTCTGGCAGAGGACAAATCATGCGGATTTTGTATTAGCTGGTTAGTCTGGCAGAGGGAAACGTACTGTTTGGATACCCTACAAATCATGCGAATTTTGTATTAGCTGGTTAGTCTGGCAGAGGGAAATGTACTGTTGGGATACCCTAAAAATCATGCGGATTTTGTATTAGCTGGGTAGTCCGGCAGAGGGACGGATTTTGTATTAGCTGGTTAATCTGGCAGCGGGAAACGTATTGTTGGGATACCCTACAAATCATGCGAATTTTGTATTAGCTGGTTAGTCTGGCAGAGGGAAACGTACTGTTGGGATACCCTACAAATCATGGAGAGTGTGTATTAGCTGGGTGGTCTGGCAGAGAAACGTACTGTTTGGGTCACCCTACAAATCATGGGGATTGTGTATTAGCTGGGTGGTCTGGCAGTGGGAAACGTACTTTATACCATGTGATTTAGAGGATCCCTATAAAGATTTCGTTGAATTGAAAGCCAAGGAATAAGGTAGTGTGCCTGCTCATCTGTAACTATATACCATAAGGCGACCAAAAATATTATATGCAGGGGCGTATCCAGGTAGACCAGCGGGTCATGCCTTTCCCTCCCCACCCCTTCCATTGGTTGACGACAACAAAAATAAGGAGAGAAAAAAGGAAGAAAATCGAGAAAAATGTGGCCATGAGCAGTGAAATCTAATCGAAAGTCACGCGTTCCAAATGATCATTATGATCTGCTTCTAATAAAACGTGATAGAGCCCTCTAGATAAATAACTCTAGACGATATATAAGTTCTACCAACGCCCTCTCACTCGCCTATAGTTTGTCAATCACAATGCGGAGCAGGCTTCCGACAGTATAGCGAATCGATGTGTGCGTACGATTGGAGGATGAATCTAATAAACGATGAAGACAATTTCCAGGAAGTAAGTACAGCTGAATTCGCCGAATTCATACGTAGTGATAGTCTGTATAGATGGCGCTATTGCAGACAAAAATATGGGCAATCAATGATAATCTGATTTTAAGGAAATCATACATGACTTTTTATCAACTCCAATAGGCAGGAATAATGTATAATTTACCAAAAGACGCATGGTCTCCAGGACCAGTTTGTAGGTCCTTAGCATTCCCAGAAATGCGACAATTTCCATTACCCTTTTCGCCAATAAAGAAGACGTTAACACTCAGACGACGCTGAATGCTATTCACCTGGCAATTCGTTTAACACGTAATCATGAATACCAATCGAAAAATTCTAAATATCACATTCCTTGGTACAACTAAGATATATAATCCCAAAAACCGATGGAGTCGGATCCTTTCTTCAAACTTTTCCAAGTTAAACAATGTTCATGAACAAGTCCGGTAATTTGAAATTAGTCACGTGTGCAGCTCAAAAAGACATAGTCATAGCCAATAATAAGAAAAGTGACTAATTTTCTTTAAATGGTGCTAATCATGGTTTATCTTTGTTATTAGGGGGCAAATATGGTATCAAATTATGCCTAAAAGATTCATCTAAATGCCTATCTAGCCTGTTTGGTCAAAACAAAAATTGAATGTTACTCAAAATAACATAAACAAAGTGTATACTTTCTTTTGTTGAACCCTTTATATTGGCATGCTCATTTCCAAGCGCGTTGTATGTCTAACAATTAGCCCCTGTTTGACGAGCTATAGCAATTACTTGAAGAAGGCGGCGTCCCAACTGGTCCAAGACGCATCCCTATACACAATCTAGTTTTTCACGATGACTACTTATACTGCAAATGAACGATCACGAACACCCTGTGAAGGACCAAACACACGAGTCCGTAAAGAATAAATACATCGTATTATGCCAGATGACGTACAGACGATGTTAATCATTTGCATATTTGTACTTGCAGGGGTGTGGAAACCCCACTCAGATCAATATTTCTATAATCGACGGGCTACTTTGAGTACTGACATCTTTGTATTTCTTCACACGACTTTTCTGTTAACGGTACTAAATTCGATCCTAAACAATTCTCATTAAGTCATGAGACAAAACGATGTAGCCTTTAAAAGGATTTATGATATATGGTTTGATATTTACCCAAGAATGTCGGCTGCAGACGATTCCGGGTTACGATGAAATCAAAATATTGCTGTGTAAAGCCTATGCAGTATTGTTTGTATGCAGGTGTTTCTATAATTGTTATTATGGCAAAATTATAAGATCGTGAAATGAAATCACATTAGATATCACTCTTTCGTCCTCACAACTGTTGCATTATTGTTAGTCAGAATGCTGTCCCGGAATGACGCAGTGCAATGGGAAGTTGTCTGATATCTTTCAATGGGCAAGATTGATGGTGTGTGTCTAGTCCTTGTCGGTGACATCAATTAAATTTGTTAGATGGTAGATGTCACATCCTTGGTATTCTGCCCATATCCGAAATCTTCACAGTCATACCGGAGAGCAGATGTTAACACTTTCCAAGCGGCTATTAGTTTACCATATTATACAAAATATATTTTTCATTTTCAAAGTCTATCTCAGGGATATCTGAACTAATACTAGGCATGTTTGTACTTATTTCAATGCATTTCCCATGGTGATTCCAAATATGGTAATAAAGTTTAATAATTGTGACATTTTTGAAACATTTTGTGAAATTTTGGAATGTCGTGTACACACGCCTGCCGCGTGGAAAGTGTTGAGATATGCACTTATATGAAAAAATAGCAGGTGGCGAAGGCAAAGGTCACAATTATTGCCCTAGCGTTTATGCGACGAAAAAACCTTTGTTCTACACTGTTAAAAATTGCCGTAATTTTACGGACAAAATTTAACAGAAATCCTCCGTAAACGGTAAAATACGGAATAAAATTGTAAATTTACGGATTTCTACGGAAAACTAGTAAAATTTACAGAAAAATCAGGTAAATGATAAATTTTACAGACGATGTCCGTAATTGTACAGAAGATCATTATTGAAAGGAGACGTTTACGGTACATCTTGTAAATTTACAGGAAATTAGCTGTAGTTTTACGGACAAATTAACAGAATTCGTAAAATATCGTAACGGAAGAGTGCATTGGTTAACTTGTATTGGTATGCTGTCATCGTAGTATAAACCTTGAAGGAATTCATTTGCAGGGAAACATTTTATTTAGTAAAAAAAACACCATGGAATGCATATTTGTATTGAAAATACTATATTCCATTTTCGGCCCATCCTGAACAAGACCGTACTTTTAAGGATCAAGCTATCAAATAAATGATAAATTTTACAGACGATGTCCGTAATTGTACAGAAGATCAAAGATCGTAAAAATAAAATTGAATTCTGTAATCTGTTATTTTTACGGAAATGTGTAAATTTACATGGGAATTTTGTAAAAGTTACGCAAAAGGAATCCGTAAAATTACGGATTAAAAAAAAAATTCCGGCAGCAAAATTTCCGGACAAATTATTTTGTTCCGTTATTTATTTTTACGGAATTATGTTAATTTACGTCAAGTTTCTGTAAAATTTCCGTAAATAGAATCTGTATTTTCACAAATTATAATTTACGGAATTTTGTATATTTTACAGGAACTTTTCCGTAAATTTCAACTTTCTGTAAATTTACGGGCAAAAAAAAAGAGTCCGGAAATTTTGCTGCCGGAATTTTTCTGTAAAAAAACGGAAAATTTTCTAACAGTGTATGGGCAAATAGACCTCTCAGGTATGAAGGTCGGTCAGTTGGGCCTTTTTGTCAATTTAGCCGGTATGGCATTCGCCAAGCACATTTCTGCAGCTACCTATCTACCTGTGAAATGGAGCTTATAAAGACGGTGATGCTGCATCACGACAATGAAAGTCCTCTCAAAGCTTGCCTCACCCAGACTTGGTGAAAATGGTATCAATTCACCCTAAGCACCCAACTTGGCTCCCTGTGACTCTGGCTCTTTCCCATCAATCAAATCAAGGGAGGCCTTTTTCAAGGATCCCAAACATAACCAAAGCGTGATACATTCAGAGATGAGACAATCCCTACATTGGAGTACCGCCCATGTTTCGAGAAGTGGGGGATAAGGATGCAAAGGTGTATAGACATCAGGGGAAGCTGCTTCAAAGGAATGTTACTGTATTTTTTGAAATTGTAAGGCTAATCGCCTGAAGCTTGGGCCACGTGACAAAACCTTTTTATCCGCCCTCGTGGCACTAATATAATAAGCACAATCGATGGTAGTGCAATGCCCTTCAGTCATTCGACGATTTATTTAAACGTGCAACTAGCACGATAGAAACAAATAAAGGAGGAGGGCAACAACAACAACAACAAAAACAACAACAACAACAACAACAACAAGAGAAGGATTTATAGTAATATGACAAAGATTTCTAAATTTGATACATATTTAAGGAAGTTGAGGCTTCTCTACCTTTTCGATATGCTTTCTGTAGGTCTGGTAGAAAGGTGGATGGAAGTTGTCGATATCCTATCATATTATTATCAAAGCTGTATAAGTTGAAAATGAAAATGAAAATAGCCACGATCTCTGATATACTGAAATAATTCATGTAAATGTGCCTCATGATAAGGCGGATTTAGGTTCAAGTGAAATCTGTTAAATCATTCATAAATCGTGTATATGGATGCCATTTACAATAACAGGTGTATTTTGGTGGAACGATTTTATGTCCCAGTATCTGGCGTTGTGGTACACATATTCGAGTATCGAGTGATACTGAAACAATGTCTTTGTACCAGTATTGAACGATACTGTGTGCCAGTATTTGACGATACTGTGTGCCAGTATTTGACGATACTGTGTGCCAGTATTTGACGATACTATATAGTTTTTCCCTGTATTTCTTTTTACAATTTATCAATATTAAATGTCCATGTGTGGGTTAATACTAACTTATCATTAACGTTGATGTTGGAATGTTTTCATATTTTGATACTATATATGATGTTGGATAATTGCAATCAAAATGTTCTGGGTTTAGGAGTTTATTTAAGGAAAAACTCTATTTAATCAACAAAAAATGGTTCAAATCTTTGGGCTAGCCAAACATAAAATGAGTGCCTTAAATGCAATTTGTCTACTGTGTCGATTTTATATTATATACAAGATAAAAATGAAAGAGGTGCTACCATTTTTCGCTTTGTTCCGGAAAAACACACATTTCTGTTCTTCTCCATAGAAAATATATCGCCGTAAAAAACCCTCAACATTGCGAGTTTTAATCAAATGGAATTCCCTCTTACCATTATGGGATGTGTAGTATATCAGCAAATGACCATGTATGACATTTAGTTAATGCTCAATATCGTTTGTAATGTACTAGTAATATTTATATGAAGAAATGTGATCTGTGTTATATATGGTCGAATCCAACGAAAAGTGTCCACGGCTAGATTTTTAGGGTCCAGTTTCAAAATGCTTCGATCTCTTATTCCTTTTCCCCACTCAAAGTCAACATATCAAGCTTGTATGGGAAAAAAGTGCCATCACTAATCTCGTCATTTGACCACGTGGCGGAATGATGAAGTTGAAGGTACACTTCTCAATGTTACCTACAAATACAAGTACCATATTTTGATTAAGTGATGATTATTCCCCCTATTTACATATTTCATTCAAATTTGTGATTGTATTGTATTCAGAAGATGCTAATGCTGATAGAAAGTGATCATATTTGTCCAGATACTCATTTTGTTTTACATTTTAGATTCACACAGTTAGGTAGCATTTTCAGGCTCTCAATACTTTGAAACATGAGGTTGAATCACTTTGTGTACTTTCACCAAGATGATTTTAATGAACATTTGTTTTCATGTACCTCAAAGAGGGGGAATGACCCTTTTTGTAAAATCAACAATTTTGAGCATGCGCCCAAAACCTAAGTACATAGAGGAATGTGGAAATTTTGTATTCGAAGGTAACAGTTAATGTATACGTAGGTAAGAGAAGTAAAACTGTAATAAATTAATGTTCTTCTTAATCTATGTTACATTTTGGGGTGAAATAATCATGCAGGAGGGTTGTTAACAATATTTAAAAAAAAAACACAACATGTTAAAACATGTTTAAATACTAATAGTATGAACATATCCAGGAGTTTACTTTAAATAGATACTAGCATATTAATTTAATGTTGAAAAAATATACAATATCTAACTGTCAGTTGTAATTTTGAATAGGTTTATTAAGAACAATATATCAGGCAACATTTTTAAGCATTCCTATAAGAGAAAAACATGTTAAGACTTAAAACACAGTAGCTTACATTGCAATAATCAAAGTATTCGTAGGTAACACATTTGTTCTCAACTTCAACTTCGTTGACTAAGAACAGTTGTATTCGTTGATTTAACATAGGTTTAAGGGCAAATTTGTACTCGACGGTAGTGTTTTTATGCCCTGAATCGCGTGTGAGGGGAATGTCGTATCAAAATGGTGTCTTACTTGACTTTATAAGTATATTTAAGAATGTGCGCTCAGCGCTGCTTTACAAAACAATCAGAATTGCGTAATATTCAACATTTGAATAGAACAGCAAGATTAACCTTAAAATAATTAAAATAATATAAAACCATGTTCCTTTTTCTAAGATATAAAAGAAAACACCCCAAGCATCAATAACCTCACTAGTGATAGATATACTGTATTATTCTTGATCCCCTAATTTGGTTAATGCATATTGAATAGAATTAACATTTTACACATGATAATTATGGCAGAAAAATGTTTTATTATGCTAACTATCATCCAATTGTGTTAGTGTCTTTCTTGCTTGACTTTCAATTATTAAGAATGTGCGTTTAACTTCTACAAAACAGTCAGAAGTGTGTAAGTATATTTAATATCTGATTTAAGGCAAGACGATGACAACATACATATCGTACCGGGTTAACATTTCGTAAGTAAAGGTATACATGTAGTTAAACATTTAATTAACTCGCTAGTAATAATAATAGTATTACTGATCTAATTTGGTAAAAAGCATGTTCATCATTAAAACTAAACATGATAACAGTTAAGCACATACATGTAGACACATTTTAATTAAGAAATATCTAATCATTCAGCCTTTTAATCTCTACTTAACAAGTTTAGTGGTTCTTGTTGTATTCTGTGTGTAGTTTAATAGTTCTTCAAGTCTCTCATGTCGCGAGGATGAATTATATATAATAGAACATAATTACTCTTTGTTTATTATATAGGACATTCTAGAATGTTAAGAATGAACGTTTCAGTTTCCGTGTGAATCCAAAGTATTGGATCGAATCAACTATTGAATAGTTCACCGAGCCATCTTTAATTAGAAAGCGAGTGGTTTCCTTTAAGCAAATAGTTTAATTTGCCTGTAACTCATAGTCTTGAATGTCAGGTTATCTGTTTTAAGCAATAAACAACCGGTTGCCTTCCTCAATTTGTTCTAAATAAAGGAGGCAAGTGGAAGTTATCATTTCGAATAGCTGTTTTAAGCACGAAAGCCGGGTCGCTTTTTGATTCATTTAATATATACTTTGAAATAATTTCATATCAGACCTTATACCGTATAATATATAAGTTTAATATGAGCCGAACATGTTCAAAGTCTATAGAACATTCAAATGTTTTGCCTTTCAGTCCACAACGGAATAAAACACATACAACTTTCATCAAGTCATTCAGTTGTCAGATTAGAATTAAGATATAATTTCCTAGTTTAGAATTTGTATCATTCTAAATGTCGTACATAGTCAGTTTTTATCGAGTTTCAAATGGAGGCAGATTCCGTTTGACATAGAATCACCAATATGATATATTTTGTCAGATGTAGACAGAATAAGAATTTTATGTTTTGAAATTCAATGTTGTTTGATTTAACAACACTAATCTAATCTAAAAGTTTTGCCACGACAGAGATATTGTCGGGCGTGTGCCTTTCATTATGATTTTCTTTTAAAAACAACCACTGCTTAGTTCAATTTCACTAAGTAATAAATGTCGGAAGCATTATTCATGAGCAATTTTTGATTTGAGACTGAAATCAGTTAGGCCTACCCTTGATTCCCTCCCACCTTTAAAAATAAAGGAAAAGGTATTACTAAAGTTCTTGTTCACTTAAAATACGTTTTGGTGACATTACACAACCTGCCACAGCAAAAATGAAGCAAGTTATTTTATATTTGTTACATATGAATTCCATTTTCAAATACAACTACAATAATGGCCAATGTTATGTACTTCAGTAGTCACTGCTCTGCAATTCCAAGGGAAATTGGTTAACTACGCATACATCATAGACAAGCTGGTTTAAAACAATATTACGCACCGAACCATATTATTCCCGTCTTATACATTCCTACTTAATATTTACATAATATTAGGTGCGAATGAAAGCGACAAACAATACAGGAATTGTACCAGGCTCATTAACTAATATATAGGTTACCTACGAATACAAAATGGAATATGAAAATATTGATTATGAATCCGAAATTTCATGGATGTTATGACTAAATGCACCCATTTCAAAACGATCAACGTGTAATCTATGGATATAAATATCATTCATTCACTCTAACACCAACAAAAAATATGTTCTCGGCAAAAACAGTGTGATTACACCATGCATTTTATTTAAATCAACACCTCCCATATTCGTTTAATAAGGAAATATTATTTTTTCCCCTCCAAATATAAATATAATAATATATCCAGTCAGATTGTATGATTGCGCACTGCTTTTATGTAAAATAAGATAGTTTAGGCCCAATATGCACCGTGTATATTTTTGAATGTTGCCTACATATACATGTTACCTCCGAATACAACATGAAGTCATGCACGAGATGCTGTTACTGAATATTTATATAAACATTAATCACCCCTATTGCGATTTAAATCAACTGCCAGAGGATGTCTTTGCGTGAATAGCATAAAAAACTACACTAACAGGAGTAATAAGATTGAGACAGAGGGAGGCTATATACAATCAACTTTTAAGACAATAACATATTATTAATGCATTTGTACAAAAACTACAGAATTTTGTTTAAAGTTACTTACAAAAGCTGAAAGATTGATGCAAAATTTCTACGTTGCTTGCCGAAAGCAGCGCATACTTCTACTTTATTCCAGTCGATACAAGTATGTAACAACAGAGGGAAGTACCACGGTATCGTTATTTGTATTTGAAGGTAAAAGTTCATATTTCAAATTTGCCTACGAATACAGCCTTTTATTGCTGATATTTCAAAAAATCTTGCCTTCAAAATGATAAAACTTGGCACACATGTACATTGTATCACACTTCGCTTATTCTATAGATATCATTCACTAATCTGTGTTTATATTAAAATGGCAGTGTTTTAAATAGGTATTCGGAGGTAATGCATTTTTTTTACCAAACCCATCGTTTCCGCTTTTAACATTTCTAACAGCTTTATCAAAAAACAGACTTGAATGGGGACAATGCATTTAAGTATTTAATATATTTAGGCTTTCTTACAGCACAAATTACTCTACCTCATGCAAATTCTTCCCCGAAAGTGAGATTTAACAAAACATGTATTTGTAGGTAACGTCAAAACTTACCACAGCGAAAAAAATCACAACAATTCAGGGGATTTATCGAAAGTAACAAAAATTAAAAGAGGCATTCTTGAGATATCCACCAACCAAACAGGCAACATTATTTCCACTTAAGCTCGTTTTCATCTAAACGGTTATATGTCCAACAAAAAACATTAACAACTATTTTGTAAAAAGGGTAAAAATAGCAGGTTTATTGCTCGTATATGCCAACTTGTGCATTAAAGTTAGTCATGTTATATATGGCGCGAACCGTCTCATCGAGGCGGATACGTATAACACAAAATTAAAATTTTCAAGATATAGATTATTTTATTATAGGCCTGAACATCACGTGTACACTTTTCGTTGGATTCGACCATATACATTGTGTTGAACATATGATGCAACTGTGAAAAAAACATCAAGTTTTCGGTTATTTCGTTATAGGCTATTCACACTGATATATCAATGAAAAGCTAATTCTGTTCTTCTTGCTCTCACTTGCCAATAAAAGGTGACATTAAGTTTATATAATATGATTTAATTTGTATATAGGCCAAATTAAATTAATTGTTTGTCTCAAAGCTCCCGCGCGCGTTAGTTTATTGATGCGCATTAGAAAAACAAAAATCTGAAAACAACTTTTTTTTTAATCTTTTTTTTTTTTTAAATAAAAAAAATCCCAACATTTCACCGATTTTCAGATTTTCATTGATCACATCATCTTAAATACAAAAGTTCACTTTTACAAGGATTTCAATATTTTATATTTAAAATAAAAAAATTGAAAAAAAACCGCATTCCGCATTAGTTTTACAACAGGAGAGGAGCTTTGAGACAAACAATTAATTTAATTTGGCCTAAGTGATTTCACGTGCTTCTGTGTTTCTCATTTTTCTTATCAATAACAATGGTTAATATATATACAGTACTAGTAACATCTGAATTTACTAAGATTCCTCAACTACGTGTTATACCATGGAAGCGTTTGTAAATAAAAAATGTTATCTCGTAAAATAAAACTGAAATTAGAATTCTGAAGAGAAAGGTGTTTTACTTACCATCGGCCAATCAACGTGTATACTCACCTTAACCACAAGCCGATATAATACTATATAGCAAGGATTGTTAGCGCAATCAAGTTTTCATTGTCGGTCAACAATGGTTTCTTAGTATCTCGTACTTTGCTGAAAGCAAATCAAAAAAGACGACAAAAACAACGAGTTTGGACCATGTTGGATATGCATAATGCTCCATATACGTGTTTATGCATGATTTTTGGGAATGGTGAAATGAAATTATTATGTACGTTGGACACACGTCTCTCATTCAAAATAACGTTCTATCAATTTGATCTGATACTGTGCTATTGGGCTACGGGATTCTTGGGGACTGTTAATATGTTGTTCCTCATATCATTGGTGAACTATCCTTAAGCTTTTTTCTGGGTTTCCAGAATTTGATATGCACTAGTCTAAATTAATATAATGTTGCCCTAGCCCGAAGATACTCTGGCACCAGTCTAAATGAATATAATGTTGCCCTAGCACGAAGATACTCTGAGTGTGGATCTTCTAAGACATGTAAGAAAATGTTTATTTCACAAACACGCTTAACACTTCAGATTTATTCTGAAACTTTCCCCAAATGTCAAAGTCTACCTGAAGGATTACTGAACCAATGTTGGTATTTTTATGCATTTTTCAAAGTGATTCCAAATATGGTGATAACATGTGAATATTTTGAACTGTCGTCTGCAGACGACTGCCGCGTGGAAAGTGTTTTATAGAATACCCACGACATACACATATCATATCTTCAAATATTTATTATCCATTAAGAGTTTTGATAACTGAAACGTTTGAATCCTTTACAATTATTTATCGATTTCAAATTTCACAGTATCGTTAATCACAAATATGTTCCCTCTATAGCTGATGTACCTGCACTTAGTATACACTGGTGTTATAGTCGATTCGCAGACATTGGCCGATTTTAGCGATTTACCATTTCAGTAAAGAGGTAACAGAAGCACTTTTGCTAAAAGAGGGGGAGGCACTCGAATTTAATCGTAATATGCAAGGTTAATACCGTGTCTTCGTGTGCATGTACTACTGTGATGTAGTCACCACTATGTACCTAGTGACAGGGAACTTGCGGTTGGATTATCGGCATAACGATAAAGAAATGTATTGTTATTCAGATAAATTGTTAAAGGTATTCAGGTGGTCTCATAGCCAGAAATACTTAAAGTAACGTTAACAATCCGTATCTTGATTGATATAACTGTTTTTCCATTTAATTAGGACAAATGGTTTTGTACCTAGGTATATAAAAAAATGATTATTGAATTATTTCCCGGGTTTTTTCTCGCAAATAAATACGTAGAACTATTATTTTCATTTTAATGTTTCCTTTATTCCACGTGCATAATAAAAACGGAAAATAATAAAAAGTATCCACTAAATTATGAATAGGTAAAATGACATATATAATATTTTTCTTTCGAAACCTGCATACGGTCGATGATGGTCGATTTGTTTTTATTGTGGTAACCGCTTTCAAAGGGATAACACATTTTAAGCTGCTGGATTAAATTTTTGGTTGTCGTGATTGTAAAGCTATATGATCAGCCCTATTCATAAAGCCACACTATCATGAATAGCATTTGATTATGGAGCACAAATAATCATGATAATAACATCTATAAAAGTACCGCTGTTTCATCATTGGTCAAAATGGGTTCCTCTAACGCCCAATGGACGACGTCCAAAATCGATACCGATGCGCCACAGTTTATGAATCTACTATAGTAGCACTCTTTCGTATTGTTGTGTTAAAGGGCACAGGAAATGCAAATATAAGTGGTGTGATTTGAGTCAAGTCTACGAGGAGGGACCAGAAAGCATTGAATATTTGTGCTAGTTGATGATGACATCATTTGTGGAACTATTGATAGCTCAGTGAGTACTATGAAAAGAAAATGCCAGGTGACTGGTTTGAATCTATTCATGATACTCACTGATAACAATATACCACAAATGATGTCCTTTGTGGTGTGTTCATTTCTCTGGCCCTGTTTATTGTAATGGAATGTCCCACAAAGACTTGGAGCAGGATTATCATCCCTTTTCCTGTGCCCTTTAAGGGTGGTGTTAACCCTAATAAAATGAAATTTATCAAGCGCTGTAACATTTGAACTGTTAATGTTATGTGCAAAAAAAGTTTACATTTGTGACTAAAGAAATGAGTCGGAAAATCCATTTTTGGTATCAAATTTAACTAAAAATTAAAAAAATTCACAAAAAAACGTTTTGGGCACAACATTTTTTCAGACAACGTAACAAAATCAGTTTTGGGTAAAAAATGCCGAAATTGCACTTCACTAGGATTTTTTTTTAAATTTTATACAATTGTTTAGTTTTTAAATTCTTACCAAAAAGTTCCAATTGTTTCCCCTTTTCCTGTGCTTTGAACCTATTCTCACGTATGGCACCTGTATCTTGGTATCCCTTGTAATAGTCAGTGTCATCATGCCAACAAGGGGTGCGTACGTGCGTACTCGCGAACACGCGTACGTGTGTAAACCCGGAAGTGCGTACCGGGCGCTTTCAAAATATTACTACGCGTCCTGATTAGTCAATCGCGAAATCGTCACGCGCATAACATTCCAGGCATATGGACGGACGCAGCTCCACGAATAACAAACATGCTCGCGTGAAATAGCTAGAATGTCGTCCAAAGCAGTATGACTATATACTATATACTATATAAATACATTATCTCTGTAATGTCTTTGTTTGTACTGGATCTATCACTTTCGATATATCAACGAGGTTAAACGCTAAAGGATCACCAGCAAATGAGGACACATTTCAACAGGTTCAAAGGCGGATTGCTCGAGATTGTTAAAATGGAGATAACAAAGGATATATAATTGTTCATGCGCTTAAATTACAATATCTTGGACGTATGTGGTGATGGGTGTTGGAATCCAACGTTCGAATAACTAAACGGTTTGTCAACGCAATTATTCTGTTGATGGGAGTGGCCTATTGTCCTACGCACTTATTCATAGATGTTGATGGGAGTGGCCTATAATTGTCCACGCAATTATTCATAAATGTTGATAGGAGTAGCCTATTGTCCACGCAATTATTCATAAATGTTGATAGGAGTGGCCTATTGTCCACGCAATTATTCATAGATGTTGATATATAGGGGTGGCTTATTTCAAAACTGACTACATCTCACAGGTTGTGAAAGGTACCAAACGCTTAAAAATATGTTTACAAACGCGTGTATATCAAATTGCACGTATTGGATAGAATTAAACACACTTTACGTATAATAGTTAAAGTGTATGTCAATGGTTCGACTCTACATTTTAAAGAAACCACGCAATGTTGGTAATATATTGTATCTCATTTGTACGATTTGTTTTATTTGTTCCACTTCTTTAAATCTCGACACATTTTTTGTTGTTGTCGAAGATGATAAAAAAAAATACTGCCATATATCAATAATATAAGTTATAATAATAATATCAAAATATAGGCTACTCGTGGCAAAAACAAAGCGTTTGACGATCTCATAATTGTATCCAATAAATGCAATTTACCTTTCACAACATTTTACCGGCTTACATACATGTTTTGGACACCTGTTAAAGAGTAATCTTGTTTAATTGACGCCACCTTACTGGTGTGATAGATGGCCAATAAAATACCTTGACAACCGCATGATGCATTTATTACGAGTGAGAAGCACTCAGATACTTATACTAATTAATTGATTTAATCAAATTAACACCCTGATATCACAATGGAGATGTGAGTCGATGGTGATGTTTCCATGCATGTATTGACAGATGTATGCACCATGGTGTACCAAAAGGTTGGTACTACTTTAACACTTTCCACGCGACTTGATAAGTTACCATATACAAACCAGATTTGTCAGAAACCTTTCCCAACTTTCAAGGCCTATCTCAAGGATTACTGAACCAATACTAGGCATGTTTGTACTTACTTCAATGCATTTCTCCTGATGATTCCAAATAATGTAATGAAATTCAATAATTTTGACATTTTTGAAACATTTTGTGAAATGTTAGAATGTCGCAGACGACTGCCGCGTGGAAAGTGTTTACACCTCAGATATCAAACCTGAAAACCAGACTTATATGTTTTTCTATTCAAGACTCTTACAAATGTCCGTAAAATTACGGACTCTGTGAATGAAATATTCCGTGTATTTGGAAACCGTGTACACCTATCAAACTCGTCTTAAAACTTTCCACGCGGCAGGCGTATGCAGACGACATTCCAAAATTTCGCAAAATGTTTCTCAAGTGTCAATTGTATTGTTTATAGATGATGATTCCTTTTGAGAAAAAAAACAACCATATCATAGCTCATTACACAATGAAAAGGTTAGGTTATTTGTTGTATATTCTGAGCAATGAAATGAAAGAAATCGTCCAAAATCATATCACTCCTTTCACAAAAACAAATCATCAGTGGCTTTGAATAGAAAAACATCATTCTGGTTTGATATATTTTTGCAGACGATATTCCAAAATTTCATATAATGTTTCAAAAATGTCAACATTAACTAATATCATCACCATATTTGGAATCACCATAAGAAATGCATTAAAATAAGTACAAACATGCCTACTATCGTTCAGTAATCCGTGAGATAGACTTTGAACGTTTGTATAAATCTGTTTTGTATATGGTAAAACTAATATCCATGATAACCGCGTGGAAAGGTTAAGTGTTAATAAGGCGACGCACAAAACGTTTTACGGGCAAACGAACCTCTTAGGTCGGTCGGTCGTTCTTTCTTGGGTTTTTTTGCTATCTTTTTCCAACATTTCTTGAAAATGTTTGTGGATTAGCTTTGAAATTTAGAACAGGTGGTTTTTTAGTCGCCTAAAGGCGAATTACATTAAAGGAACACGATACAACTCATGGTAATCATACCTTCCATCCATTACTATGATAAATATGTTCAAATAAAGGTATTCGTCATCTCCCGGTCGGGTGACGTCACGCAACATGTAACGGGGAAATCGCTGTAGGAAAGCAAGTGTCCGGGGCAAGTATAAGCAACGGGAAGTGAATCAGAGTGAATCCTGGGTAATTTGTCAGCAAAATGGACAGAAAATCCGAGTAACCAACCCGGAAAATACAAAGTATAAGTAAGTTTCATTTTCAATCGCACACAGATTCGAAGAATGCGATGCACTTTGATTTTGGAGGTAGGGCAACACATACGCCAATATAAGATAACAAATACCACTCTGTTACTTCATCATTACAATCTGATTAGTTACAATGAATTATATTACAATTATCTACAAAAAGAACATCGTAGTTTGTGGCTTCGTTAAGTCTATACGCCCAACTTGGGCACTGCATTAGGCATAGGATCATAATGCCCCGCGGGAACGTCCTTAGTATACATCGTACTGGCCATTGACCGGTCCTGTTTTTCTAACGACATATACACCCGGTTCTCACCGCTCCTTCTTCCCTCCACCTCGGTGTAAATTCCTTCATGCACACCCAGCACCAAGTCGCCATTTTGTAGATTATGATACTTTAATAACAAAGCTATGCATAGTATGAAGAGTAGAAATGCCACCAATCCTGCAATCATTGTGCTTACTACCCACTTTAATACTGGGTATGAGGATGACGAACATATCTGTTCACAACCAGACGGTTCATCGATATGCGGAGACAATGTTACTACTTCTTTAGATTCCGGCGTTACATTAGGCTGATGGATATCACTTGGGGTTATCGACCCACTACTGACGTCTTCGAAAGGTTTTGTAGCTGATATAACACCAATGGGCCCCACGTGGCATGTTTGTGTAAGAGCTGGGAAGGCTTGACTTTTAAGAGAGCAAAGAAATATCGCACCATTGTCGTTTCTTGTTGGATATATTGTTAGTATTGAGTTTACTCTATTTCCATTTAAAGTATGTGACGATTTTAAAGTCTCGTGTTTTCCCGTCTGACTCCATATCAACGTAACTACGGGATTTGCCGCCTCGGAGCTGCAATTAAGTGTCAGTGTCTCTCCTTCATTCACTAATAATCGTGTGTCAGGATCACAAATTGGGTCTGAATCCAACGGAAAGTACATAACATCCACCACCACAGAATCATGCGCTACTTCGCTAAAAACTCCTGCTTTATTCTGAACTTTACAGAAGTATTCACCAGCGTCGGTTTTGAGTGCATCAATAATCGATAAAAAGAAAACCATAGAACCGTCCATGGTTT
The DNA here is from genome assembly GCA_035610835.1 of Ophiura sarsii. Classification (NCBI taxonomy): domain Eukaryota; kingdom Metazoa; phylum Echinodermata; class Ophiuroidea; order Amphilepidida; family Ophiuridae; genus Ophiura; species Ophiura sarsii. The sequence goes on along the minus strand of CM069459.1, from coordinate 60,959,738 downwards.
GACGCATTGCAAGAAACACACGTTCGTCCACTTCTTGAAGGATAGTTCCATCTAATGACATTCTCTCTGTTTCTCCGCTCAGTAAGGTCCTTAAGAGCGAGACTTCGTGATCATCTTCAAGATTCCAGACTTGACAATGGATTGACAATATCCCATGATCCTCTACTGGATTAACGGGTGCGGATACTTGAATCGTTATCTCACCAGATATACACACAGTTGACACTACTAGGACGTGAAGTATACAGCTGCACAGATGAATGGCTGCCATTATGGAAGGTAGTAATCGTGGTTCATATATTGAGAAGCTGACGCGACCAACGTAGAATGCCTGTTCACAAATAATCAAATTGTGGAAACAGAAAACGGCATCGTTGTAAAGAATCAACGTCGAATAAGAATAAAACGAAGAATAGCTACTCATCAGAGAAATCAGAACGTGTTACGCGTTACTGTATACAAATCAATATAAAGTAATCATGAAATACAAATGTACTGTGACTTCTCTCTGCGTGGTGATCACGTGTGTTTTCTCCAGAGCGTAAATGTTATCTGTAGCTCAGTTGTTGCCCCAGAGGTTCCTATATCACCGGTAATACACCAGACGCAGTAATGGCTTCATTTTCAAAATTGCTAACATTCATTACACTGAGATATGCTTTAGACCATACCATGGCCCCTTTACTTCAGAAAGAATAAAACCCAAATCGCGGAAATGAACCCACGGGCGCCGACACGAGTCAAGACGAGTACCGTCTCCCTCAACCGTAGTTCACTCCACTTGTGCGATAAGAGATGACGAACAAGTAGTGAGGGAAGAAAAAAAACGTAGCTCTTTTTTTTTTAGTTGTTGAAGCTGAGTCAGCTGACAATGCTGAAAGATGGTGACTTCGCCAGTAGGTTTGGCATTAATATTTAATGCACTGTTGATGGAGAGTATTATATACAAGGCGCACCAGTACAACACACAATAGTACATCAAACTAGTCTCATTGAAGAGGATTGCAAAAATGAGTTGAATTATTCAAGTCACCTGCTGCTACGGCAGGAGATGTAATATTGACACAAGTCAACGCCAAAGAGCGTACAGTTGACCGGGTCTCATGCAATAGCTTTTAGCTGGATACGTTTAGACAACCCATTTAGTAAGTGGATTCCATTTATCTATCGGGTTCCGTTGGGAGTTGAGGTAAAATCCGACAAAAGATTGCTTTCAATTTGTTCTTAATGATACCTTTTTGTTACCAGCAAAGCCCTATTATAGAAATACGTAATTAGATGATACGAGATTTCGATGTTAGCCTGATTTCTTATTATTTGTGTTAACTTAATTTTGGTGAGCTTGACTTAGCTTTCTCTGGTTAACATTGTGTGTTGGTAAACTGCTTTATATTATATATTAGCTTTTTCAATTTATCTTACTGTTTATCATGTAAAGTTCTAAAATATTTGGATACCTTAATACACGCGGCTATTAGTTTTAACATATCAGAACAAGATTTTTCAGAAACCTTTTCCAACTTTTAAAGCCTATCTTAAGAATTACTGTACCAATACTACGAATGCTTGTACTTGTTTTAATGCATTTCTCATGGTGATTCCAAATATGGTAATGAAATTTAATTATTTTGACATTTTTGAAACATTTTGTGAATGTTGGAATCATGGAATGTAGTCTAGTCTGCAGACGCATGCCGCGAGTAAAGTGTTAATGTTGGCTATCTCAATTCTTATCACGAATCCTCAATGGTCGATGCTAAACGTGAGTCTTCTTATGTCAACTTACTAGAAAACCAAAGTGTGTACATTTTGAGTTTGATCTTGCGCCACACGTCATTTGAGATTGGTAGGCTATGGCATTGCCCAATCCGAGTAAATATCATCGGATAATGTCGCCTTGATTTAAGTCAATATTTGAAAATGGAACGAAGTGCACTTTGCGCATAAAGTGCGACAGAGGGAGTAACGTTAGTAGCGTATTGTGTGCTGAACGTACATGATATGCGTGATTAATTATGTGAATGATGTGTGAATTTAAGATTCGGATACGGACTAACTTTAACTTTAACTTCAACTTTATTTGTTTTAAATGTTATAAAATTGTTGAATAGCTATGAATGTTATTATGAATATGAACTCGCGGGAGAAAACAGGTCATCATGAAGCTGAATATGTCTATAATTAATCAGGTTTCTTCTGGTTTTGAAATAAATACATTTTTTTATTTAGAGTATAAAATATATTTCTTAGCTGTTATGCTATACGATGGTCTTATAATGTATAGGCTGTACCATCAGAGTAGCGACCATACACCATGCCCACAAATATGGTACAGCTTATACATTATAAGACCATCGTATATAGCAAAACAGCTATGAACTATTTGTATTCTCATTCTTATTTAGTTTAATCATGCAGATGTCTTACAGCCTCCCGCAGCACAGGAAAGTTTTTAAAAACTATAATTAACAAGCTCCTAATATTTCAGCTTTGTAGCATTTATACTTTTCTTGTAATAAATAATTAAACATTTTTGCATACATTATTTATTTTGTTGGGGGTAAAAAAACCAATAAGAAACAAAAGAAATGACTGCTTCAATTTTGCTTCATTTTTGCCAATAAAATTATCATATCTTTTGAACCGTACCTCCGATCAAGCTCAAATTTCAGATTATTATTTAATCTGAACAATTACTTGCACTCAAGCTAATCTGTTCAAGAAAAAAATAAGACACGAAACATAGATTCGAGTTACAGTAATTTGAATGGTGAGTCCTGGGTCAAATCAAATCAGTGAGTAATCCTGGAATCGCGGGTCGAGTCAATTGAGTGATCGAATCTGAAAGTCGAGTTATGGAAATTGATTAGAGAGATGAGCTTTGAGTCCAACCAATGTGAAGCAACATCTACGTGTAAGCTTTAGTAAATCTGATGATATTTTGCAGAAGTATTGTTCGAGAAGGGATATCCTTAGGGATTTATTTATGATAGAGCGAGGGTTAAAACGCATTTTGAACACTTAAAGATCACCCCATTACATGATTAATTCTTGGCACCCTGGAATACCTGAAGGCAGATTGCATGTATGTCACTGTGTTCTTCGTTGAATGTCGTCAAATAACCACGGGCTCGTTGGATTCTTTCCTCAAAGGCTCTTCAGTGTTGCTAAAACCGTCAACCGGGCGCCCAAAGTGAGCTATATGAATATGATGAATGGATTCAAAAGTAATGTTTCCAAATTGCGCGATGACGAATTATCAAATCTGTTAATTCTTTATTATTACACAAACTTCATGCATACTGGGTGTTCCAGCATCGGACGATACTAGTACAGTTCAGAATCTGGGACCTAAAGTACACTTTTCCCGATTTTGACGTCGCACCCACAATGCATTGCGCCAACTCAAGATTATTTTCCAACGATGCATTTGGATTTTCCCCTTATGTAACTCGTATCAATAAGATTGATATATCTGTGACCTTTGTACCCCGATATATCGATATCGTGGCTTTTTGTCACGCATGACATGTATCGGAAAATCAATAGTTCCCCTGTCCTCTTGGATTTCCAATAACTGTGAGTTAGTTGCTTACTAGTCATTTTAGTCAAGCTCTTAGGTTTTAGAAATATGAAAAGGAATACTGAGAACCAATTTATTCATTGATGTAAACAAGGATCTAAGAGCTCGTACGCAGTGGCGTAGCCAAGGGGGGGCAAGGGGGGGGCAGCTGCCCCCCCTGTGGGGTTCTCTGCCCCCCCTGTTGCCCCCCCTGTGGGAAATGTCAGTTGAAATAATTTGGGACTAACCTATTCACAACACAAGGAAATTCAATCCTCAATTTGGTTGTTGCCCCCCCACCAAAACTCCCGGCCCCCCCTTTGCCCCCCCACTGAGAAAAACCTGGCTACGCCACTGCTCGTACGATGATGGCACTACGAAGCCATGATTTTGCGCATATGTCTATGGGAACGGAGATGAAATGGGGACCAGATTTACAACGTTTTGCAAAAATGCAATGCATTGTGGTGCTGTCTTTAAAATCTTCTTTGGAAAAAATGGTTGTCGTAACTATAATATGAAACAGTATGGATGGAGAACAGATCTGGGGTTTACATATTCAATTTTGTGTATCGATATATTATTGGTTATGATGCTAATGAAGTGATGTGAAATCAATTGGCGACTGGAATTGGAAACTATATTAATACATAGGCCTACTATATGTTGAAATAAAAACATATCACAATGTTTCATTTTAGGAATATGAATGTATTGTTAGTTTCATATCCAATAAGTCATCAGTAGTACGTTTATATTAAACAGCTAAGAGAGTTTAAGCAATCCCATTGGTTCTCAGAGAAATTGGCGACATTTAGTGAGACAATTGAACACGGGAAGGTGGGGCTTACGTTTTAACAGCGCGTCCGACATTCAAAATGCGTGGTTTGCTTCATAACTCGCAATTCGGCAGTGCGTCTTTGGCGCCTTTGCTGCGCTTATGCCGGCGCCGCGACGCATACGCATGGTGTACTTATCGCATGGGATTGGATGGAATGTTTGTGGGTTATTCGATCCTAGCAGGGGTAAAAATGGTCAAATGTGGACAATAAAATGTACTTATTTCTTTGATATATGTCTAAAGTATGATTGTTTCGTTCGGTAGTATTATTTTTTGCGTAGAACAACTCCACCTGCGGCGTCGTTGTTCTACTTAAAATAATACTATCGTCCGCATTTATGTCAGACAATAAAATACGGTACGGTCTAAAAACAATACCTTTATTCTCTAATTATCTTATCTAAATTCTTTATCAAATGTGTGGAAAGCTGTCTCGTGTGAATCATCATATATTGTGTCATACACCAATGAATGTGTGCAACTTTTATAGCACCTGCTTACATTGACGTAGTGCACTGTAATTAGGCCTAAAAAGATAAAGGTTTGATTGGCGTAACATAGAAGAAAAATAGGGTAGGTAGGTCGGATTTGTTTATTTTTTTAAAAATCTATAAAACGTCTATGAAATTTTATATACCAGCACACATATACCATACAGACATAAAAAAAATGTTTTTGGGGTGGTTTTTTTTCTTCTTTTTCTCACACACACAAAAAAAAATGTTTAGGGTCGGCGGTAAATATAGGATCGGTCGGGTTACGCCAATCAAACAATTTGTTTAGGCCTTAGTGTGATAAATACACTTGATTGAAGTCAAAAATGCTATTTACGCGACGAAAAAAGATGTTCTTCAGAATTGCGGACATCTCACGTAGGTTTGGTCGGTTTCATTTTGTGCTATTGATTTGTTTGTTTTTAATAATTTTTTCTCTTCAATTTTTTCAATAACAATTTTGTTTCAATATTTGTTTAATGTTCAAATTTGTCAACAAATATTTTAAACCAGCCCGTAGAATAGGTGCCTTTATTTATTTATTTATTTTCTTCTCAGATTTATTATCGCATCACTTTGGCGATACGTTTTTCCATTCACTGTGCAATCTGGGCTAGATGTTTGGCAATACCGAAGCTATTGACCAAATTCACTTAGAGCAACGGGGGTGAATTTAACACTTTCCACGCGGCTATTATTAGTTTCACCATAAACAAAACAGATTTATCAGAAACCTTTCCCAATTTTCAAAATCTATCTCAAGGATTACTAAACCAATACCAGGCATGTTAGTACTTATCTTAATGCATTTCTCATGGTGATTCTAAATATCGTAATGACATTCAATGATGTTGACATTTTTGAAACATTTTGTGAAGTTTTGGAATGTCGTCTGCAGACGCCTGCCGCGTGAAAAGTGTTAAATCATGGTTAAATGCACGATTTACTGCGTGCTCTGTCACTCTAAAGCGTCAGTTTGTTATTGGCTTAATTTAGCGTACATGTATTATAGTATCAGTGGTGTGTTGTGCCTTCTATACGGACGGACGTAAATCTCACCCTTTTATTGGATTTGTGTACGGTCTTCTTTTGACATTTTGTACACATTTGATACTTTGACTAGTTTTATGAAAAATGTACGTCATTAATTGAAGATGTTGGTACTTCAATGGACAAACGTAGTGTATTTAAATGATATGACAAGAACGCACAAACAGATATTAAACGCAGCACACAGATCCCGTGAGCCTTGCCCGTGACTGAACATTATAGTCACATGACTTCATATCATTGGAGTCACGACCGTAAAACTAATGAACCATATAATAATTGCAATCGACTTAATGAACAATAATTTTCTATAGCATTTACTGGCATTGTTAGATCATTTAAGATGCATTATACATGTTCACAATAAAACAATATTATGAATTTCTTTTAAAACTTGATGATGAAAACATTTTCATTTCTGAAATTTAAAAAGCCACTCTTCTGTTTATACACTTGTCATATCTACTGCTTTGTCATATTTCATAAAATATTCAAATACTGTTATTATTGAAAACAGCCAATAATGGGATACTGCCAGGTACATAGCGTCATTGATTTAAGTATATAGCTAATGGTCGGTCGGCTTCGATTGTACGCTATTAGTTGTTGACAGGTGATGATTAATTACTATCACTTGTGTAATAGGTCCTCCAAATAATCAATTCGTTGATTCGTTAACATGGTTAAGAGATGTTTGGATTATGCAGCGTTGATTACAACTAAATTCTACAATATCAAAATATACACTCGTCAAAGAAGTTCCTTGCCACTCAAATTAAATTAATATTTAATAGAATATATATAATTATATATATGGTCACGCGTTATGAACTCGCCTCCCAATAGGGTGGTGCCGTTACATTTTTTAGCTTCATGCTGTCATTTCCCTCAAATATTTCTAAAACCACAAAAGCTATCTCAACAAATTTGGTATCATTGTAAAGCCCTAATAACAAGCTATCTGCCTGCCAAATGGCATTGGTAATAGCTAATACAGAAAGGGAGATACAGCTGTTTGATGTTTGGGGACCAGGGGTGGTGCTGGAAAGGGGTGCCGCTGGAAGGGGTGCTGCCTGTACAAACTCAATGGGGATAATCCCATGCTTTGTTCTTTTTACAATAACTAGTCATCCCCTAATGTTAAAAACACAATTTTGGTCCCATTTCAATGGATATTTAGTAGTCTTTAAGTATGTGGTTCAACAGACTTGTCAACTATTTTTAACAACTAATTAATTATGGATAAGACAATGATCATCAGCTTTCTTCCTATTCGCTACACAGTCAACATGAATAATCAGCCTCAATTTACCGGATTTATAAAAATGACTATAACAGAAAAAGTTTTCAACCTATGATAGCAAAAGTATACATTTTTGGAAAGCTTGTAACTAGAGGAATTCAGAAATGCAGTTTATATCAGGGAAGGGTTCATACTTAAACAAATATTTCTGAAAATTCTAAAAATATATAAAATAAAAATTTGAGATATTCACTAGCCGGTATAATTACCATACCGACGTAGTAACTTTTTCAAATATATATCATATAATGGGTAATTTCATGAGGAATTCAAATATGTAAAAAAAATAATGATAGGGGTAGGTATAAAAAATATATGGATCTCAAATTAAAAATTAAAAACTCTGATATTTTCCGAACATTTCCGATCATACCATTTTGGTTCTTGGTCGTACTATAATTTTAATGGCATATTTGGTTTTCTCATGCAATTTCCCTACAGAAAATGTATACTTTTACTACTTAGGGGGGTAGGGGAAGGTGGGGTAATGGCGGACACCTTTTGTCAGAGAGGTATAACACACATATAATACGTCATATAACAATAAAAATCATGTAAACACAAAGCACTGTGATGGTTCTACCTTTTATCAAGTTTTTATAAACTCATCATTTTGAAATTCGAAGCTACGACGCAATAAAAAAAATGGCGTCGTCCGGCATTACCCCACACTCTGTGGGTAATCCCGGACCGTATTTTTCAATGGCAGCCCTCTTTTTATTGGAATACAGTATTTCAATGGGAGTTAAAAAATACAATTTTTAAAAGTGTAGCAGAAATCAAAGAACAATGTCACATATTTATATGGTCAACAACTATTACCGATTTATGATGTTAAATTGACCACGCCCATATTGGTTACCATGGAAACGGTACATGTCCGGGATTACCCCAATCCATGCACAATGTATGGGCACATCCTCTCTTATTATTATGCTCATCATTGTGACTCCGAATTCATTTCTTTTTTATCAGAAGGTATCATACATTAAATAAAAAAATAATAAGACTTTGTTTTCCTTGATGTAGAAATACCAGTTTCAAAGAGAAAGTAATGCACCAAATCAACTTGCCCAAAAAGTGATTTTTGTAATTCTCGCGAGAATTTGCGAGACAACCATCCCATTTAGGTTTTGTGTGATTTCAATGGAGAGGCACCTAACATCATAGGGTGGCAAAATACCACCTTCTTTCACCTGCCTTTAGATACAGCCCTGTCCGCGATTACCCCGCGTCCGCCATTACCCCACCTTCCCCTATACAAGCAAATATAAATGTGTAAAGTTAAAATCATGTCGCGAAAGCCAAAATCCGTGTGTAACGCGAAAGGAGGCGAGCTTAAAACACATGACCATATATAAAATTGTATATCAAAATAAGCAGAAAGTAATCCTCTAACAGCTTAACATGGAATTTAGACATGATCACTCATGCATGGTAGATCCCATTCACTTGACAATGGCAAGAAGATTGCAAAAAAATGGATAATCCCTCCATTCAAATGACTGTAAATGCTCATTTCTTGCAATTTCCTTTTTAATACGCACCTTACCATTGCTTAATGAATGTGCTCAGCTATGCATGAATGCGTACATCTTAATTTCATACAGACATGATAGAGAATTATTGTCTGCTTATTTTGACATGCAATTGTTTAATTTATATTAAATATTTATGTGAAATATTTGAACTTCAATGAGTGGCAAGGAACTTCTTTTGACGAGTGTATATTAAATCTTATTATATAAATATTATCTATCTTTGATAAATACCTGTTAAGTACAAACAAAACTCAATAACATTACCTGAAACAAACGACGTTATGCAAATAAATATATTGTTTGGCATTTAAAAACAATTAAAACAAAGGTTGATGAGTCAACGTTTGTTATTTTATATTTTATAATATGTATGATAAATAGTAATTTTAAAGTAAAACAAAAATATTTCAAAAACACAAATCACTATAAATTGTATATAATATTGTCGACAATGAGATTATCATACAAAGAGTGTCAATAAGATTTTCTATTGTCATCTGAGTAATAGATAACAACATCTCTATTTTCTCTATTCAAGTACGTGTCACTTAACTGTCACCACCATAATAAGACTATAGATATACATTTCGCGATCACCTATGATTCGCTTTGTTTACATTAATGTAGATGGGGATTGTTGAGAACTTGAATACATAACCATGTTGAATTTTAACTCGTGAAAATCTGACGTGTGTTTGACAGGGCGTATCATCTAGTAGTCAAGTAAGTACGCAAATGTGTTAGAAATAATATTATGCTGCGCCAAACATTATACTAGTGCGTATTTAGTTCATAAGTGTTTTTGAAAGACAATAAATTGGTTGTTTAGTCAAGTCTGCTGCGATGCCTGGTCTATTATTTGACACATACCCTTTGGATTTGTAAACATCGGTCCCTTTCCTGCATATATAGCATGCATTATAGCAACGACTATAATTCCTTATATACAAATATCATGATAGTAATATGTTCACAAGAAAAGCTCTTAATTTCATTTTGCTGTAAGTCTTTTCATCGCTCTTTCTTGTTCATAATTACCTTTTGAATTTGTTTGAATTCTAAAACCCATGTCATAATCCGAAGTGAAAGAAATGAAATCTCAATAGTTTATGGATAAATAATAACTAACGACGACCTAACCATCTTAATTAAAACTAACACTTAAACTCGAGAAAATCGTATAATACTATTACCTACTCAACGTGACACATTTTTCACTTAAAATGAATTGTGAAAGTGGATTACAGTTATTGGTGTAACGAATATGTTTATGCTATATCAACGTAATAGCACCATTGGGCGAGTGTTATGTTTATGGTTGTCATCCAGTTGCCTAAATTAGTAGAAAGAGTGACAGTATAATGAACAAAATTTCTCCTTTGAGTAACACCGAGCTCAATCATTGTTTAATGCCAGTTGTTCGCTTTGAAAAGTCTGTGATTTTTTGAAATATTACGTACTATAAAATAGAACTTAGTTCAGTATTGGTTGTTAACCCACCAATTCCGTAAAAAGTATGATACAGAATGAGAAGAATTTAGTTGCCGCAAAACGTGCTCAAAGGTGTTTTTTTAATATAGACATTTTGGATTGGTTGATTTGGTTAAAGGTATATATATTATGTGATCTTTTCCAGGAGACGCCCTCAATCCTCGGATTCTTTTTGGAAGCAGATTTTCATGCAGATTTATATTTCTGATCATAAATCATAAATATAGTCCGAGATACAGAGCGATACGATTCCTAATTACTTCAAAATCAAGTTGGAAATAACCGGGGAAATAAACTATCGAGTTAACCTGACAGTTTATTTTCACTCTAAAACCATGATTTTGAAATAATTAGGAATCGTATCGCTCTGTAACTTAGAATATATTTATGATTTATGATCAGAAATGTAAATCTGCAAGAAAATATGCTTTCAAAAACAAATCAAGGATAGAGGGCGTCCCATGGAAAAGATAGCATAATAATTATGCCTTTAAGGCATAGGCTTTGCACATACGAAACTAAAATAACGCGTTTGGTTGAATGTTATTATCTCTGTTGTTTCTAAAATAATATGGAGCACGTTTTGCCATAAACAAATTGATCCACTTTCTAGAAACACTCTTTTTAACTACTATGGCTCAGCATTTTAAACAGGTTGTCAAATGACTAAGAAATCAATAAGAGTGAATGCAAAATCTCATTTCCTTTTCTTTTTATATACCTTTTTGAATATTTTCGATAAAATGACCTATAAAATGGCAATTTTTGACCGTCATTTAATATTTTGCTTACGCATGTTACGTAGACTAAATTTACAAGAGTTACTGTCAAGCAAAAGCAATTTTTGTTTTGTTTTGATATGCTCATAAATATGGACTATAATCAAAAATGCGGGATCGGTAACTGTAACCTCACAACCAAACATTTGAAAGATATTCACTCGAACTTTCTCATACTGCATTGTGTACCAAACTATAATTTTATATTGAAAAACAAAACGTGGACTCTATATCGCTGGATTTTACCTGCCAAAATTCAAACCGTCAAATAAATGCTTTTCTAACCACAATCCTCCAGGGAGACGGATATACCAATTTCATCAACTCGTCAATGGAAACTGTTTTAATAACGAAACGTTTCTCACTTCACTGCTACATGTGGCGAGTAAATCTAATTCCATCAATTTTAATTTTACACATGAGCGACACGTTGAAGAGTAGCTCCTTTGTCAATCAGTGAGATAGCAAACAATCGTGACAATCCACCGAGGAAATGTCGTCATAAGTGTTAGTGCTCTGCCTCTGTTATGTACAACAATTGAAATAATATGAACATATATATAGGAATGGACATGTGGAAATAGGGTATTGTGTGTATATCAAGCTATACAATCAATCTTTTTTATAGAATTATACAATTTGAGTGAATTTGAGAAAGCTTTGAGAATCAAGGATAACAAATATTACAAATCTGTTTGAAAAAATGATAAAACAGTATGTCGTTTTTTAAAAGATGTACGATATGTCTTTATCTTATGATTTTTATTGTATTATTATTATTATCATTACTAGAACTAGTAGTGGATCCCGCGCTATGACCCTATCTAAATTTTCTGTACACGTGACCACGGCAGCTTCCAGTGGACGCGGCCATATTGAATTCAGAATGAATTACGTCATTGAAAATAACTGTCAATCAATGGTTATACCGCCGAATTGGGGTTAATACCGACCGTATGCTTGGGATGAACTTTGGATATGTGGTCGAGGCTGTTCACTCGCGATGTGTTCGAGATATAACTTTTACTACTGGCACTTTTAACCTGGATTATTTATTACAGTTTCATTCGTGATTTTAGTATTTTTTGCGATCACGCCGTTAACAAGTTACGGTAATAAGTTCTACAATGTTTTTCCTTAAATTACTATATGCTGAACGTAAAAATTGTCAATGCCTTTGAAAAGTCTGTTTTCTATGAATAATACTCACACCGGCAGTGACTCTCTGAGATTTGTATTAATTATTACAGGCCAAAATAGAAACCAACAATGACCCTCTATAATAATGCAATATTGAGAGGCAGGTTATAAATATAAAGATTTTCTTAGCTGAAACGGAAGACAATTAGGATGAGAATTGAATACAAATTTGGAATAGATCTAGCCGGGTTAGAAATTCCGGTTCACATGTATGATTGGGTTAACACTTAAAACGAGGCAGGCGTCTGCAGTCGACATTCCAAAAAGTCACAAAATGTTTTTTTTTTAAATGTCAAAATTATTAAATTTCATTAGGATAGGCTAATTTGAATCACCATGAGAAATGCATTGAAATAAGTACAGCCATGTCTAATATTGGTTTAGTAATCAGATTCCTGCTTGCAGCAAAATAGGCATGAAATCCCAGGTCACGTAGGCCTAGCATGCAATAGTTTCTGCAGTAACAGTGTTATTTACATATAAATGAATGATGTCTTTTGGCCTTGTTGATATGTGTAACTTTAAATGTGTTCAATGCAGTCCACATAGTGAGCGAGACATGATAGCTGTCTATTTGAATGTTTATTCTAATGCAGTGGGAGTGGTTTAATATGTAAATCATCAAAAGGCATTTGATTGGACGCTTTTTTGCTGCCTTAGGCCTATATCAGGCAATAACGACATCACTCAGGCGCAAACGCGTGTTTTCAGCGTTCTACATCCACTTCAAAGTGCCGCACCCAGGCCGCGCCGTGCGTGACTGTTTGGCGCGGGTAATACCCGCGCTCGAAAGCACCGTACCGCGAATAAAGTCTAAATTCGTTTATCCTACTATGGAAACGGGGGTGTTTGTTTGTTTGTTTGTCTGTGTGTTTGTTTATTTGTTATCCTTATTTCTCCGTTAGTTGTGATCAAAGTGGCGCCTAATTTGCATGAAAGATAGAGGAAAAACGGGAAGGGTGTTAAAGTTTATTTCAGTGAAATTGGTTAACAATTGGCTCCAAAAAACCTCTCAGATTTGGCTCATAAATGCCACTAGAATTGAACAACATTGTGCGTTGCGCGTACTACACAGCGTGATCTTACCGTGGTAACGCGTCGCGTGCATGTTTGCGCAAGGGCTCACTGCCGCGGCACACGCACTCCTACACATGGCGCAGAAGCCACACGGAAATTGGCCTGTTGGAAGGAATATTTGGTGTCATGTTAGGGGGGGGGGGGGGTGTAAAACCACGGGAAACGGGTTAATGAAGAAACCTGATTTCTTTACTTTAAGTTGGCATGCCAAACAATCTATGGGACCGAGGGTTAATGAAGTAGCCACGGGAAATGGTTTAGAGAGGGGTTGTGATTATAAATCAACCTGGTTTGGGTGGTGTATGGGGAGGGTAAAACCACGGGAAATGTTTCGGAAATGGTTAGGAGGGTTATGATTATAAATCCACCTGGTTGGTGTAGTTGCAGTGGGGCGGTTGTAAGGGGTTTATGTGGTTTTAAAAGTACCGAGTTGATGCGGTTTGAGAGATAGGGGCTAATGAAGTAGCCACGATAAATGATTTAGGACTGGATGTGGTTATATAAATCAACCTGATGGAGGGGGGGGGGGGGGTTGTAGGGGGTTTATAATGCCTTTAGGAGGGATATAGTTATTCATCAACCTGGTTTTTTTGGGGAGGGTTATAGGGGGTTTATGTGGTTTCAGAGGTAGATAATGTGGCATAACCATCTAGCGGGGACCCGAGCGTAGCGAGGGTACGCCGCTAGTGAAAATAAATTTGGAATGTGATATAATTATGATACCATGCATTAGAAAGAGAATAAAAGATGGTCATTTTGTTTTGGTTGCCGGACTATTGTGTGACAATGGATGAGTCTGTCCAAATCTCCGTTAAATTCAGCGTACAGGGTGAGTCATAATGATTTGTACCAATTGTTATATAAATTATTAACGATAAATGTAAATATTTGGAGTACATCTATGATATGAATCATTTTGAATAAATGCGCTTTATATTACGAACACACTCTGAAATCACTTTTAGCCAGTTTTAATATCTCAACAGATTTTACTATTTGGCCATCAAGAGACAGTGCAAAACTGCGTATTCTACTAATTGCAGCACATAACGCGCGCGTCTACTCGAGGCGCTGGCGTATACACACGAGCGCTGAAAGACGGAAGATACATGTATACGCGTACGTGAAAGCTGCGTCTGTTAAGTTACGTCACTGTCCAGAGGAAGCCAAATAGAGTATAACATCTTGCACAGATGTGATTGTTTTACAAAGTCACATCCTCGTTAGCATCAAAATAGCTGAAATACTCAATTGAATAGCAGACATGACATGAGTGTTAATTAGCGGCTCTCGTAAAGGAAATCTAAAATCAAAACAATGTTTTGGGCCAAAAACTTATTCCGTGTGCAGACGTGGGGAGGGGGAGGGCATTTATGACTCCTAGCTACAGCCATCAAATTGGAAAATTCAAAATTCATGAGAAAAAGATAGATAAAATTGGAGAACTTGTGTCCTCGTCATTCTGACCATGGAAAAACTCAACCTCGTATTACATTGAATTAGTTAAGTACATGTACAAGTAGGCCTAATAAAATAACTGTGTAAGAGTAATCAAATAAAATATATACGATTTTATTAGCTAGGCAATGTTGTATTATAATGGAATGCAAGCTGCAGCTGCATGCCGTGAATGTGATGTAGCTATGTATGATCAGTATGATGTACAAGAGAAGAATATTTCATTTGCATGTTTTCCCGCTTGAATCGCTCCATAATGAGATTTACACCCAGAGCATCCCAGTGCCTCTGCAAAAAATACCAAGTGACAAATAATGTGTTTTAGCTCAGGAAACATTTATTTGTGAAGGGTATTTCCAGGGGCGTAACCCGGGGGCGTATCTAGAGGGGAGGGGGGGGGGGGGGGGGGCAGTGACTATAGGACTAATAAACATAAAGCATTTAAACTGATATCAGGTTGATGAGGTATCTAACATTTCTACACGGGAATGTATGTAAAAAGGTGCTATAAAGCGTTGTAACCTTACAACCTTTCTACATACGAGGGGCATTCAGTAAATAATGAAAGTGATCATGGTATGGGATGCATGAGTGATTCTATTGAGGGATAATGTGATCAATACAAAGTATGAACCTTTGTCTTTCAAACAATACACTTTTGGAATGTTAGATACCTTTGGTTATGTAATGTCATTAACATAAACACAATAGGTTTCAGACACTGACTGAAATCTGTCAATTATTTGGCTGGATATGTAATATGTTGAAAATGGGTTGATCGATACATTTGCGTATATCTCGGCAATGCAAGCATAAAAACAGATAACACTTGGCACATAGTTAGAACACACACTTATCTCCGCTTGACATTATTTTTTAGACCTGAATTCCTTAACGCAAATAAGAAGGGACCATCTCAAATGCGCTTTTATTTAGCAAAATCCGCAATAATATACCTTTGAAAACAACAAAGGATAAAGAACAATGGAGGGATTATAATTTAGTAAATTTGTGTGGGATGTAAAGCAATAATAGTGGGGATTTCAGAAGGAGCTGTTCATAAAATTTCCTCAAACCATTGAAATTATGTGACGATTACTTTAACAATACATATATAGTAGCTCTAAAGATAACAGTAATAAGAGAGGTTGTGGCAGCCATCTTTGATTGATACATTCATGTATATCTTTATTTTGACTATCACAATATTTAAACACATTGATTTAAGCATTTTTAATTATTTCTGATTAGAATTTGAAGGCACAGTAAGCTTTTATCTGGTAAATTTCTTGATTTTAGCCATTTGTGGCCCTGTTCAAAATGATCTGCCGTCTGCGCATGCGCACATTTTCTGCAGGTTTCATGCGAATAAGTTCAGAAAATTAGTTAACTATCATATGGAATCTCCCAAACTGGTTAATTGCTTGGATTTTTCATAAATTGTTTGATTTTCCGCAATATTAGTGATTCGCTGACTGGGCATTTTTCAATGAAAATTGGCTATTTGAAATACTGATATTTGTATACTTTTTATTCGATTGCCTCTCCTTACTTTTTACTCATATACTACATACATCAAATTACACAGGGATTTAAGTTATTGTCTTTTTATCATACTTACGTGAAAAAAAATGGGATTTACCTGCTTCTGGTGTCATGTTATGCAATCTTCTTATCACATGTTTCATACAAATAATTCAAATTTCCCGCCAAATAACTGATTAAGTAGTGTCCCAAGTGTACTTACTTTGAGACAATGCTATGACGTCATAGTTCACACTTATAAATCCAAAACTGTACTGTTTGAAAGATAAAGGTTCATACTTTGTATTGATCACATTATCCCCTCAATAGAATCACTCATGCATCCCATACCATGATCACTTTCATTATTTACTGAATGCCCCTCGTAGTTGCTACATTTCATTTTACGATGTTTTGCTCATGTAAGTCCGTACATATGTTAAGATATTTGTTTCGATTTTATTTTCAAAATGTTGTATAATATACTAAATATACTCAATTTAATATTTTCAACATAATTATACTAGACTATAGCTACAGTACACTAGTCGTCTCTATTATCCTTTAATTCTAAATATCCCTAAATACTGTTAGCCTTTTTATTAAGATTCCTTTTATTCGCTTAAATCCTTAACTCGTGGCGGACATCCACTCAAGCCAAACCTTTCTTTCTCGACCATACCGTATTACGGTGCATTACCCAGTAATATTTTCTACAAGTTCTTGTAATTACATCCGTGTTCCGTTTTTGATTGCAAACCGATCCGAGAAAACCATTCACGAAACCTGAATTGCTTTTAGTGAATACGAAGCTTTGATAAGCCTAGTTAAAGCGGACAGAACGTCGAAACTACTAGTGTCAATTACTACGGCGAAGTGTTTTGGCTACTGTACGCAGGTTTCAATATTCAATATCCCCCGCCCACCAATCTGTGCGAGTTGATGAGCTCAGTATAAACCCGCCACTCAATATACACGCCCCCGGGGGATTCGCTACAGCGTCTATATCAACTACTCCACTACAAGCTTTGTATACATGCAAAACATCTTCACTGTCCAGGTCGTGGCGTTTTCAAACTACTCTACTTCTCTATGATATCTGCTAGTGTGTTATTTACGCAGGCCGGGAGTAGATGTTGCTTTACCTTGTGAAAGGAGGGTTATATATATTCTGGTGAGTGCACCAGGGAACCTTTGTGTTAATGCATTATGTCGATGAGGAGCAACAGCAGTTAATTGTGAATTCATGCAGCATTAATCGGGACAACACCTCTTTTCTACCTGCGGTACACGTTCCAGTTTTCAATTTCCCATCACCATGACCAATGCAATTTATCTTCACCTTATATGTTCGATAACAATGTTATTCCACTACATAATGATAGGAAGATGTTCCGAAACCAGGCTATCGGCAACATCACCTTTAAACCCCGTAGAGGAAGGCGGCATACTGTCTTTGCATTGTCAGGTATGGTCTATGCAAGGCTTATACGAGGTAACCATTACGAGGAAAGTTGGCGGATCAATCGACAGATTATCGATGGATGATATCGTGTTAGCGGAATCGGACAACACATTTCTAGCGGTTAGACAACTTAACGACGGCTCTACCGTGTACTTCTTGACGATAATGGATGCTGCTATTCATGATAAAGGAACATACACCTGTAAAATTGTGAATAAAGAAGACAATACCATCGTTACATCTGGATCTGTCGAGTTTGGAATCACACATTTTCCTGACGATTCTGATCCCATTTGCAGCCCAAATGAACCCCTATCGGTGCAAGCCGGCGATGCAATTGAACTCGGTTGTAGTTCACTTAAAGCAAACCCACCGGTGCAGTTTACATGGATAAGATCGGGTAAGGAACTGCAAGACATGGATATACACGAGACTGATGAGGGTAGGTTGATCTCTACTCTACGATATAGACCAGGTATGAAGGACGAGGGGGTCATTTTTCAGTGTAAGATAACCAGTCCAGCTTTCCCACAGCGTGTTCAGAGTTGTCATGTAGGACCTCTCAGAGTTCGACAGAACCCAAACTCTATTGTAACGGACGCTGTGTCTGCAGTGACACCTAAGATACCAAGTGACATTGCCACACCACCTGGTGGAATGCCATCAACAAATGATCAGACCACATGGACTGTTTCCGAATGCCGTAAACAATGTCCGAAATATTCATCTACGTCATTATTTTATTGGATTATAACCACAGTAGTGGCTGGCATTGTAGCGCTAATATTCTTCATAATGGGGTTGGTGCTACTAATCAGGTATCATCGCATAAACAACATGACACCGGTTCGATCCCCTTACGGGACGGTGATGCATCCAAGAGATAGCATATATTCGGAGCTAGAAATCAGACGGAATGACAATAAACTGTACATGACCCTTGAAAAGAACAATAAGGCGTTACAAAAGGTACAACTCGGTGGTGGTGGTATGGAGACACATATCGGTCATTATGACACGGACCCTAAATACTGAGCCGGTGGAATAGTAACCTTTTTTTGATATCAAATCATATATAAAATATACGATATTTGCAGATGCATAATATTGTAAATAGAATTAAGCGAGAGTTGGACCGATGTATTAGCTTGAGTCTATTTACCGAGGATCGGTGCCCCGTATAATATTGACTATTTTAAGCGGTATTACCATTTTGGCTACAAAATATATTTGCTAGGTGTCCTGGATGGTTAGCAGCATTATTGTGTGCAAATACTAGACTTTCAGGGACACCATTAACACTTGTTTGATGATCAACTTAGCGGTGCATCATTTAAAACCGTAAAGCGCTTTCAATTTCCATATTGATATTTGTGCCGAGATTTCTGGGATGATTCCTGTCACAGTGATGACGTCATTTGTTTAATTTATTTCTTCATTGACGATAATTTGACTGCAGTCTTTAGGGGAAACAAACTTCTTTGAACACATGTTCGGACTCTCTACGAGCCATACTCGTTTTTAACATTTATTTTTAAATTACTTCAAAGTATATTGAATATTCTGTTGGGCAGCAGTTTCATTATTTATTGTAAGGACCTGAACCTCCTTCATTTCACCCTAACACCGTTTGTATGCATGCATGGAAAGTACGGGCAGCGTTAGGTCATATACTGCACAACTAATACGCATGGAGCATACGTTTGCATACGATACGAAAGACTTATACGCCAGTCTCCAAAGGAATAATTGCATCGCACACACAAAAACACGGAAATTGAAGCAAACCAATGCAAATAGTTCAATATATAGAAATATTGGCATTTTTCTCAGTTAAATTTTGAAGGTTGATGGAACGTTGGTGATGCAAAATTACTTTGGCGTCTGTGATTCAAGCCTTACGTGTACAAGTCACTAATACGTATTACCCAAGTTGCAGTACTTCCTTATTAGGGTGTACAATCGTACGGTTTGTACCCTTAGATTCGTAGGTTGGATCTACAAATCTCAACGCATCTATTTGATGCAAATATTGATTACTACACATTCATGAATCTTTAAAATTGTCAGAAAATGAACTTGCTGACAGTATCTGAATAAAGAAATATATGACATTTATAACCTGTGCGTACAAGAGTCGTTAATTTTGAATAAAAAGTTATATTTTATAATGATGACAACAACATTCACAACAAATGTATTATGGCATTATGCCCTATAGGAATGTGCGCTAAACAGATTTGTTCTAAAGGAAGGTTTGACAAGCCTTTCTTGAATAACAAAGTGCGCTAATCAAAAAATGTCAATCTTTTTGATCCCACTTACGACATTTTGGACGTTTTGGTAAACTATTTGTAACGTTGACCTTATTTGGGATGAACAAAAATCAGAATATTCTTATAGATGGTTTCGTGACCGTATCTAAGGTCAAAAATGTCCTGTTTCCATAGAAAATACTCTTATTGGCCTTATTTTGACCATAATTTTGGGTAAAAAGTCTCAAACTCTTGCTCTTGACGTTTTCATAAGCATATCTAAGTTGAAAAATGGTCCAGACTACATCAAAATACTCTTATTGGCCTAACTTTTTGGCCATTATATAACCAGAATTGTCAATTTTGATCATTATTTGGGATAAAAAGTAAGATTGAGGCCTCGTACGACCATCAGGTCATAGTTATTGAAAGGTTGTTATCATGTGCAAATGTTACAGACTTTCAATACTGTCGTCAACACCATTCTTATGAAATTGTTGTTATCATGAATTCTATCTAACGGTTTGATAGAAACCTTCTGATTTGGTGATAATAGTTGATGAACCAAACTCAAATAAACATGATGAGTTTCGTACAGAGTTAATTATTTGCAACTAATATTTTATTGGTTTAACGTTTATGGTTTTTGGGGTTTTTTTTATTATTATTTTTAAAAATGGTCGGTTTACTCAACTGCTGTATGAATCACCATCTGTTTATGTAAAGATACATAATGTATTGGCTGGTTTTACTACTATAATATGATGCGTAGTAAAATAGCTATAAAAAGGTTCACATGGATGACAACACAATGGGTCGTAATTAGAGAATAATGATGCTTCTATTGTTGCAGTTGTGTATATAAATAAAGGCTATATTTGATCACATGTTTATACACAATTTATGAGAAAACACAATGGGTCGTAATTAGAGATAACAATTAAAGTAATCAATATTAATTGTCGGTTCAATATGAAAATCTTACAATATGTCATGCGGTCTGTGAAAACCCGCCACAATGTGGCATTTTTCATATTGGAGATATTTATATTATAAGAAAGCTAAAACTGTGCTGATTACAGAACTGTTTCGATCATTTTTCTACGATCACTACAAAAAAAGTTATGTGTGAATGATGATTGTGATGTCATCAAAAGCTACAAAACAAGAAATCATGAAAACAGGCAAAAAAAGATACATAATTCAATATAATAACATTATAAGGTTAATAATAAAAGTGACTTAAGTAAGTTTTTGAAGGTGAAATTTTATGAAAGATGATGATACAAAGTATTGGAAACTAATTTTCTTTAAAAAAATCTAAAAAAAAAAGTTTTTTTATTTTTTATTTTTTTATTATTTTTAAATTACCCATAATCCCTAGTTCACATTTTGCGACATCCGACGGGTTTTCACAGATCACATCACAATTATGGTGCACCTAATGAGTGGTTTTAACATAAAGGATTGTCAAAATCATTCAAAAATAAATTATGAATCATAATTAATTATATATGAAATTGTTTTATTCGCTTTGGTATGTATACATCCCCATGTATCACTGGAAATGCTTCAACAATATTTTGTTGAAACTCTGAAGTATTGAAAATTGGTGTACAAATTAAAAGATTTTGTAAATGAAAGTGAATTTTTATTTTCCACATCAGGTTTTTCTATAGAACACATTGTAGTGCAGGTGGAGGTGTCAGAACGCTTTTCAAAATACTGCGCACCGTAAAACACCTTTATAAACCTTGGAATTCGCGAGAAAAAAAACACACCACTTTATCTAATCATACAACATCAACAGCATAAACAATTATTGTCTTTAAAAACTGACTTAACACTCTCCACGCCGCGGCTGTTAGTTTTATACAAAACAAATATTTCAGAAATCTTTCCGACTTTCAATGTCTTATCTCATGAATTACTAAACCAACACGAGGGATGTTTGTACTTGTTTGCAACCAAAGTATGCGGCAATATAATGTATGTATTTATTCACTATCAGAAAAAAAAGAATCATGGTATTAATAATGACAAAACAATGTACAACACACAGTACTCCAATACATGCCACAGTGGTGTAGCCATAGGGGAGGGTGGTCGAGGGCCATTGCCCCACCAATAGTGTAGACGTGTCGGTTGAGATTGGCACTGTCGGTTCATTTGACAAGGGAAATTATGACGGTCAAAAGGACAAATACAGCAATTTTTCGAGAGCTACGCGCGCATGTGCCCCAAAAAATAAAATTTAGTTTTTAAAAAACACGTTTAAAGCCGAAATGTACCCTAATCGTCGAAATTAGGGTAAAATAGCCCGTTTTTTAGTCGGTAAAGTATTGCCGATTCCCTTTTATTTTTTCTCCCCACCAATATGAAAACCCCCTATATAGCTACGCCAATGATATATGCCACGTCAGTAATATTTATTTTAATACCAATTCTCAGGCAGTGTATCATTAATCAAAATCGCACAGCAATTCGAGATATAAACATTGAAGACGGAGTTATAAACAATCAAGGGATAGTAATTGCTACTGAGTTCCAATCATATAAAGCTATATACGAGATGAAAATGATACTTTGGCATTCTTAGAAACAGATTGTGTGTCACTTGTTTACATCATTGCTGTTTCATCGTTCGCAGCCACGTTGAGAGCTGAGAAGATGATCTGTTAACGAGACATGGGCCTACCAGGAATCAAAAGCCAAACAGTTTACAATGTACAGCGATAGTAAATTAACAACAACAAATTATTATAAACATACAATAACAATAACGCACTGAAGGGGTGAGATCAGTAGGATATCTATTTTCATCTCTATTGTTTAATCAGTTCCAAATTGGCGAGAAATATTCACAGATAAAGCCACTTTAGGACCAACAATTAGGTAATCTTTATACCAAAATCATATAACTTCAATTTTGTTTCTATCAGTGGAAAAGTGTACTTTAGGTCACATGGCAGATACTGGTTTACATATCGTTCAATACAGGAACATAAAACTTGCAAGTTTCGCTCAATACTGGTACAAATTTACTGTTCCAGTATCGGTCGATACGGGAATAACAAATTTGTTCCAGTATCGAGCAATACTGGAATACTGACTTTGTCCTGGGTGGTTGTTCCAACCACCCTGGACAATACTGGGTGATAACAATTTGTGATAGTGATACATTGTTTTGTGATTTTTAATGATACTGGCATTTAAGGTCCCACATACTGGTATACCAGTATCGTTCAATTTGTGATTTGTGATGCATTGTTTTGTATCTGGGTGATACTGGGTGATACTGGGTGATACTGGGTGATACTGGGTGATACTGGGTGATACTGGGTGATACTGGGTGATACTGGGTGATACTGGGTGATACAATCGGACGATACTCTTTACCTACTCTGGGACCTAAAGTACATTTTTTTCCTATCAGTTTAACAAAGAATCATTTTTAGGAATAACTAATAAAAACAAATAATCAATTCGGGTAAAAAAATGTGTAAAAGGGAATGACATGGTTATGATTGTTTGTCAAATGGTGTAACTGATAAAAGCAGTTTTAGCTATCTGTATCAATGTGAATAGTTTCGATCAGTACGGTTGAGCTATGGGCAATATTCTTTAACTCCGGTCACTGCACTATGAAGAGTGTATTTGCAAACGTGATAACTCCACAAAGTGTACTTTGGAAGAAATCACGTTTTCTTTTAATATGAATGTTTTGGATTGGTTGATGTCATTAATGTTGCATATGGTTCAAATACCCATACGAGGTTTATGAAAATAAAACAAGTTTAACATAAATAAAAAGTTTAAAATAAATAATATGTCACGAACAATTGATTCTGATATCTGACGGACTTAGCACGTTTTGCATATAACATGTATATGGGCCATTCCACAAAAAGGGGACCACTTCAGCTTTGGAAAATTATGAAAATAAATATAAATTGTTTCAAATCAGCTTACTTTAATTGTTTTTGATGACCCAATATGCTAAAGTTACTAGAACAATAATGTTTGCGAACACCACTGCTCACATTTTTTACGCACGAAACCATGTAATTCCTGATCATATCAGAAATGCAGATTCCATCAACATATTTAAACGACTTTTAAAATGTCATCTTTTTGAACATGCTTTTGTAAAGTAGTTTTCTCTGTGGTACACTGTGCCAAAGCGCCTTAGTACAAGTTTCTTGGTTCTGGCGCTATATAAATTTCAGTGATTGATTGATTGATTGATTGATAATTCAGGTGTTTTATATGTTTTTTTCACTCGGTGAACGGCGTTATCTAGTGTCATATTGCATTGGCAGTCATTGCATCCCTAACTAAGTCCGAATATGATATTCAAATTATTGTGTTTTTTGTAGTTGAGAGGTCTCCCCATAACAATATTTGACAAGCTATGCGACAGAAGAATGAATTTCATTTGTTAGCCTCAACAAATCTCTTGCTATGAATCAACGCTTTTGACAACTATGTGCTTTCAATTTTGTACCTTTTTCCAAAACTTGTTTTGTCAATTTTACTCTAGTAGAAGAATATTCCCTTCTGTAATGTATCAATTGTCAACTTTTCTTTAAGCCCAACATTGAAATTGCATGTCAATATATAAAGATAACTTTATATGCTATTTTCAATGGTATTATTCTTGGATAACGCCGTTCACGTGTATGCCAGTTATGGGATTGAAACAAAGATAAAACAATTGAAACTGACATAAATTATGTAGCTGTTGCAGAAACTTTATTTGTTTTATCAATTTTAATACGAAAAATGATTTAAACCATACATTTGGGCTGAATTTCCCAATATTGACCGTCAAACAGTGGTCAAATATTTAATTTTCACTTTAAATGTTTTATATAGCTTGCATTTTCGTTTAAAAGGGGTATGTACCATTACATTAACTATTGTATTAAATTACATGCACACTGCATCGCATATTGTGAAGTTGTTCTCTTTTTTTGATTGATATGGATATTTTAGGGTAAATTCCGTTATCCCTGTGAACAGCGTTATCCATTGTTATCCTGACATACACACGCGAAATAAGCCTGATGAAAACACATGCTCAATACTTGCTCAATAGAGCGATTTGGCTATGTGTAGCGCGGTAGTAAACACTCATATATGTGGACTATGGGAGCCATATATTTACACTTACAGCATATTCTAGAAGAAACCGTTTGGTGAAATGCGTTATATATATAGAACACAAAAGAAGAAGCAAACTCACTGTTTTCAATGTTTCGCTGCTGTATCTAGACTTCTCAAAGATTTTCCAAAAAAAGAAAAAGAAAAAAAAAGAAGAAAGATTGTGCTCTTGCAATATTTTCTTCAAATGAGGGTGATAACACTTTACAGGATAACGCCGTTCACGATAACGCCTTTTACGTTTTCATCCCTTTTCGGACCTTCTGCAAGCCATATGGTTGCATTTCTATTTTTTTCGACACAAATGGTGAGAAAAACATTGGACCTATTACCTTTTATACGGTAACAGAATACCTGCTTTACCGAGAAATATCGATCACGGAGTTCACAAGCTTAAAACAGTCGTTTGAAATACTGAACTTCAACATGTTTTATAGCCCAAATGATGCGCCAGAGACTTACGAGGTGATATAATTTTAATAGCGTGGTGGGTTTGCTAGGAGATTGTTCATAAACTATTGCAAATTTAGTACATTCAGTTTATGTTGGAACGCTAGCTGTGCGGATATCGGAAATTACACACATTTCGTGGAAAATTCATTTGATATTAAAAGTGCACGTTAAGATTAATGTAGGCAGAACTAAATGCCTTTATATTTTGGTTTGATACGTTTGCTACATTTACTCGTACCAAAATATTACAAAAACTTGAATTGAGAATTAAATTCAGCAGCATAAAATTGAGACATCGAGCTGTGGAAACAGTGTTTTGGTGGTTTTGAGGGCCTTTCAGTACAAATATGAACCTGATAATGTCATTTAAAGTATGGCAAACCATGGTGTTCTGAGTAGAACTCATCGAGTTTTACCATAATATTAATAAACATTTGTGATATATACTTGCAGTAAGAATTCCCGGATCAAAGAATGATAAAAACCCAAGTGGTCCCATTTTTGTGGAATGGCCCATATGTGCGATAATGCATTAAGGGTTGTGGTTGTGTAGAAGAGAAAAACACGTTCTAGGCTTTACATATGAGATAACTGGGTTGTGGTTGTGTAGAAGAGAAAAACACGTTCTAGGCTTTACATATAAGATAACTGGGTTGTGGTTGTGTAGAAGAGAAAAACACGTTCTAGGCTTTACATATAAGATAACTGGGTTGTGGTTGTGTAGAAGAGAAAAACACGTTCTAGGCTTTACATATGAGATAACTGGGTTGTGGTTGTGTAGAAGAGACAAACACGTTCTAGGCTTTACATATGAGATAACTGGGTTGTGGTTGTGTAGAAGAGAAAAACACGTTCTAGGCTTTACATATGAGATAACTGGGTTGTGGTTGTGTAGAAGAGACAAACACGTTCTAGGCTTTACATATGAGATAACTGGGTTGTGGTTGTGTAGAAGAGAAAAACACGTTCTAGGCTTTACATATGAGATAACTGGGTTGTGGTTGTGTAGAAGAGAAAAACACGTTCTAGGCTTTACATATGAGATAACTGGGTTGTGGTTGTGTAGAAGAGAAAAACACGTTCTAGGCTTTACATATAAGATAACTGGGTTGTGGTTGTGTAGAAGAGAAAAACACGTTCTAGGCTTTACATATAAGATAACTGGGTTGTGGTTGTGTAGAAGAGAAAAACACGTTCTAGGCTTTACATATGAGATAACTGGGTTGTGGTTGTGTAGAAGAGAAAAACACGTTCTAGGCTTTACATATGAGATAACTGGGTTGTGGTTGTGTAGAAGAGAAAAACACGTTCTAGGCTTTACATATGAGATAACTGGGTTGTGGTTGTGTATAAGAGACAAACACGTTCTAGGCTTTACATATGAGATAACTGGGTTGTGGTTGTGTAGAAGAGAAAAACACGTTCTAGGCTTTACATATGAGATAACTGGGTTGTGGTTGTGTATAAGAGAAAAACACGTTCTAGGCTTTACATATGAGATAACTGGGTTGTGGTTGTGTATAAGAGACAAACACGTTCTAGGCTTTACATATGAGATAACTGGGTTGTGGTTGTGTATAAGAGAAAAACACGTTCTAGGCTTTACATATGAGATAACTGGGTTGTGGTTGTGTAGAAGAGAAAAACACGTTCTAGGCTTTACATATGAGATAACTGGGTTGTGGTTGTGTAGAAGAGAAAAACACGTTCTAGGCTTTACATATGAGATAACTGGGTTGTGGTTGTGTAGAAGAGAAAAACACGTTCTAGGCTTTACATATGAGATAACTGGGTTGTGGTTGTGTAGAAGAGAAAAACACGTTCTAGGCTTTACATATGAGATAACTGGGTTGTGGTTGTGTATAAGAGAAAAACACGTTCTAGGCTTTACATATGAGATAACTGGGTTGTGGTTGTGTAGAAGAGAAAAACACGTTCTAGGCTTTACATATGAGATAACTGGGTTGTGGTTGTGTAGAAGAGAAAAACACGTTCTAGGCTTTACATATGAGATAACTGGGTTGTGGTTGTGTAGAAGAGAAAAACACGTTCTAGGCTTTACATATGAGATAACTGGGTTGTGGTTGTGTAGAAGAGAAAAACACGTTCTAGGCTTTACATATGAGATAACTGGGTTGTGGTTGTGTAGAAGAGACAAACACGTTCTAGGCTTTACATATGAGATAACTGGGTTGTGGTTGTGTAGAAGAGAAAAACACGTTCTAGGCTTTACATATGAGATAACTGGGTTGTGGTTGTGTAGAAGAGAAAAACACGTTCTAGGCTTTACATATGAGATAACTGGGTTGTGGTTGTGTAGAAGAGAAAAACACGTTCTAGGCTTTACATATGAGATAACTGGGTTGTGGTTGTGTAGAAGAGAAAAACACGTTCTAGGCTTTACATATGAGATAACTGGGTTGTGGTTGTGTAGAAGAGAAAAACACGTTCTAGGCTTTACATATGAGATAACTGGGTTGTGGTTGTGTAGAAGAGAAAAACACGTTCTAGGCTTTACATATGAGATAACTGGGTTGTGGTTGTGTAGAAGAGAAAAACACGTTCTAGGCTTTACATATGAGATAACTGGGTTGTGGTTGTGTAGAAGAGAAAAACACGTTCTAGGCTTTACATATGAGATAACTGGGTTGTGGTTGTGTAGAAGAGAAAAACACGTTCTAGGCTTTACATATGAGATAACTGGTAACCTTTGGAATTCCATTTCTTAGGTTCCAGCTTCACAAATAACGTTTTTATTTCATGTAATGATTGGCCAACTATATCTTCAACACTAAACATATTGGTTCATATTTTTGAGCAACCAAATATCCCATTGGTGTGTAGCTCTATAATGTACATGCTTTTCCAATGATAAATACAGTCTTCATAAAGCATAAAAGTAACTCACCAAATAACAAATTCGCTCGTAACTTTAAAATATCAGACCACAAACTTTGAGATATTGTTCGCGAAGATCTCTTAACATATAAGAACGCCACACCGAAAAAATGAGACAATGTGCAATTTTCATTTTGCACTTTGGTTTTGAACACGCTGGGGTGTGACAGGTATGTGTATGGGCTGCGTTGATCAACTGGACTGAAGCTGACGTCGTATCTCCGGTCCTTATCTTAAGGCCCTGTCACACTGTTGCGTATAGAGCTAACGTGTGCACGACGTTTTGAAAATATGGGTGTACGTTCATGTATTAAGTTATCATTCGTGACATATTTGACATACGTTGTATTCGTTAGTGGTTCGCTAGGGGTTCGCAGAGGTACGCTGGGGCTTATGAAAATAAAACAAGTTCAACATAAATAAAAAGTTTAAAATAAATAATATGTCACAAACGAATGATATTAACTTACACGAAAGTACATCCACATTTGCAAAACGTCGGACATGCACACGGCCTTTACTATCGAGTTGTCCCTACAAAAGTAATCAATACTCTTCCTATTTCTACACCCCCCCACCCCCCCCCCCCCCCCCCCCCCCCCCATGCATGGTCATGATGCAATAACACAGTGGTGTACTAGTACAGTGTGATAATACAAGGTCTTGGATAATGTAAGCCATTTCTTAGGCTGGGATGTATACATTTAAATCTTCACATGCAATTTTATTATTTGATGTTTAAACGTATCGTCTTGGAGTGTATGAGCATTTTATTATTAACATTACCTAAATTTTGTGGACTGTATTTAA
Source organism: Ophiura sarsii (assembly GCA_035610835.1). Lineage (NCBI taxonomy): Eukaryota > Metazoa > Echinodermata > Ophiuroidea > Amphilepidida > Ophiuridae > Ophiura > Ophiura sarsii. The sequence goes on along the minus strand of CM069459.1, from coordinate 60,930,371 downwards.
CCTCAAATTGATGTGCAAATTAATCAAACCTTGTGCTTTTGACGCATATCATAGCATCAAAAAACATTAATTCAATTAATTAATATTTGGCTGAAAAACTGTTTGATCGTGGTTAAACGGGAGGCCGAAGCAATGCTCATTTAGCATGTTTAGTAGGATGGTCAGCACGTATCAGGATATGAGGTACGGATTCAACATTGAAGTACAGTTATCAATTATATTATACTGCTTGGTTTGCCAACAAAATGACTAATGTCAATTTTGATTAAATTTCATATTGCCAAATGTTAATTAGCCCGAAGGTTAATTAAGCAACTTGGACGTTTGTATTAGGTGTATTGTGTATAGTTAAAATCATATCTATTGTTGGCGGAACAAGTATTATTAATTTTTGGGTTAATCATTGATCACGGATTGGTGTATACATACAACAGTATACAATCGCTATAATGTGTACTTGGTAAGCCTCTTATTGTCGGGTTTCACTGGTTGTCATTAAAGTCCCTATGGGGAATAATATTGCCCATAGGGAAGAAGAAGAAGAAAAAGCACAAAAAAAGAATTTACATTTTTTGTTGTTAAAGGTAGGCCTATATTTGTCTATTTCGATGATCACAATTAGGAATATTTTAATTCAAAACTCTTTCCTTTGCTTACTCCCCTTATCTCATTACAAGTGTATTATATACTTCACATCATATGTGGTAGTTTAGCATTACATAGAGTTCGGAAAACGTTCTCTGACTTTCGTAACACATCAGGCAGTATCAAAATGATTATGTTTTATCTGGACAAACATGTGTTCCGTTTAATCTATCCTGGGAATTAACACATTCCACGCGGCTATTAGTTTTACCATAATTATTATACAAAACAGATTTTTCAGAAACCCTTCCCAATTTTCTATTTCAAGGATTACCGAACCGATACTAGGCATGTTTGTACTTATTTCAATGTATTTGTCATGGTGATTCCACCTATGGTAATGAAATTCAATACTTTTGAAATTTTCGAAACATTTTGTGAAATGTTGGAATGTCGTCTGCAGATGCCTGCCGCGTGTTAAATTACTGGAGAAATAAAACTATAAAATGGTATCGAAACTGTTGCTACACCCTGTATTTTAGTATAATAAACCAACACAAACGTCAGAATATTCTTATCGATAGCGCTTTAAAGTGACCTCAGAGAATAATTCAGAGGAAATATCCCTAAATGTGTCTATAGTGTATAATTTTCTAGTTATAAAGGTGTAGTAGTAGAGAGATTATTTTTAATACATTTTCCCACTCAAAAATAAGCATCAAATACTGTATCCCGACGATGTACGTATAGTTGTGAACCGTCTAGGCTTTAACATGTTTAAGTGGAGCGTGTCATCGACCATGTCCAATTAATTGCAACGATTTAGTTATAGCTAACAGGCATGGCGATCTATCAGTCAGTCTACCCATGACGACGGCGTGAGTTCAACCAAACCCCCAGTACAAGCCATCATTCTTGATTTTCACATGGTGTTAAGCACTGAATGCCATCGGTATTTTCCTACCAATCATTGCAAACGTCAATTTATAGGCCTCCGGCTATGTAATCAAGTATTGTACTACTATTGTGCACCCATGTCCAAAATACAAGGCATGAATTTCCCAATTACAGTAATCTCAATTCGATATTGCCACTAGCGAATCACGCGACTCACTGCTTAGAAACTGTTTCCACATAGTATCTAATTCCCCGCAGGCAGACGAGGTTTCTTCATCACACACTTCACACCAATTCATTTTCATATTTTGTTCAAGTTCCTGAAGAATACAGCTTTGGGAATAACGGTTTAATGTTTCTGATATTAACTCACGGGTTTATATCGATGAAAGTGTTGGAAACATTTAGTGCTGTCAGTTAATTGGATTTACAACGTGTGATTGGTTCGAATAGAAAATCTAAAAACGAATGTAAAACGTTATAGTGAAATAGATAATTGGTTGTGCGATACAGGTATTACAATGAGTTTTGTTATTTTTAACCAAATTCTAATTATAACTATTAATCATGTAAATCGCCACCAAAAATTAACGAACAAATTGAGTGACATATTCGGACAATGCCCTACAGTATCGTTTGTGGTATTCAGTGTCATCGTCCGGTGGTCTTCTTTGTGGTATACCTTGCACAATGCTGAAAGATCATTTGGTTGATCTTCATTCTTTTACCAGTGGGTCGTTAACATTGCATCTTGGCTGCAGTATTATTGGGTCCTCATCGCATCATAAAACTACAGGGTGTCGAAGCTTTGTATTTCACAAAGTCGTATTGAAAATATGAATACATATTTAGAAAGGGGAGATGTGGGAAATAATTTTGATACCAAACATTGGAGTAACATCTGTTTGTAATACCACCCTAGAAGTAAAATATGTATTACTGCAAAAATGTAATTTTATACTTCGGAGGAATAAAGTTCATAAATACATACCTATTGAGATTAACAAAAATACGGGTAGAGTTGGTTACACGGAAAGTGATCCGTCAATTGTAATATTTAAATATTACATTACAGTGATATCATCATAATAAAAAACTATATCACACATAATTTTCGTTTCTATAGTGAAAGCTAATTTAAATGTTTTCCATGTATACAGAGACGTGTGCTAATGGAAAAACACAGACCTAAACAATTGAATAACGTAACAGAAAAGTGAACACACACATCACACAGCTGTCAAACATGTTAAAATTTAAACTTAACGGATTATTTGAATGCTGCTTGAAGGCCCCATCGAAGGTTGTTTTACCCATTTAGAATATGTTCCTGTGTTCAAAAATGTATCCACCAACTTCAGAATGGATATTCTTCCTGGTGCGCGTTTCACTTTGAAATGTTTTCTGAACTTTTGTTGAGTAAGTTGAACTGAATGTGTTTCAGCGTAGAACCATACAATTTGTATTCGCCTATCTATGCTGTAAACTATCTTGAATGAAGACTTTTGCTGTGCAATGTTGTCTACTACGCTTATTTATGTTGTGAGTGACCGAGTTTAGTATTAAAAACCATTAATGTTGCAAGGTAAGCAGTGAACTGTGACTAATGCGCAACGTTGCATTCATACCGTTAATTTATGCGCACCTTTAGCAACAATGTGTGGTACTTGGTATGGGTTGGTCTGGCACACGGCCAATGACTTTCAACCAGTTGTATAATGTTGTGGGTTCACCAATAGGGTTGTGTTTAGTATCAAATTAATTTCCCAAATCTCGTCTATCAAAATATGGTTAAATTAATACCATATGATTTATATTTTATGAGATATGACTCTTCAAAAACGTGCATAGACTTTTGGGACACCCTGTATATCATAAGGCCAGAATACCGTCAAGTACTATATGTTATTGCCTATGACTATCCCTTTTCTACCATTTCGCCTCAAAATTCAAGTGCATGACATTTCGAGCTACACACGTGACTAATTTAAAATTACCGGCGTTCAAGAACTGTTGTTTAACTTGCAAAAATGCAAAGAAAGGACACTTTAGCTTTAGTTATCCAACTCCATGCATGCCATTGGTGTTGGGATTATTTAATTTAGTTAAGTTGTACCTAGGAATGTGATATGTATAATTTTTCGATGCGTTAAACCAATACGAATTGGCAAATTTAGGCATATCGTGTCCGCGTCGTCTGGTAAACGTCGCATTTTAGCTGAAGTATCAGTGTAGGGTAAATATTGCATTTTGATTGCGTGACTGACGAATCAAATGGTCGTGAGCATCGCGTTTTAACACTTTCCACGCGTCTATTGGTTTTACCAAAATAATACAAAACCGATTTTCAACTTTTAAGGCCTATCTCAAGGATTACTGCACTAATACTAGGCATGGTTGTACTTATTTTAATGCATTCTCGCAGTGATTCAAAATATGGAAATTAATGTTAATAATTTTGACATTTTTGAACATTTGGAATGTCGTCTGCAGTCGCCTGCCGCGTGTAAAGTGTTAAGTGAAGCATCAGCATGATCAATGGGCCTTGTAATTGCCTCGTCGTGGCTGAGGTACCGGTGTGTCGTGAGATGTTCACAAGATCATATCATTTGGAAATCGTATATAACGTGGATTTCCCATTTCAAGGCTACCCGCACAATACAATCGTATAGAGCTGTGACGATGGTGATAGACCAAAAATGTAATTCATATATAACCGGATCTATACCATATCTGTATGTTTTGTTCAACTAGCGTTCACAACAATACAGGCAATATCCGACGACTATACGTTAAATATATTTACTGCCTTCTTCCTTTTTGTATACAATAGAGTATGGTGCTTCAAAAAGAAGTAAGGTTCCTGAAAGATATACAATAATCACATGAATAATCGATACAAATGTATGTACCACATGTACGCATCTATTTATAATAGGTTGGCAGTTGTTAGCTTACTTTTAGGAGGAGCAGTGAAAACCGAATAAACCATGTTGGTCAATGCCAAGAGACAAGACACGTATCGGTCAAATTTAGCTGTTTGTATATTTCAAATGTATCTTTATCAGATTCTCAAGAACAAAAAGTAACCGATTTGTCAAATGTATGCATTTCCGTTCAACTTTGATGCTATCTAACATGGCGAAATAAAATGATCTCCGTATTAAGGTTGGCTTACAGCTAACACTAGTTTTACCATAATTTTATACAAAACAGATTTTTCACAAATCTTTTCCAACTTTCAAAGTCTATATCATGAATTACTGAACCAATACTAGGCATGTTTGTACTTATTTCAATGCCTTGGTTATTCCACATAATATGATAATGAAATTCAACAATTTTGACATTTTTGAAACACTTTGTAACATTTTGGAATGTCGTCTGCAGACGCATGCCACGTGGAAATTGTTAAGACGAATGTTTTTTCTTCATGTAGTCTTCACATCATTATTATTCATTTATAAGTGATTATTTTAAATTAAATCGATTCTCCTGAAATACCTTAGTGTGTTGATATGTTTCACCATCTGACCATGGAATTAGTCCATGGTTTCACATAACCTCTCCCTCGATTTCGATGTGGATGGTGTCTGGTTGGTGTGAATGACTTTAGAGCTTAAATTTCAACAACAACAAAAATGATTTTAATATATTCTGTCTTGAAGGATCTCAATGTTATGAAACGGGTTTGTTCTGATACAATCAGATACACACACGCGTATCTGTTTCATACTCAACTAACTCGTGATTTATTGTATAAACACTAGGCGTGTTGTAAATATGAAAATCGTTCCTCTTTGCGTTTGTTTCATCGAATCAGTTATATTCAGAAAGAACGTGAGATGATAGTTCCACAAAATCTTATCAGTAACAATGGCTGCCGTTTGCTGGTTTGTAACAATGGCTGCCGTTTGCTGGGTTGTATTTTATACACCATCTCATACATATTACACCAGTAACATGGCAGCCATTGATAGTAGTCCTTTTGACATAACGACGGAGTGTAAGGGTAAGGGAGTGTCCGGAAACTGTAAAGGCTGCCCGTAGAAATTCTCTTTACATTTCACTTGTTTAACAGTAGGGGAGAGCGGGGAGTGTTCGCCCCATTTTCATTTGAAGAGTTCTAGAGACACCAATTTTAAAGATTGAATGGACCTATTGCATTGATATTATGCGAAAGATTGATATCTTGGCTACATACGACCATGATCTCAGTACTCTAGGCCTTACAGTGAAAGCAGGAGTCAATGATAAAGACAGGTGTCTCAAAAAGGCGAACTTGCCCGACACCGGGATAGGTTCGCCCATAGGCCGGGGCAAGTTCGCCCTAGGCTCAGAATTAGGCTACACAAAGTATGATATTAAGGAGTCCAAAATATAGGGGTGGGGGCATTTTTAAGGAACATACTCGGTCAGTATTTACAAAATAATAAGAAATACCACATTTTGAAATATTCTCCTCTAATATTAGTGTTACTCCATTCCTGATAAATATTTTTATAATTATAATAATCCTGTAAGAGGAAAATTGCAATTTTGAAATTATGCAAAATCATAACTACATAAATCCCTATTGGCGAATAGGGCGTAGGCCTATATGTGCCTCATATAGCGCAATAAGTGCACTGACCTATAGGCCTACCACGGATGTCCCACATACATTGATGGGTTGTTAACTGCATCAAATCCATAATAAATCCCATACCTACTTAATACCTACTTACATAAAACCTTCTCTATGAATATCTTTGGGGAAAAATTAATATCAAAAATGGAAGAAAATTCACTTTTGTAAGGCAAAACTGGTTTTTGATGTTAAGTTGACAAACATGTTACGGTGATCTGCCACGTTAATGTGGGAAGCTTGCAACATACTACTTTATCTATTGTGTGTTCGCCAAATTCAACCAGTGGCCGCAAAGATGAGAATCACGTGGTGGGCGAACCTGCCCATATGGCGTACACTCCCCGCTCTCCCCTATACATGTATAGTAGATTATAAGATTTCATATCAACATGATGATATAATTCGTGGCAGCTATTGGAGAAAGTGAATGAGACACTTACACTTTCCACGTGACAGGCGTCTGCAATCGACATTCTCAAATTTCACAAAATGTTTCAAACAATTCAAAACTATTGAATGCATTTCCATTTTCCATAATTTGGAATCGGCATGATAAATGCATTAAAATAGGTACAAACATGCCTAGAATTGTATCAGTAATCCTTGAGATGGACCTTGAAAGTTGGGAAAGGCTTCTGAAAAAATATGTTTTGTATATGGTAAAACCAATAGCCAGCCGCATGGAAAGTGTTAAATTGTTAACAACAATAATCCCTGCATAACAGTAACATGCTTGAATAAAAATGTTTATGATACAAGGAAATGAGATAGCTTTTTCACATGATCTTGAATTGTAATACAGTGTATGGTAAGCCTAGTACAGTAGTATGAACCTCGATGTTGAATTTAAATATGCAGCTATAGACCGATCGATTGGCTTGTTTGATTATTTGCAAACCATCTGGTCAAAATATATCTGTGCGTATTTTTGTATTTGCAATGTCAAATATATGACAATACAAAAAGTCTGTCACCACTGACCCCGATATATATGTCATTCTAACCTCTATCGTCGGTAAGCAGAAACCTGAAATCTACTAGTAATAGTTCATCAGAAACTCAGAATCTACATGGAGAAATCCTTGTGCAGACAGTGGTGAAACGCGACCAATAGAGGGCGAACATCTAAAAGAAATACAAGATGTTTAGATGCTCATTCTGAAGGTTTCGAAGTAAGAGCTGCATGGTAGCAAGTTCCACCGGCTCTCAGTGCTTTGCTCCCGGCTCTGTTACAGTCTTGCAAATGGTGCAAATCCTGTTACACAATTTCTATGATTGATCAAGCGTCCATTAAAACCACTTTTTCAATATCTTTATCAACATTATCAACGTAAAGTGGGGGTACTTCAATGGAGTCACGAAGGAGTGTCGGGAAAGACTCTCTCGATATATTCATATTTTGACTTTAATGGTTCCTAAATATATCTAGTTTAAAAAAAAGTCTGATTCGTGAACAGACTGAACGCATATGCTAGCCCTCGTTTCTTTCAAGTATGGCAAACAGTTGCGTACAATGTACAAGGCTGAAAATGCATAATACACGGCTGTTTATGAATCACTAGGAAAATAGCACTTTTTTAGGTTTTTTTTTCAACTGCTATGGTTATGAGTTAGAATGATTTCGTTTCAACATTTAAGTACATCAAAGGTTCTTCCGGACTCTTTTTTACACCTTTCACGTTGTAATTGATCGCTGTGTATTTGCCTAACTTTTAGTAGCGTATCTTATGGTGGAAAAAACCTTCAAATCCACCGCCGCCACGTTTTCGGAATAATTCGATATCAATCCACATTTACACATGTATGTCATCTAGTTGTGGCCTTCATCGTTGGTGGGAAATTACGGGAGTGATGCGCCCGTTTTGCCTTTTCTCAAAACGTTTTTATTAAACGTGGACGTGTTAGAGTGTATAAAACGGTTTCAGTTTTTTATTCCATTGATTTTTTGTTTTTGTTTTGATTTTTTGATTTTTTTAACGTTTCCACAGTGCATGGAGCACTCGTGCTTTTATTTTCTTAATCATAACATATTTATAACATAGTATTAAGAATATTCATTTTTGTTATTGTTGATAAGTTACAAAGAAAAATTCATGCCTCAATCAGAGAGTCACATATACCATCAAATATCGTTTAACCTTAGCTTAGTGGTTTTTTATTCCATTGATAGTGCTTCCATTATTGACCCCATTATTTGAATTCTGGTAAAAAATCCATATACAATTACAGATATAGATACAAACACAGATATGTGTTTATACGAATTGCAGATTTGGGCAAGTCATATCCTCTAACATCTGACTGTAGGATTTCAGATAAACAGCGCCACCGTTTTTAAAACACGTACAGCCACCGTCCGCATGATTATAAACTACGACCGTAGCTCATGTGACTGCTCGCTCTGACTCAAATCCGATGTTAGCTATAGTTGATCTCGAATACGACGTAAAATGTGTAAGATGTCAGTAAATGAAATTGAGAAGAAGAAAAAAAACTAAGCAAACAAAACTAACATCACGATTAACGCTTGGTTCGTAACTCCTTGCGTGCTTTTTCTTGTGATCCTCCCGTTTCCTTCCTTATTCCAAACGCTCCCTTAAAATGCTTTTTCTTCTACAGTTTGCATGCTACAATCGCCAGTATTGGTCAAAAGATTTCTTATGACAATGTGCATAGGGTCTTCAGCGATTATAAGTTGCAGGTCACGAGGGGTCATTGAACTTTACAGGGTAAAAGTTAAGACATGGTCCGACTTGAACCGGACTTGTTTCATCTTGTTTGGTTTGATAAGCCAAGAAAATAAGTCAATAATTACAACAAGGTCAAAGGTCAATGAGGGGTCGCTATAGGTCAAATTGTGAATCGTTGCCCATTTTACTTAAAACGCTACTTGTCTGAGAGGAATTGACTGATGACCATCAAAATTGGTCAAAAGATTCCTTTGATCCATGCACATGTCTTCAGTGATTAAAAGTGACATGTCATATGGGGTCACTAGGGGTCATTGAACTTTACTGGGGTAAAAGTTAAGACATGTTCCGATTTGAACCAGATGAATTTCATCTTGTTTAGTTTGATGGGCCAAGAAAATAACTTAATCATTACAACAATGTCAAAGGTCAATGAGGGGTCACTATAGGTCAAATTGTGAATTTTTGCCCATTTTACTTAAAATGCTATTTGTCTCAGTAGAATTGACTGATGCTTGTCACAATTGGTCAACAGATTCCATGTCCATGTATTTATAGGCTTTTTCAGCGATTAAAAGTGACAGTCATTAGGGGTCACTAGAGGTTATTGACCTATACAGGGGTAAAATGTAAGGCATGCTCGGACTTGCTGCATCTGTCTTTTGATAAGACAAGAATAAATGTTAATCATGACCTCAACAAGAGGTCATTTTTGGTAATTGACCTATATAGGACTAAAATGGAACACATGATTGGACTCGTTGCATCTTATGTCATTTGATGAGCCAAGAAAAAAGTCAATTGTGTTCTTGGGGTCACTATCAGTCAATGACATATGAAGGGCTAAAATGTTTAAACAATGCTCTGATTTAACCAAGGAAGCCAACATCGGTGCTTCTTGAAGCACAATTAGCTCTAGTTACCAGTAGTTAACAACCTGACAGTGCACCACCAACAGTGTGGATAGTTACAATAAGACTACAATAGCAAGCACATGGGAAGAAAACGAAGCCAAACAAATTTCTATATCTATATCTATCTATATGTCTGTAGCTGTATCTGTTGCTGTATCTGTAGGGGAGATGCGGGAGAGTTGAGCCACCGGGAGAGTTGAACCACCCCTATAACTCGAAAAGTAGTAACTTACTAAAATTTATATTGGCATTATATATTGTTATATAGCATCAATACGACATTCTTAGTGTTAAACTCTTCTGTCATGTGTGCTCAGTATCAAAGATACCTAAACAAAATCATTTTTTTCACTTTTGAGTGAAAAATAGAAAAATAAATGTTTTGTCTTTTTCCCCATAGCAAGACTTAGAATATAATAGCGGTAATTTGTTTATTAAAGGGGGTATATATTACCATTATTTTAGAGAACTATTGTAAACTACCAAAGGTTCTACACCAGACAGGATTGGGTTATTTACAAAATGGTCACCATGAGGAGAGTTGAGCCAATTGGTCATGGGGAGTGTTGAGCATAGGGAAAACATGTAGTAACATTTTGATTTTTGGACTAAAGGTGAAAAATGTATAATAAATGAGAGAAAATATTATTTTGTGCCATGATAATAACAATTGAGCACCATATTTACTTTAAGGATTAATAAATCAAAAGTTGAAAAAATATGATTTTGTTTTTTTCACCAGCCATTGACTTATCATGCTGGCTCAACTCTCCTGTAATGGTGGCTCAACTCTCCCATACTCTAGGGAGAGTTGAGCCACTTTACCATTTTTTTTCAAACCTTTTGTATAAATAAGCCTTAACTGCTATCCCAACTGTTATTGTTTCACAACGAAAACAACACTCTAAAGTTTATCTTACACTAATTTTTTACAGGTTTGTACTTTTCTTCCGCATATGGTGACACAAAATATAAAAAATGGCTCAACTCTCCCGCATCTCCCCTATATCTGTAATTGTATCTGTATCTGTATCTGTATCTGTATATGTATCTGTATATCTACATGTATGTATCTATATCTGTAGTAACTGTAGGCCTATCTGTAGCTGTATCTGTATGTGTATCTGTATCTGTATATGAAGAGCTTTGTTGCAATAAGGGCCACCAGACCACCCCCACGTGTTACTCATTTTGCATTAGTGAATCTGAATTGACAAGTCCATGGGATTAATCAAATTATTGTATGGTTGCGTTCATTGTTTCTATATGACTTGGATTAGTGCATCCATGCACGCCAATTGAGGCACAAACAATACAAGCCAAATAATGAATAGCCATCCATTCAATAATGCAAAATGTGTAACAGGTAGAAGTGGATGTAGGCCCTTTTGCAACACAGCTCTTCAAATGTAGCTGTATTTGCATATGTATCTGTACCTGTATGAGTAGCTGTATCTGTATCTGTAGCTGTAGCTGTAGATGTAGATGTAGATGTAGCTGTAGCTGTAGCTGTAGCTGTTGCTGTAGCTGTAGCTGTAGCTGTAGCTGTTGCTGTAGCTGTAGCTGTAGCTGTTGCTGTAGCTGTAGCTGTAGCTGTTGCTGTAGCTGTAGCTGTAGCTGTAGCTGTAGCTGTAGCTGTAGCTGTAGCTGTAGCTGTAGCTGTAGCTGTAGCTGTTGCTGTAGCTGTAGCTGTAGCTGTAGCTGTAGCTGTAGCTGTAGCTGTAGCTGATGCTGTAGCTGTATTCGTATCTGTTTTCTGAGTTACAGTGAACCAATTCATTGGCCAATCAGAGCTCCTTTTTTGAGAGTTACCAGTTTGATTTCTAATCAGTTCATTAACTTTGTTACTGTCTGTTGGGCTATTATTCACATTTGCTCTCGTTCTCCTTGCTCTATCAGCTGCTTTTGACACTGTGGATCATTGTTTTTTAATCAAGCGTCTTCAGCAACTTGGATTAAACGGAACAGTGCTTCAATGGTTTGCATCTTATTTGTTAAATATATCTCAATCTGTTCAAATTCATGATAAATGTTCTGCTCCATCTAACCTTCAATATGGTGTACCTCAAGGTAGTGTGCTCGGACCGGTTTTATTCTCTTTGTATACATGTTCCCTCGGTGAAATTATGTGCAAATACAATCTTGATTATCATTCCTATACCGACGACTCGCAAATGTATGTGTCTTTCAAGCCTACTCAAAGTGATGCTGATTGTGCACTGAATAAGCTGGAATCATGTGTTACTGAAATACGCGAGTGGATGACTGACAACTTTTTGAAACTGAACGATGACAAAAGCGAAATCATTGTATAGATCTAAATGTCTACGTGACAAAGTAAATATACCCCATTTACGTATTGAGAATTCTTCTATTGTTCCAGCAAGTAAAGTTCGCAATTTAGGCGCTTATCTTGATATGGACATGACACTGAATCATCATATTTCTGAGATTTGCAAATCATCTTCTTTTCATCTTCGTAACATAGGACTTATCAGAAAATACCTCACAAATGATGTTACTGAACAACTCGTCCATGCATTTGTTACATCGCGCCTTGGCATGGGAAATTCTCTGCTTTATGGACTCCCAAATCTCAAGATCAAGCGTCTCAGTCGCTTACAAAATATAGCTGCTATAAATATCACACGCACCAAACGAACGGAGCATATCACACCAGTTCTAAGAGATCTACATTGGCTTCCAATAAAGGACAGAATTATCTTCAAAATACTTATTTATGTTTATAGATCAACTATTAATCTGTCACCATTGTATATCTCAAATCTTCTAACTCCATACAAGCAAGATAGACAATTGCGTTCGAACAGCAAAATACTTTTCACTGAACCGCGATTTGCAAAATCCTGTGGATCACGTTCTTTTCTATGTGCTGCACCTCGCTTATGGAATAAGCTTCCTGAGTGTGTAAAAACTGCAGAATCTGTGGATTCATTCAAAACATTGTTAAAGACTTTAATGATGAAATCTGAGAGTGATTTCTTTGATTAATGTTTTGTGAATTCAGTATCATGTTCTTAATCCTAATCCTTAATCCTCTTCAATTTTAGACATTGTTCATGAAGATCGGTTAATAATTGAGAACACTATTTATAAGGATAGAACAAAGCGCAGTAGTACATTTTCACACTTTGGTTTTGAACACGCAGGACCGTGTGACAAGTATGTGTATGGGCTGCATTGATCAATTGAAGCATCCCCAATCCTCTTCTTACTATAAACCGTGAGTTAGTTCGAGGCTGCGTGTCAACGAACAAAATGTTAAAAGGAAAAACTGACTTTGTTTTCGTTTTGGGCACATAGCTGAGTTAATATTCATACAATCTTCACGTGTACTATTTCAAATTGAAGAGTAGATATTTCCTTTCAACTTTATAATTTAAAAATTTAACGTACGAGCTATTATAATAGTTTTGAAGTTGAGAGCATGTTAATTACCTGGTCATATGTACTCTATATCTGTATCTGTACCTGTATCGCATCTATATACATGTATTCTATATATCTGTACCTGTATCATATCTATATACATGTACTCTTAGGGCCCACAGTGGGCCCTCATGAAAAAAAAATCGCACGGTCGTGCAGTGCCCCCCTCAGAATTGGTATTGGTGCGATTTGGTGTGTACTTTTGACCAATATTTTATTGAAAAGCAATCACTTTCCCCAGTTTCTTCTCTTTTATTCCCCTTCTTCTTCTTTTCTGTCTTTGCGACGCGCCTGATATACATGTAATCTATATAGATGTATCTGTACCTGTATCACATCTACGAGGGTCATTCAATAAGTTCTACCTCCTACCTCATAGCTTTGCTATTATACAAGCCAGTCGTCTACAATTGAAGCTTTGAATCTCAGCTACAAAATCATAGTAAATTGGTGTGAATACTTATTGTACTTTTCTGGATATGCAGTAAAAACCAAACTCCTAAGTGCTATTCATTTGGCCAATTCTAAGAGACAAAATGTACCTATCGGTCAATTAAAATCGTTCTAAGTTACAAATATCTCTTGAACAGACTTTAAGCAATACAAGTGACTGATTTGTTGGCGAAAAATACCCTCTAATTAGCCAAAACAAAACCAGGACAGCCATCAATTTTAACCCTACCCTAGAGAATCGCTGCAAAAGTAGTTATTTGCTTTTCATAGGAACTAAGAGATCTTCATTATACAGGACTAAATGGATATATTTCAAGTCTCTCGAAGGTATATTTTTCTATCACTGACTACCTGATTAACTATTCTAAATGTTGCATATAAGGAAAACTGATAAAGTAACTATCATGTTAAGATTCAACATTCGAGGCATCACTGTGGCTTGACTTGTAACAATGAACATTTGACTGAATATCAGTATTCCAGTATGCTAAAGGCGTGTCAATACATTCCAGTTGATATTATACCATTTGCGTGCTACAAAGGTTAATATTGCCTACAATCTGATTTATACATGATAGCATAGCATTATATTCCGAAATCATCTATTGTTTTCTATTTTCAGTATTTAAATCGGGCAGTTATACCTAATCATACAATACCGAGAGAAAACGAAAAAACATGTATTTATCTTTGGGGTAATTTTCCGTGTCCGTTGTCCAAAATCTCTCTCTAATTTTGATTGTATCATGACAAAAGTGAAATAGGTATCAATTAGCATTTACTATAAATATGTAGCTATGATTCAGAGCTATAATCATGACAATGTCATGAGGCTGTCATTCATATTAGCGATGTTATGAGTGAGGAGGTAGAACTTATTGAATGACCCTCGTATATACATGACATTGTACCCTGTATCTGTACCTAATCTGTTTACAATTATAATACGAGAGCTGTTTCATAAACAGGCTATCCCAAAATGATTAATACCTATCATAGCCCAAAATGTCATTATTATTATTTTTATAATGAAATCCAATGATAATGTTTTTCATCATCGAATATCCTAATGACTGGTTATACAAAGTCGGTCGACTTACAAATACACGGTATAGTTATTACCATGCAATTAATCATTTTAATTGCTGCATTAGTTGGAAAACTACATCAGAAATGTGCAATTTCAAATGGCACCATATTCGCTAATCAGCTTGATCGCGTGCCTATGGTATACCTCATCCATCTAGCTCTCTCCACATACAAAGGATCAAGTTGACATTAATTCATCATTACCTTGTTTATATATTCAATCATGGCATCTATTGTCTGTTTTCTAGAAAATACCGGGGCATCATACGATGTTGAATTCGTTCGTGTGGTTTTTTTATAGCCATCGTTTCATGTCACTTTTTACCAGGCTCTGGTGACGCAATCCAGAGTATTATCTACAAAATTCTTCTTCTGACTTTCAAGGCAATGCACGATCTTGCTCCATCATATATCTGTGAACTTTTGCAACACCATAATGCAAATCGCGTTTTACGCTCGGCATCACAATTCCGCCTCCACGTGCCTAGATCATCTACTTCGTCATACGGTATGAGAGCTTTTTCGACCTATGTTATGGAATAATTTGCCTTTGACTGTTAAAAATGCAATTTCCGTCTCTTCATTCAAACGTGCTCTCAAGACTCACCTTTTCTCATGATCCTATCGGACTCTCTATTTTGTATCATTTTACGTTCCTGTGTGTGCATCAATGCTCCATGTTGCTTTTATATTCTTTGCCTTCCCTTCTTTTATGTGTATTTTTGTGTACAGCGCTCTGAGGTTTTTATACATGTTGCGCTTTGTAAATACGTTATATTATTATTATTATTATTATTATTATTATTATTATTATTATTAAGTAAGTTGAGCAGCCTGTGATAAAACCATACCGCGTTTGAATCACTTTTCGCATTGGCCAAGCGATAGGCTATTCATCCAGTTGAAACCCATACACCCCCTATAGAAAACATGACCGTAATCTTCCACACAGTGAGTGTATCAAATGGAGACACACCCATTCAGGTAGTGATATAAATTTACACTCCCTATGGGAAGATTAAGATAACGTCTTCCATAGGGGGGCGTCAAATGGAATAGCCAAATGACAGTCTGTCTTGGCGTAAAACATCTTTGAAAATGTCAAAATACCGACCAGGGTTTTTATGTTTTCAAATCAGACAATATCAACAATACTCTTTACCCCCCCCCCCCCCCCCAAGAAAAATTTTGACAATATAGCATATAAACTCCTCACAAAAAGTATCGAGACACTTAAAAATGATCCAATAACTAACGGCCCGAAAGGGTATAGATTAATCGAAGCAAATAACCCAGTACATAATTTTGTTCTGCGTATTTTGACATCTCGATTGTTGAGATATGATGTTGCGGAGCGGAGTGAATGTCATATCAATGGTCGTAGATCCAGTTTCAAAAGTGACAATCATCCCTATAGATAGACATGATAGATGCAGGTTTGCATTTTTTTTAAATGATTAGGTTTATGCTTTATCACTGTTTATACACGTGTACAAAAATGCAACATACACTCAGAAAATGAAGATACTGTCTTTCTATTACAACACAGAGTCATTGTTTTCATTCAACTTCTACTCTGCCATGATTTTATCTTTATGTTCAGTACTTCGTGTGTCCACTATCATTTGTCCAACGTGTGTAAAGCATAAACCTTAATCATTCAAAACAGTATGCAGACCTGCTTCTATAGGACGATTGTCACTTTTGAAACTGCGCCTACGCCCATTGAAATTACACTAACTCCGCTCCGCAACATCGGATCTCAGCAATCGAGATGTCAAAATACGCACAACAAAATCATGCACTGGGTGATTGGCTTCGATTAATCCATTCCCTTTTGGGCCGTTAATTAGTGGATCATGTCCCGATACTTTTTTTTTGAGGAGTTTATTTCGTTTTCTGATAAAAATACCTATCTGGTGTTGAGCTTCAGTTATATATATGAATTTACACTCTGTGTAATTACAACCATGACAACATTTAAGCACAACTATTCCGCAATAAATATACACGTACATGTACATGTATATTCCTAACAACAACATTGATTTCATCATACAGGGTGAGTCAAAAAAAAGTTTACCCAACTTCAGCGATTTTTTTAGAAAAAAGTATTCGGTTGTTTTCAAGACAATTAGTACGGTATAAAGACAAATCAATTAGCTTTAATATGAATTTTATTTGGTTTAGATTGGTTGAAGGAAACTTATTTTACGCTGTTTTGAATAAAAGTGACCAATTTAACGTCCGAACACGCTTCCAGATCTTGACCATTATATTTCATAAGATACGACCAATAAAAAATAACAATACCGACAGCGAAAGGATCAATTCCTTTGTTATGAAATGATTAAAGTGTGGTAATTGTGTCATAAATAGGCCTTAAAGCTGTCTATTGTTTTAATATATTAGGAGACAATTTTGAACAAGTCTATTGTCTACTTAATTCTTTTAATAAACAAGATGTGTAATGCTTTACATCATAATCCTAGTAAACATTATTAAGCTCGTTAAGCTTGAAATTAAAAACCGTGTTTTTGGTGAAAACACATCTTCTGTACAGAAATAGTCATATTTACTTAACGGTATCATCAAATAGCGTGATTTATTTTCCAGATGGTAGCAAAGAAATGGCGCAATCATTTAAAGTTTTGTTTGCCTTAATTTTGTGGTCAAAAATATTTTTTTCAATTTTTTCAATTAGGGTAAACTTTTTTTTGACTCACCCTGTATGGCATCACACGGAATTTTCATGGCACCATGATAAATGAATCGCAATAGATGAGCGAGTAGGAAATACACTTTTAGCATGCGTGGTGTTATGCGCATGCACGGCCAGCGGGCGCGCATAGATGCACACGTTTGTCTAATCCGACATAAATCCCTTTCCGTGCGAGAATGTAATCCACTATAAGGTAGCCTAAATCCTCTATAATTTTTTAAAAATATTTACTTGCATTATAATGAAAAGCTTGCTTCTGGCAATGTCAGGGATGAACTTTCAAGTTATTATTTGATTGTCCACTGCGCTCCAGTGCAAATTGTCATTGAAATGGTAGAATAGGTTTTCAAGAAACGTTTACCAATTATGTTCTGTAGATGTTGAACAAGATTTACTTACAGAAATACTCGAAGACAACCATGGTTTAACTTTCTTCTTGAAGTCATTTAAGTATAGTAATTGATTCAGACCGTACTGCCATGCTCAGACATAAGGAACTGGTAATTCAATGGTACTCAAAGTCACATTGGTGACCCGTCACATCAAAATGGACATGTTGGAGGTACGACTCCAATTTGAGTTACACATATAAGCTGAAAGAGCACATTCTAAGCTTTAAATTGATACCTTGTTGAAGGAAATCAGACTTTGGAATCACAAGATATATAGATATATATTCAAGAACCATATTTTTTACTTTTCTTTTCTTTATATTTCAATAACTTTATTGGCTTTTATTTCCAAACTGTGTTTGCCGACAACATGTCCTTTTTGATGCGACTGGTTGGTGTTAATCTTAAACACGGCTATTAGTTTTACCAATGCAAAACAGATTTGTCAGAATTTCCAACTTTCAATATCTATTTCACGGATAGTCAGCATGTTTGTACTTATCTTAATGCATTTCTCATAGGGATTCCAAATATGGTGTTGAAAATCAATAATTTTGACATTTCTGAAACATTTTGTGTGCCGTGCTGTCGAGTGAAAAGTGTTATAATGGAAACAAATACGTGCAGATCGCAGTTTATCGGCATGATGGGTTGATAAGGCATGTTGACACCCGTACCGATGCTGATAGAATATGTAGAATCTTCAATGGTCCAGATTACATTATCTCTTCTTGATACTGAGTGATGATAGACATTAATGTGCAATTGTAAGTGAATATAGACGTGCCTCCCACTCAAATTGGAAGACCATAACTCGGCCCTTAACTACAAATAATAACGGTATGCTGTTACTAGTAAATAATCGAGTATTGTGCAATTATCTCGCATAGCAAGACATTTGGGGGAAAGTGTACTTTAGGTCCCATATTGTGGACTGGACTAGTATGGTCCGATACTGGAACACCCAGTATCGTCCGATACTGGTACAAAGTCAGTGTTCCAGTATCAATCGATACTGGGACATAACAAATTTTCCAGTATCGGGCGATACTAGAAATTAAAATTATGTACCAGTATCGTTCAATACTGGGACAAATCTCATTGGTATCACGTGTAGGCCTACCATGCAGTATCGCCCGATACTGGAAAATAAAAATGTTCCAGCATCGCTCGATACTGGACCACATTTGGTGTTCCAATATCAACCGATACTGGAACAGTAAAATCGTACCAGTACCTAAAGTACACTTTTCCACATACATTGACATCCAACGACGCATTTTTATAAAATATCCTTTTCTGATAGTTTTATAGGCCTATGGCTATTTATCTACAACAAAATACTTCAACATTGAAACATTGACTTTGATCGTGCGACATACTATATCTTCATGCATTCACTATGATGCAGTAAATGTCCAACACTCGAGGGTCAAAATGGACTGTAAATAGTGTTGATGCTGTCATCAAGACCTTAATGTGTTCATAAGCATGACTTTTACACAATTAAAGCGCCATTAAACGGACAGTACTTACGTTCTCTATAGGCATTAGATTTGTGTTTAAGTGTATAAAAGCCTTGTAACGTTTTTCTTACTACCCAATGTAAATAGCCTCGCGCAAATTCAGGTTCACATAGCTCGACGGGCACCTCGTCCGCTGTTAAAAACTGCGTGAAAGTCACGCAGAGTGAAACGTATGAATATTGATGAGACGAGCCCGCCACGCTTAAAGTGGTGTTCAGTACGGCGAATCTCTCATCGGGATAGGACGTATATCGTGATTGAAACACGTTATAGTTTGCTTAGTAGTTGTTAGATGGAATAAAGACGTAGATTGGCATCAATTGTGCTCCAATAGTTGTCGGTGTCTAATATCTAATAACGGACGTCGGTTTGGAATGTATGGTGTCATTGATGATGAATGCATCTATATTGTTAGTTATGCGTTGCCAAACACGCGGATGATATATCCTTAAAAATATACGGTGCAAGTTTTCATATCTTCATTGTATTTCATCGTGTGCAGTTAACTCATAAATAGAGTATTGAATCGTCCACACCAAGTGTGAATCACATCACATCACATGTTCAGCAACAGTAAGTGTGGAATCATCGTTGCTGACTTTGGAATACTTATCTTTCAACACATTAACAGAACGGGATCGATACATCGTTGCTGACTTTGGAATACTTATCTCTCAACACATTAACAGAACGGGATTGATACATCTATGTTCAGCAGCAGTAAGTGTGGAATCATCGTTGCTGACTTTGGAATACTTATCTCTCAACACATGTATGTTCAGCAGCAGTAAGTGTGGAATCATCGTTGCTGACTTTGGAATACTTATCTCTCAACACATTAACAGAACGGGATTGATATATCGGTGCATCTGAGAGGATTAAGCTGGTATAATCTTTAACAATGGGTTTAATCACTTCATTACGGATTGTGTTAATCTGGTTTGGAATCTTCCTCCACGTTACCTTAGCAACCAGTAACGCCGTAGTAACAGCAACAGCACCCGTAGACCCTGTACCAGAAGGTGGAATCTTCTCCGTTCATTGTCATGTCTGGAATCTTGAAGAAGGTCAAGAGGTCACGCTGTTAAAGATGCTCTCAAGTGGTCGAGCTGAGAGGATAGCCCTTCATGATACAATCATGGTACCAGATGAGAGGATGTTTCTTGCTGTTAGACAACTTAACGATGGAAGTATGGTGTATTTTCTCTCAGTCATCGAAGCTAAAAGGGACGATGATCGTGACTACCAGTGTAAAATTATAGACACAGCTGGGTCTTTCATAAACTTGCCTTCCGATTCAGTTCATATTGGAGTTATTTATTACCCAGAAGCTGATCCTGAGTGCGGAACCAATGGACCATTGACCATCTGGGAACATTCTCTCGTCAACCTGAACTGCACCTCTGTGTCAGCTAATCCTATTGTTACGATACAATGGTACAGATCCGGATCAGCTTCCGTTTTGAGATCAAAGGAATCTGCTGTCGGTGACCGTGTCCATTCTTTGATGTCATTCAGAACTTCGATACATGATCATAACGCAGTTTTCATATGCGAAGTGTCTAGTTCCGCGTTTCCAGATGAGATTAAAAGCTGTCACGTCGGTCCACTGAAGGTAATACCTTTACGCGATTCTTCAGGTTCATCTTCACCTAATAAACCAAGAACAAATATTGATGATCCATTTTTACCCATCAGCCAGGACACTGACTCCTCAAATCCCACCATCACAATCAAGAGACCGCCCCAAGATAACACAAGACTGCACTCAAGTATGTTTATCTACAAAATCCAAGAATCAAACTGGATCCTAGCGACCATATTTACCGGTTGTGCAGCGTTTTTATTTCTCATCTTGGACTGGCATTGTTTGTAAAGTACTTAAACACTCGTTCATCATACCACTAGACCGAGATATATAGCGACCCAAAAGGGGACGACTGATGGATATATTCTGAACTGGAGTGTAAGCAGGCTGAGGCGAAAATGTATATGACATTACAAAATAAACAACATGCGTTAATAGTGGGACCACAAGATGACAATCCGGGTGAACGGTACGATCCCATCATGCCTAGCGTTCAGCAGATGTGAAGTGCATTCTTTCAAAATAAGCTTTGATGTCATATAACACCGCCAATAATAATATAACTCTGAATTGAATGATGTGTATATTTGATAGCGTAGACGATGTGGAAGTGTTTATAAATCTGAAGTATGTTTGTACAATTTCCTTTGCAAAGTACTTCAGATATTGAAATATCAAACTAGCATTGTCGGAGTTATGATGAATTGAAAGATGTGCAGAACAAATAATCATTGAATATGTAAAAATGATTATAAACCTAAACCGTCGTTGATAGGCAAGACGTGTAAATTTAAAAGGACAGTTTCAAATGTCATTCCACGTAATAAAGCGGGCTCTAATTAATTTCAAGTGTGAAACGCGAGGTCCGAGAAAAACACGAATCGGAGGGCACGCAAAATATATAATAACATTTTAAGAGACAATCTGAAAAGTATAGTGACCGGCAATAATGACAATCGGGCGAAGCGTATAATAAGCAGGAATTCAAGGTGTATCAAAAAACGCAATTAAAAGATTCAATACATTTTATACAGCCTTATACGGATACCCTCTGACATGCATTCGTTTCTTTATAAGTAAAGTCCATTAAAATGGACTATAATCACGATACTAATGTCACCTGGAATATGTTGGTTCTGTTACACGCTGACAGTAAGAACGCTCTTAGTTCTATTCAAAGCATGAGCAACGCATGCTGTCGAGGGCTCAGAATTAAAATGTTGACCATTTTGATAAAAAGACTATTGAAGATTTGAACTCTTTAGGGAGATTGAGATAAGGCCTTGTGATACTGGCTCATAACTTTGGAAAATGGTTGCGTTATGGATTAAGGCTGTACTGGAAAGAGAATTTCTTTCTGAACATTTGATACCAAAATCTCATTTTTGAAAAAATGAAGACGAGGCCCTTGTGTTTCTGAGCCCTCGATGTGTTGCCAATAGGAATGTATTTTTGGATGATTCCCTATCAGAAAGCATATCATAGTTCAGTACGCAATCAACACACACAAAGACAAACATTAGGGAATGGTATGCTTTTCTTTGTATTCTGAGCAATGGTAATGCTTTTCTGAAAGGAACTGTCACAATCATCAGTCCTTCCATAAAACATCACGAGTTGTTCTAAATAGGAAAAAACACCACATATCATTCAGGTTTTAGAGTTATCACTTTCCACGCGGCAGGCGTCTGCATGCAGATGACATTCAAAATTTCACAAATGTTCAAAATTATTGAATTCATTACCATGAGAAATACATTGAAATAAGTCCAAACATGCCTAGTAGGCCTATTATTTCAGTAATCATTGAGGTACACTTTGAAAATTGGAAAATGTTTTCTGACAAATTTGCTTAGAATAATGGTAAAACTATAAAGTAAATACCGCGTGGAAAGTGTTACTGTTAGGTATTATTTGAACTTATGCCGTATTGGGATCAGTCTATGGACAATATTTACGCCTTGGTTAGATTGGGCTAATCCATTTGAAATCCATACACCGCCCCCCCCCCCCAAAAAAAAACCTATGGAAGATATGACCTTAATCTCCCATACAGGGAGTGTATGTAATGAGTCACAAGTGGCGTATAACCTTCTACGGGGGGGGGGGGGGGGGGGTGGGGATGTTTGTCTTGAGGAAGATCTTTTACAGTAGGTGTATGGAGTTTAACTGGTATAGCCCGTATTGATTTAATTAATTCCGTTAATTGGCTGTTGCAACGTATCTATTGTATAATGTCTTAAACACTTTCCACGCGGGTGCTATGTGTCTGCAGACGACATTCCAAAATTTCACAAACATTCAAAAAATTCAAAATTAATTGAATTGTATTACCATATTTGGAATCACCGTGAGAAATGCATTGGAATAAGTACAAACATGCCTAGTATTGGTTAAGCATTCCTTGAGATAGCCCTTGAAAGTTTTGAAAGGTTTCTGACAAATCTGTTTTGTATAATGGTAAAAACCAATAGCCGCATGGAAAGTGTTAATAAAAGAGGCGCTGTGAATTCAGCAACAGTGTACTTGAGACAACATCTCTGTCTTCCTAAATTATAACACAAATCCCAACCATTATTTTCATTTTTTTAGACTAGAAATTTGACGATATTTTGTAACATTATAAAAATTAAAAAAACTATCCTTTGAAACATGCAAACACACCTACAGGTTTGTAGTTCTCTCCTGCATATAATTATAATGAATCTCTTCAGCAGTATTTTTGTCTTGAGGGTTGAGATTAGCGGCTGGAATAGACGTGAATCTCAGATTGCGGGAATGCAATCCTACTTGTTTTCAAAAAAACTACATCTTCAATCCACTAGTAAGCTCCTGAATGCCAGCAGGTAGCTACGCGATATTCACGCGCGAGAAATCAGTCCCTAAGGTGGCCATGAAGTCGTCACTAAAAAAAACCGCAGTCTAGCGTGGTCGCTACCGTAGCTCCCGGAAAAACTTTTACGTCGCAGGGGATTTACAGCAATGGTGCATCGCGTGTTAATGCCTTTGCGCGCTGACGGGATACTTTTCAAACTATTCCTTTTTAATAGGCAGTTGTGTTTTCTAAAGTATCAGTTAACAAAGACTTGGGATGTTTGTGTGACCTGAAATGCAATTTCCATACATAGTCTGATTATCAATACGGTACCTTAAATTAGTAAAATGTAGGATTTTGTTTTCATGGATTTTCTTAATATCTGAATATTGCATGGGCAGCGCAGACGACACCATTTAGTCCATTTGATAATCAAGAACGTAGATGGTTAATACACACACATATAGTTTGCGGCTGACTGGATGGTGGACAAAAGTAGTCTTTCATTACAAGATAGCTTGAAAAGCTTAGGGCACCAGTTCATGTTTCATCTCTGCTTTATGTGTGTGACTACATATAGAGCATATTCTTGAAGAAGCTTTGTTCGGAAAAAGGACTCGTATTTTGCTGTAAGTGCAAATTCCTACGTTATGAACTAACCTCTCATAAGCACAAGTACAACGCTGTGAAATTGCTTTCACATGACGCAAAAAGAGTTTATTAAATATTGCGTATACGTTGAAGTGTTGTGAGAAACGCTTTCCTACAGCGCAGATGAAAATGAAATGCTAACTGAATTGAATTAGTAGTCGTTGAATCACTGTTATTAATAAACGGTAATATAATTAAACCACCCTTTTTGCGTCAATTATTGCAAAATTGAACGTTTACATATTAAGTGGTCGAAGAATTATTGAAATATGTTGGCATTTTTTGTCACTATATGTTATCACATTAATAAGCTAAATTGTATTGTGTTCAATATTATAGTTGTATATCATTAGATTAATTATACGTCAAGCGTGTATAACTTTTATTAAAAACCGCCTGCCGTGTCGTTTAATGTAAATCGAACATCAGAAACGTTTGCAAAGTGAAAAAGTGTTTTTAAAATTCAAAGTCCCATAATGGGAAAAGGTAGCGTTCATTTAAATTTTAAATACACATTGTTAAACAGAGATCGAATCGACAACATTGATCATGTTCATGTAAGTTCAACAAGATCGTTGGTAAAATACAAGTAACGTCACATTACATATTGGGATTAAAGGCATATTATGGATCTTTTCCAGAGAGCGCCCTCTATTCATGATTTTTTTTGGAAAGTAGATTATTTGCAGATTTACATTTCTGATCATAAATCGTACATACATTCCAAGTTACAGGAGCGATACGATTCCTAATTACCTCAAAATCATGGTTTTAGAGTGATTAGAGTGAAAATATAAACTGTCGGTGTTATCCCGACAGTTTATTTTCACTCTAAAACTATGATTTTGAAGTAATTATGATGAATCATATCGCCCTGTAACTTGGAATGTATGTACGATTTATGATCAGAAATGTAAATCTGCAACAAAATCTTCTTTCAATTTTTTTTCGATGTTGAGGGCGTTCCCTGGAAAGATCACATAATATACCTTTAAGGATCCGAGTGAAAGAGTTAAAATTTGAGTATTTTCAACTCCAAGCAAAAACCCTGTTCAAAATAATTATATTGTGCTGATGTTGGCTTTTCTTTTGCTTCAAATAGACGAGGAGTTGTGAACTGAAAGCAAATAAAGACCAACGAGGGTGTTTACAAATTTGACAGAATCTGCAGCAAATTATCAGACGCATCGGAGAGAAAAGGGTTCTTAGGAGCTGAAATATTTCTAGTATTTTTTTCTTCTCATTCGGATCTATTATTGAAATATTGGCTTTGCTCAAATCTTCAAATTGACAGATTAAAATGATGTCAGGGCAGGGTACAAGTAGTTTTAACTATACCATTAAATCATACCTTGTCACACACAAATTACGTTTACTGGTGGATTGAAAGCTATTGATATAATAATTTGGTCATATCTAATGTAACACTAACAATAAACTATACTGCTTTACAGTTATTTAAACCTTTTGCAGCATCTTGGATATTTTAAAAAACTCAAACTCGATATACAGCCCCTAGGCTTTTTCATAGGAAAGTAGTGAATGTTGTCCCATTAGATTTGGGGGTATTGGTATCACGGTATCACATGGTCATTTACAATACAAAACTATTTTTTTAGGTTATTTAACATCAACTTAACCATTCTGGCAGCCATTTTGGAAAGTGATACAGAGTCAAAATTGTCACAGAGGTGTGGGCCTTATATTTAAAAGCAATAGCTTAGCAGTTTAGAACATACTAACATTTGGTGAATGGGGTGTAATAAATACTCTTTACAATATCTATTTTAGATTATCATACACTCATGTAGACTATTTCGACATCCCATCGTTACAATTATTTGTTCATCATACATTTCGGTTGATATTATGCCATTTTATGGAATTTTGACCATATGACCATTTATTTGGCGGCCATTTTGGTTTTAAAGGGGCATAGAGAGATTTCTCAAAAATGAAATTCAACTGTTTTACATTGTTTATATACCGGGTGGTTCAAAAAAAAGTTGACCCAAGTTCAAAGTAATTTTTCAACCACATTTAAAGTTTCAGATAATTTCTGTTTGCTGAGTCTTAATCAGCAGTAAGTTTTGAAATTATCCTGAAAGATGGCGCGTTTAACTTGTTTGGTTCTTCAGATATGGTTCATTACAGAAAACATGTACAAAACTGACTTGTCCACGGGAGCGTTATTTAGTTTTTGTCTTAAACAAAACAGCATGCTCTAGTTTCAGAATTGAATAGTCCCGCCCTGACAAAGTATCCAATCTCTATGCTTATGTGCCATTCACATTCAACAAAGAAACGTAGATACGTATAGGTAGGTAATGTCAAGCACCAGACAGACGTCTCAGATGTCTACTTGTTTCTTTTCTCCTATTTTCACAATTTGTGACCAATCGTGTGTAAGTCCACTTTGTGCATTCCATCTCTACTAAAGGTCGCTCCCGTGGCCAAGGCAGCTTTGTGCATGCTTTCTGTAATGAACCATATCTGAAGAACCAGCCAAGATAAATGTACCATCTTATCAGGATAATTTCAAAACTTACTGCTGATTAAGACTAAGGAAACAGAAATTATCTGAAACTTTAAATGTGGTTGAAAAATTACTTTGAACTTGGGTCAACTTTTTTTTGAACCACCCGGTAGATGATATACAAAGAAACCCTCTATGTAAGATTTCTTCAACAACAAAAAACAGTGAAAATTAAAAATAAAGACACTTTCTCAGCATTTCCGAAGGTAGTGCTTTTCACCTTTTTTTGTTTGGTATTTTGATTAAAATTCACCACCAATTGAATCAGGGAGGTCAATACTATGCATCACACAACAAGCCATGGGTGGTCTTCAAGGTTATTTTGAATAAATATGAATCAAATAAAGTGAGAAGCCACCTGTGGCCTTTTAGATGAATTTGGCTAATTTCGATGGGATTTACATCGAAATTCAAAACGCTATAAAATCCATGGATTTTACATGAAATACTGCAAATTAAGCTTTATAATTTTAGGTGGTAGTTAGTACATGTATAAGCATTACGCATATGTCAAAAACCCAACTTCTAAAAAAATATATGAGTTTCTAGTGGTCTAACGCATACATGTACGTTCCCATTGTAAAAACAATACTCTGATCATACAGGTTGGTTCATATTATGCCAATTAATGGAATGTTATCATTTTGGCAGCCATCTTGGATTTAGGTGTGTTAACAAAGCTAAAGTTCTGGATATGAGTGTCTAGTGGACTAATACATACATCCCACTAATCAAACTATACTTTCACCATACATTTTGATTGTTATGCCATTTGATGAGATTTGACCAGTTTTGGCGGCCATTTTGAACGCCATCTTAAATAACCCCTTAGCATACCAAAATTATTTTTGGTAACATCCTGAATATAGGACTATGATAAATTCATGACCACCACTTTACAATGAGCCATCGAAATTATACAGGGCGTGTCAAAAAAAAGTGTCCCATAAGTATGATTTTTTTGGCCATGAACAATATAAACATTGTTCGTAAAATAGTGATAACCAAGATAAAATGTTCGTTAGCAAATTCCAATTAGGAAACCTACTTATTTTCCATACGGGTTTCGACAACTGATCTGTTGTCTTCCTCAGTGGATTGTGTTTGATCTAATAATTGTCGTAGATTTGCAAAAAGGGGGGGGGGGGGGGGGGTAAAATTGATGAAAAATCCTTGCCAGAGGGACTTTAAAACAATGAAGAACGATCAAAACCAAATTGCAGTTTTAAAACCGTAAAAACGGTAACCGAAAGAAGGAATTGTCACAATATCAAAAGGTGTCATTTATTGATGGGACCCACCCCACCCATTACATTTCAGTTGCCTGTAATGTTTGAGCCCGAGTTTGACAGGTTGAACTGGCCATGACGCTAGCATTAGTAAGTTCCACCCAAGAATTGCATCCATCCAACACCTTGAGTGTGGCAGCGGTGGAACTGGTAGCAAGCCCCCAGGCGCTGCAGTCTTGCCACATGATTAAGCACACGTGGTGACTTTCAGCTTTCAGCCAGATTTAGGCTAGCTTTAAAACTCAAATCTGCTCTTCGGATAATATAATGTGATTTTTGTTCTCAACATTTGAACTTTTGATTTTACAAAATAGGGATATAGCACTAGTTTCTATGACAAATTGAAGTTAAAAATTGGAATTTCGTAACACACCAACATTTTTCAAAAGTTATATATGTGGCGTCTAGTTACACCCAGACTAAAGAGCCTTAAGTCATGCTCCGGACAACGGTGGCAATGGTAGCAAGCACGCTGGCAAGACACAGGTGGTGTAATAAATGGTGTAGGAGGGGATGATTTATTACCCTGGATAAAGCATCAAAGCTGTGGTCAAGAAAGTTGGATAACATACAGGGAACGGAACCGTAATGCCCCCCCCCCCCCCCCCCCCCCCCCTTATGACACCTCCGAAATTACAGATCCGTTGTGCCTTATTCCCAGCATCTGATGTTCTCATGAAAGAGATGTGGAGAACAACTGAAATTGTACTTCTATGTCACTAAATGTCACTAACGTTCATACGGAGAGGAACAATTTGATGTACGGTTTTTACATTTTACATGAAGTGAATGTATAACTAAAGGTCGTTAAGGAGTAATAATAACTCCATCCTTGATGCTTTAGTGGTAATAGTTCACATTTATTTGTAAGAAATCAAACTTCAATCAAAATTGATCACATGACCCTCAATGAAGTTTGGGTATTGTTTTGATGATTAATGTTAGTTTTTATAGAAATATGCAATTTTAAAAATGGATCCATTCGTTCTCCTGCAATTTAAAAAATTCTCTTAAATATAGCCGGGTGAGAAAACAATAAAATAAATAAGAAATCCTGAATCAGTGATAGTTAATGATATTAAATTGTTTCAAACTTAAATAATATAAGTATGCAACTTGGAGTTTTAACAAAATAGAAACTTCAGGTAATGTGTAAATAATATTTTTAAATTCTCTTAAATATAGCCCTTGTAAAATCTTGACATGCAAATGTATAGGATATTGCACTATTGACTACGTGTCGGCTGTCGGTTGAGATTGGCACTTTCGGTTTATTGACCAAAAGAATCATGGAATTATGATGGTAAAAACATAGACCGTCTATGGTCAAAAGTACACAGATGAAAAAATTTCGCGCGCCGCCCGCATGTCCTCCCAAAATGCAATATTCTTTGATACAAGCTTGTTTAGAGCCAAAATGTAGTTAAAAAGGGTGTAAAGTCGAAAACTCTCGCGCGCATTTCTTGACTAACAAAATTATTGTCGGTTCATTTTCCTTTCTCGCCCCCCCCCCCCCCCCCAGTATGAATAGCTAAGCCACTGATTCAATCGTATCTATAGAACCAAATGTCCGTTTTGAGTGTCAAATAAAAAGCATTGTGATAGATCAAACTCTGCAGAATCTAACGCTAGCATCAGCAGGCAAATTGACGTTGTATCAACTTAGATTTTCAATGCTGAAATATTGTTGAAAACACATTGTATTTGGACGTTGATCCATTTGAGTATATCCATTCCAAATACTGCCCTCATACATGTATATCCACCATACTTCATGTTGTATCCAGATGCATGATTGTAGTCGCCCGATCTTAATGCCAAACTCAAAACCATGTAGCGATTATAGAGGGCGTTGATAAATCAGGCTATTTTAACCAATCCCCATTATCTTTTAGTGAAACTATATTTGTGGCCGATATTTTCTCAAATACAGGAGCGCTTTAATAGCATCTGGATACCTCAGGGGTACTCAGATTGATGCGAGGGAGTATTCTAGACCTGTAGACCAGTGGCGTACCGACCTGGGGGCAGGGGGGGGGGGCAAGTTGCCCCCCTGGCTCCAAATACCGGGACGCTAAATTCCCAATACCGGGACGCTAAATTTGCATAAGGAAAAAAAGTAGGGCTTAAAACACTCAGGAATTGGCATTATTTGTTGACCGTTGTGCTTTTTGGACTCCGAAATTTTGTGACCGTGCGAAATTTTGTGACTGTGCGGAATTTTGTGCCCGTGCGAAATTTTGTGACTGTGCGAAATGTTTTGACCGTGCGAATTTTTTTTACCCTACCCCCCCCCCCCCCCCCCCCCCCCCCCCCCGATCCTGGCCAAAAACTGGTGGTGATCTATAATCATGCTTTATCTATGGCGGTTCTCGGTCGGAACCAGCTGTCAATTACGTGCACAGCGGGATCTTGTGAGCTGCTGTGACATATACCGTGACATCTACCATAGTATTCAATGTTGATTCAACGTCATATTTTAACGTTGATTCAATGTTAAATTCTGGTTCCGTAGTTGACATTTGGTTGATATAGAGAAGAAATTCTGACTGAAACTTTATCGAATTCTTCTTAAAAATGTGCTTGGTGAAGCCGCATTGTCATTCCTTGGCAGCCAGGGAAAACCTGTACTAAGGGCGGCGTTGACTCTTTGATGAATGTATACAATGTACGAGGGTCATTCAATAAGTTCTACCTCCTACCTCATAACTTTGCTATTGTACAAGCCAGTCGTGTGAAATATTCTACAATTAAAGCTTTGAATCTCAGCTACAAAATCATAGTAGATTGGTCTGAATACTCATTGTACTTTTCTGTATATGCAATAAAAACCAAACTTCCATTTATTGCGACGGAAACGGGTAAAACACAGCCAAATATCTCCTAAGCGTGCTATTCATTTGGCCAATTCTAAGAGACGAAATGTACCTATAGGTCAATTACAATCGTTTTAAGTTTCAAATATCTCTTGAACAGACTTAAAACAATACAAGTGACTGATTTCTTGGCGGAAAATGCCCTCTAATTAGCCAAAACCAGACCGGGACAGCCATCAATTTGAACCCTACCCTAGAGAACCGCTACAAAAGTCATATTTGCTTTTCATTGGAACTAAGAGATCTTCATTATACAGGACTAAATGGATATATTTCAAGTCTCTCTAAGATATATTTTTCTATCACTGACTACCTGATTAACTATTCTAAATGTTGTATATAAGGAAAACTGATAAAGTTACTATCATGTTAAGATTTAACATTCGAGGCATCACTGTAGCTTGACTTGTAACGAACATTTGACTGAATATCAGTATTCCAGTATGCTAAAGGCGTGTCAATACATTCGAGTTGATATTATACTATTTGCAAGCTACAAAGGTTAATATTGGCTACAATCTGATTTATACATGATAGTATAGCATTATATTCAGAAATCAACCATTGTTTTTTATTTTTTAGTATTTAAATCGGGCGGTTATACCTAATCATACAATACGGAGAGAAAACGAAAAAACATGTATTTATCTTTGGGGTAATTTTCCGTGTCCGTTGTCCAAAATCTCTCTCTGGCTTTGATTGCATCACGACAAAAGTAAAATAGGTATCAATTAGCATTTACTATAAATGTGTAGCTATGATTCAGAGCTATAAACATGACAAATATCATGAGGCTGACATTCATATTAGCGATGTTATGAGTGAGGAGGTAGAACTTATTGAATGACCCTCGTATGTGCATTTAATTTGTGAACAATAACTTCCCTAAAGGTAGTGCCTTCTTAGACATTCAGTGATAAAAATATGCATATTTCAAATCTGACATTCAATGGTGTTAACCAATGCTTCGACTAATTCAAACAAAATAATAGGTGTCAATGAATAAATAGTGCAAATGAGCTCATTAGCATAATTGTCATGGTACAAAGGCGCTCATTTTTGTACCATTGCAATCATACTTATGAGCTGATTTACATAATATACTCAGCTATGTAAAATATGCAAATTAGCTCAAGACTGATTGTTGTAAACATGATTTATTACAACTCCATTCATCATCGGGGGGGGGGGGGGGACTCAACTTTTTTTTTGGGGGGTAGGGGTGTGCCGCCCAGGGTCTCAAAAAGGGGGGCTACAGAACTGAACTGAGTGGATTTTTATGACGAAAAATAGGGTCTTAGGAACTGATTTTTTTCAAAAAAGTAGGTCTTCAGAACTTGCCTACAATTCAATTTTGATTAGTATAAGAACACAAATTTGCGATTTTTTGGGTTTTTGAACGCAATATTGGGGCTTTGGAAGGCAAAGTTCGCGATTTTTGAATTTTCAATTAAATGGAGGTCTTAAGAACTGATGCAGGCTCAAAAGGGGGGTCATAAGAGCTAGCAGCAGAGGATGAAAAAGAGGGTCTTCAGCGTGGCACATACCTATACCCTTTTCCAATGTCAGTGCTCCCCCCCCCCCGGATTTATCAACGTCAATATTCAACGTTATCCAACAAAGCACAACATAATATAGCTGAGAAGATGTTGAAATCATGTTGTTCAACAACGCAACCATATTTCAACGTTGAAGGCTAGTATAATGTAATTTCCATTTTCCTGTTTCCCTACCGACCCAACTTTTCAGTTTTACCAACACTTTCATTATTTTGTGCAAAATTACATTTTCTGACAAACTTGAATAAAAATCAAAACTTTTAGTGGCTCAAAATACCAGGCATATCTTCCTGTTGATTTTAAGGGATTTTTATGGCAGTGGTGTCATGGTATATGGTTGATAATGAAATTGTTTGCATTACCTTCTCAGATTTAAGATGTAATTGACGTTGCAATATTTCAGACAGATTTGTTGACATTTTCAATAACACATCTACAAATGCTTCCTTAATTGTTTTTCAAAGTGTTAAAGTGTTAATTAAGGTGTAATATATACAAATCAATAGGTAGTTAATTAGTAGTTAACACCCCTTTCAGATGCAATAATGAAATTGAGTGAAATAATGAATAATGAATAATGAAATAGACACCTACCCACTCTTTTAAAAATATGAAACAGGAAACTGGGAATCATATTTCATTAGCCAAATAGGAGTGCTCGCTGGGTTAGTTCATTAGACATTTTTCAATTTTTTGACCTCCCCCACCCCCCTTTGAAAGCTCACCATTGCAGCTCTCCAGATGAAAGATCACTAACACTATTCTTATCGTATCTTATCACAGATTCCTCTGAAGTTTGGAATGCCTTCAGAACACCTGGCGGTTGACTGTGCGTTTATTGACATCAGTTTATTATGGACTGCAAGTGAAGACGGGCAATAATAGAGCTAGCATCTTACAATTGGAGTAAACTGGACTTATCCTAGAGGCAAACATTATCCAGCATTTTTCGACATAATCTGGAATTTGATTAAACCCTCATCGCGGATACATATTTGCGATCTGGTGGCAAGTTTGGCACCTGCAGTGCGCAAATGCAATTTTGCTGCTAAGCCCCCAGCTTAACTATCATAACCATGCTCTTTCCCATCGTCTCTAATCAAGAGAGGATCAAACACCCCTACTATGCCTACAGGGTACACACACAACTTCTCAATGACCCTCAGCAATTTGTGCGTCTTCTACTAAGACAATGATCAATACGGGGGGGGGGGGGGGTACTCACGTATGTAAGGCATACGGGGACGTGCCGCTCCAGTGGGTCGGTTTTTTTCATGAGACATCCTTAGCCATGGGTAGGCTTTTCAACTGAAAAATCCTTAGACATGGGTCTATTTTCGCGAAAATTTGCAAAAATTAGGTCTTTTTTCCCCGATAATTTGCGAAAATGTTGTCTAAAATGAAGCAAAACCCCTAAAAATGGGTTACCGATTTTTCCAAAATCACCCTTAGAAATGGGTAGGGGTTTTGAATCTCCAGCGGCACACCCCCGACCAAACCAAATCTGATTACCCCCCCCCCCCCCCGGTGATCAATCAGTAAAACAAGTTTTAAAGAATAAAGATTGAGTGGGCAATATACACCTTTTTGTAACCTTTTGCAAAACCACGCTTGATCATTCTGGTGAACCTGGTGAACGACTGCAAAATGTACCTTTACTTAAAATGCAAAGATTCCTTGAAAGAATTACATTAATTTTAGACTAGAGATACTTAAACCATTGACCTTAGGGTCGATGCTTAAACAGAGTGAAGTGTCTCCCCCGATACGGCTGCTCATACAGAACACAGGATATCTCTATTCATTTCACCAGTCAAAGACTTAGAATTTAAGGGGGTAGGGGGGGGGGGGGGGGTGTTTACCCTAAAAATATCAAATTTAGCAAGTGTTGTTATTTTTGAACTATGAAAGGAGCACTAAGAGATGTGTTGGAGGCTGCGCCCTCAATTATGATAAAAACTGGGATTAGTATATTTTTATAATTGTATTACATGTATGAACTTACACCTATAAGGATTAAGAAAAATCAGCCCTCTTCGTACAAGAAAACGTAGATTAAAAAATGCTCGTAGAGCCGCAACGAGCATTTTACGTCCGACAGTATCCCCCTGCAGTACGTGTGATACATAACGTGAACCATATTTGCAGAGAGGGCGTTTTTCAATAAATAGCGATGATATTGTTTTAATCACGTTTTGCTGTTTTTTGTTAGTAGAAACAGCAATAATGGCAATTTTTAATGTTCATCTTGAATTCTGAAGTAAATTTTTAAACATTTAAAATTTTCACCACCACTTAATGTCCCTTTAATGTAATGTACATAAAATTCTACATTATTTGGAAAGGAAACGAGTCAGAGAAAACATATTTGGTATCAAATTTCACTAACAATTATGATCTTTTTATATTTGACGCCCCCCCCCCCCCCCCCCCAAAAAAAAGGGGGGTTATTGAAGTCTTCCTGTTTACACAAATGTGACGCGATCAAGAGGAATGAGTCGGATGTCGGGGAATCCCAGATTGAGATATGGCCAATTCAAAATGGCGGCTTACATAAGTTTTGATGGAAATTCATGTATACAATTTGACATAACTTTGGAACAAAACATTGTATCGACATGGGGTTTTCAGTTTCTGAAAGCTCTAGGTGTCTTCTTTAATACTGTATTACAAACTCATTTTCGACCAGGGTCGACATCCGACTCATTCCTCTTGATCGCGTCACAAATACACATCCACAGGATTATATGATATGATAATAAGCAGGCGACATCAATTTACCAATGTATTTAGGTTTATTTAATCAAAATACTCCTCACAGTATAAAATATAAATGAGTGGAACCAAATTTACAATTAAGTTGTGTTCCTATTCATTATTCAAACTGAATGTTAACTATTAAAAATATATTTAAAAACTCTTGTCTTAGCATGATATGTAATATAAAATCAAGAGTTGGCAACCAGAAGGACTCAACTCACTTTTTGATTATTTTGAGATATTGGTCCCAAAAAGACAGCCCATTTCATTTTTACACACAACTCAGTAGAACAAAAATATTAAAACTCATTTTTCTCATAAGGGCCTTTTTTCAGTTAAGGCCTTCTGGTTGTCAACCCTCAACACTTTCAACGCAGCTATAGTATTAGTTTTACCATACAAAACAGATTTTTCAAAAAACCTTTCCCAATTTTCAAAGTCTATCTCAAGGATTACTGGACCAATACCAGGCATGTTTGTACATGTTAATGCATTTCTTGAGGTGATTCCAATAATGTGGTAATGCTGGGTAATGCAATTCAATAATGGTGACATATCTTAAACATTTTGTGAAATTTTGGAATGTTGTTTGCAGACGCCTGCCGTGTGGGAAGTGTTAAAATGACCATGTCAATATTCTATTAGGCCACAAAAAAAAGAAACCCTGTTCTGCGGGCAAATAGACCTTTCAGGATGGGTCGGTCCGTTGGTTTTTGTTCCCCCCCCCCCCCCCCCCCCTTGACTGTAAAATCAAACAAATCTGTAAACAAATTGCTGTATTTTGACAAGCCAACAATTATTTGGGTCAGTATTCATTTGCATGTGAAAATATTTGTCCTCGATTTCAAAAATGGATCTGTTGGGCCGTGGAACCGGGTTTCTTTTTTTCGTTGCTTTGTTGACAACATTTCTTTTCATGTTTTTTTTTAAGGGGCCATATCCAATGCAAATGCATTGTTATTTCGTTCTATTTCGTTGGAATACCGGGGTAAAATCGGTAGAAAAATGCTTTAAAATCACTGAGAGTTTGGATATGGCCCCTAAATCTGAATCTTTTATATATTTTTGTCACACTAAAAACTATTGACAAGATTGTGAAAAAAAATGATCATGAGTACAAACTATAAGTATTGCATACAGGGTGAGTCAGAAAGAACGGGCACTTTTTTGGCGAAAGCGCCACAGAAATATTAAGCCTGCATATTCAAAATCAAATATAGTGTTACAAAGAACTCATATTTGGCTTTCATTCAAAAAAAGAAATTTTGAATTCGAACATTGCGTCATAAAGTTGCAACCATTTGAGTAGAACCCGGTGTTTTAAAGCAATCCACGGAATGGCAATAACCGATAGTATTGTTGGCTGCCTGATTCAGAGATGCTGATCAATGAAACTCGTGAAAAAACTGAAAAGGCACATGAATGTTGGATTCAATATCTTCAAATGACCGGAAATAAATAGATCTGTGTAATTATGAGTAATAAAAAGCCTGAAATCAAGAAGTAAAAGTTAAAGGAGGCATATCTACTGATTCAGGAGGTAAACCCCATTAGAATACTTTTAGGAATGGCTTGATAATTTGACCATTCCGTGGATTTGCTTCAGATTTTTGGGGCTTTACTCAAATTAGTGTAACATGATAACAAAATGATCGATTTTTTTAATTCTTCTTTCGAATGGAAGCCAAATTGTAGGTCTTGAAAGTGCTACCATTGATTTGGAATATGCATGCCTACATCTTTTGTGACGCTTTTGTGAAAAAAGTGCCTGTTCTTTCTGACTCACCCTGTATTACCCTCACCACACACATTGATAACATTAATTGGTATCAAATTATTAGTAGACATTGGTATTGTAAAAAAAAACTTCTTTGTCCTCTCTTTGGCATGGAATTTTAAAACCAAATCACAAAATGTTTTAAAAATGTTGAATTCATTGAATTTCATAATTTACCATATATTTGGAATCACCATGAGAAATGTATTAAAATAAGTACAAACATGCCTAGTTATGGTTCAGTAATCCTTGAGATAGACCTTTTGGAAGGTTTTCTGAACAATGGTTTGTATTTGGTAAATCCAATAGTCGCGTGGAAAGTGCTAAGGGAACTGAATGCAATAATTCACACACAATTCCACAATTCATTAATACATGGTCAAATAAGTTTGGTCCTATCGTATACTGTTATAAAGTCTATATAAAATATTTGGCATACATGGTTATAGTAGATTCATTAGTCGATCGTTTATTGATTTGGACTTATTCCATTTAACATTAGAGAAACCACACAATGGACTGATATCGTCACCGTTTAGATTCTATTGGTTTCGCTACAACATAACGGACTTCCAAACATTGAAGAAACACATATCCAAATATCATGCGTACATGCATGAATTTAAACTACCAAAGCAAAACACATGTTATTCAAATGTGCCATCCAAGTGGCACATATTGATCATCATTTCTTCTTAAAGAGTTTTAAACCTTCTTGTATAGATGAGAAATAAATTAATACTTAAGAAAAGTATAGCTTCTATTTCAACAAACAAGGTGTCATATGAAAGGTATTTCAATTTAGAAGATTCTCTCGCCAGCTTTTTTCATTAAAGTGTTTCTAGTCTATTTTCACACCTTTAAACCATGATTTTGAAGTAATTAGGAACCGTATCGCTCTGTAACTTAAATTAATTGAAAACAAGATTGTATAGTCATTTTCTTCTCTAAAAGTGTCAGATAAGCTTTGAATATAAGGCCAAAAAAAAAAGGTGTTTGTTTGTCCATAGAGGGTCCTCAAAAGATAGGGTCGGTAGGTCGGATTTTTTTTTTTTTTTTTTAATATTTTTTAATACGGATATTGTATTTGGGAATATAAATTCGGCATGAATACTGTCCAAACACACACCAAAACACCTCACTTTTCATAAGTTTGCGACATTGTTGCTTTACTCTTCCTACATGTACTGCTGATTTTGATCTTTTTCTCCTGCTGGGGCAGATTGTCAATTTAAAAAATTTAAAAATTTAAAAATTTAAAAATTCAAAAATTCAAAAATAAAATAAAATAAAATAACAATTTAAAAATTCAATTCAGTAAAGTTCCAATACTGTCGCGTTGGTTGCAACACTACAAACTCGATCAAATATTATTTTTGTACTGAGTTTGCATTGCGCAGATACCGTAGGACGCCGCCATTGTGACTGAATGTTGCACAATGTGAAATAACGTTGTGTTGAAGTTTTGCTAGAAATATACGTGAAAGTATTGCTAAACCTATTTTTACCGTACTAACTACCCCAAAGATTGTTGTATAGGCCTACTATGTTGAAATTAATATTCATGCCGTTGAGCAACATTTTGGGAACAAATATTAACCGTAACTAGATTTTTCCTATTTTCTAACACTGCGTTTTTAGTATAAAAATGACATTAATTGCACGTGCGATCACTGATTTTCATTTAGTCCTTTTAATAGTCCCGCGGGTGCAAAGTTCATGCATTAAACATCATGTTACACGGGATTGCGCATTGGGGATGGTGTTGCAAATACCAGATTGACGCTATCATACGAAATAAGGAATAAAACGGTCCGTTTGGCCATTCAAATTGCTCAAAAAGTTGTTTTAAAAAAATTATCGAAAATAAAAAGTAATACGGTCGGCACCTAGGTACACGGTCGGTCGGACGTGGACAAACAAACAACTTTTTTTTTGTGCCTAACTCCAAAGTATCTATATAACAAAAACAGGAAAATAAAACCAAGGTAATAAACTGACCAACCCACTTTTTATGTCCTTGTTTGGGCAAACAAACCCTTTTTTCACCTTTATAAACTAATTGGCTTTCCTTTGTAAGGTATGAATGAAATCATTGGTATACATTTATTTTGGTTGTATTGATTTATCGACGTCCACATTATAACATTGGTATAAAAATCAATATAGTTTGATCAGTTCCAAATTGGCGAAGTCTATTTGCAACAGTGAATGAATACAGACGGTCGTTGGCGTGCATGAATGCAACATATATGTACATGGCAACACTCGCACTGTGCGTGTGACGGTAATCTAGAGCGTATTGGATTACTTTTGAGCAGGGCTGTACTTAGTACCCGCCTGCACGCCCGTGGCAGGTAACTTTTGCGTTGGGCGGGTAACTTTTCAAATATACACCCCCGGCTGACCGGTAAGAATTTTGCTGTTGGTAAATGAAGATTACTTGTTTGCCCTGTACCCTACTCAACACAAAACTTGGTAACCATGACTGTTCTAAAAATCGCGGAAAAGGGGTATATTTTCAATTGTCAGCACTGACAGCGAAATAGGGGGTATTTCAGGAATTAGTCTCCGCGAAATTCAAAAAGGGGTATTTTACGAAGAGGAAACATCACAGTATGGTTTTAATCATTTGATTAGACCATGGTAACAACCCAAATACACCAGTTAAGGTACACCACTTTATAACACAGGACCATAAACGCCTGTTACCGCAACAAGTTTTTATCTAGAATGTATATGTATCAAGTGTCTGGGGGTGTTTGAAATGATAGTCATTGAAAACCTAAAAAAGGGGGGTATTTTTCATCCCAATTTTGTCCTTGTTTTTGCCAAAAAGGGGGATTAAATTGTTGCAAAATCCTTGCAAAGGGGTACTTTGAAAAAATGAAGAACAGTCATGGTTACCAACTTTTGTGTTGAGTTGGGGGACCGGGCTTGTTTGGCTGGTAAGTTTACAGTCGGGCTGGTAACTTTTACATGCTACCAGCCCGGCTGGCTGGTTGGAGAAAAAATTAAGGTACACCCCTGCTTTTGAATATTTCTCGCCAATTTGGAGCTTATCAAACAATAGTACACATAAGCACTAGTAATGTATTTGTGCTTTCATTGGTATCAAACAATAGTACACATAAGCACTAGTAATGTATTTGTGCTTTCATTGGTATCAAACAATAGTACACATAAGCACTAGTAATGTATTTGTGCTTTCATTGGTATCAAACAATAGTACACATAAGCACTAGTAATGTATTTGTGCTTTCATTGGTATCAAACAATAGTACACATAAGCACTAGTAATGTATTTGTGCTTTCATTGGTATCAAACAATAGTACACATAAGCACTAGTAAAGTATTTGTGCTTTCATTGGTATACTTTGTTGAGGTAATCATGGTAATAGTATTATTATGTTATTAGCACCCATTGATGAGAATTCTTTAATGTTACTGATACTTTATAGAACCGATATAATATTAATAAGTAAAATAATTTTAGATATATATTGTAACCTTGGTTCAAGGTAACTACCACTACCCATCCCACACCAACCCACTACCAAGCCCCACACCACCTACCACCACCCCATACCACTACCCACCCCACCCCCATTCCACTACCCACCTCATACCACTACCCATCCCACCCTATACCACTACCAAGCCCCCACACCACCCTACCCCACACTAACCCATACCACTACCCACCCCATACCACTACCCACCCCACACCACTACCCACCCCACACCACTACCCACCCCATACCACTACCCACCCCTACCAAGCCCCATACCACTACCCACCCCATACCACCACCCACCCCATACCACTACCTACCCCTACCAAGCCCCACACCACTAGCCACTCCACCCCACCCCCACCCCAACACCACCACCCCATACCACTACCGACTCCATACCACTACCGACTCCATACCAAATGTAAGCTAATAAACAACCAATTATTTTGTGAATTTGAGCACCTCGCCACAAGCCTTACGGATCCTATCAGCAGTAGCCGGAGTATCCAATTCAAACCTGTCAAATTCTGCAGCATCAGCACGAGCTGAACGGATAGCGTCTTGAATGGCAAGATGTACGGAGCTGGCAAGGCAGAGAGCGGGCTCACCAATGCCCTATGGATGAGACAATAATATAAGACTTGAATTTCATTATACCAAACGTAGTTACAGGGTGTCTCAAACAAATGTTGCTGCACTAATAAAACTTTATATCTTTGGCAAAATAATTGGCAGTACAAAAACCTATCTGGATATAGACACCTTGTCTAGGAACCTAGTTAAAACAAACACCCCCCCCCCCCCCCCAATGCTAAACAAATACTACTTCTAAGCCTATCTCCAAGGACCGTTCGTTTTGTACATTAGTGAATTGCATAGCGTGCAGTCTCATTTGTGTAAGAGACTGTGCACAGTTGCATTGAGCTCCGAGTGAAACAATTTATAGTTACGTAAAATACGATCGGGGTTAGGAATCAACAACATTGTAAACAATTGCCAAACAATCAAGATGGCGAAACCGAGTGATAGTAGCAGACGATTTTCGGTCTTTTCTAATTAAGAAATATAGCAGAAAAGAAAGGATACAAAGCCCAAAAATACACAGGTTTGGCGCATGGGATGGGAAACAAAACTAAACTCATTACAACCACTATTTTTAGAATATCACATCTGTTAAATCCCTTAACTCTGCCTGTTCTGGGGAGTAATTTGCCTGTCCAAATGAGGGGTGGATGGGTCTCTGGCTAATCTGGCTGACCTTGATATCCAATCAGACAATTGATCAACTAAATTCATGCCTACTGAATGATAAATTCGATATTCCCTGTTTGTTCTCATTTATGTAAAATAGTAATGTTTTGGGTTCCCCAAAAAACATTGTTTATTAGTGCAACAAAGGGCTATCTGCATTTTTGGCCAAAATGAGATTTTGGTATCAAAATGATCCGCACAAGATCAGAAACCTAATTTTTCTAGCAGGGGTAAAAGTTGTCAAATGTGGACCATAAAATGTACTTATTTCTTTGATAAATGTCTTTAGTATGATTGTTTAAGAATGAGAATAAAGGCATTGTTTTTAGACCGTACCCGTGTTATATTGTCTGACATAAATGCGGTAGGTGGTATTATTTTTTGCGTAGAACAAGTCTGCCTGCGGCGTTGTTGTTCTACTAAAAATAATACTATTGCCCGCATTTATGTCAGACAATATAACATGGGTACGGTCTAAAATCAATACCTTTATTCTCTAATTCTCACCTTAGATGAGTACACAGCTTTTGGGTTGGGACAATTGCGTAGTAGCGTCACATTAAACTCTCTCGGTATGTCTCGTGCACAAGGGATGCGGTAATTCTGCGGACCATTGGTTATGAGACTGCCATCTTTGGCCCAGAGGAGTTCCTCAAGAACAAAGAAACCATAGCCCATCATGAAAGCGCCCTCTATCTGTAAATGAACAAAATATACACGATGTAAAACGAGATTTGGCAAAT
This sequence comes from Ophiura sarsii, assembly GCA_035610835.1. Classification (NCBI taxonomy): domain Eukaryota; kingdom Metazoa; phylum Echinodermata; class Ophiuroidea; order Amphilepidida; family Ophiuridae; genus Ophiura; species Ophiura sarsii. The sequence goes on along the minus strand of CM069459.1, from coordinate 60,887,659 downwards.
TGGTTATGAGAGTGCCATCTTTGGCCCAGAGAAGTTCCTCAAGAACAAAGAAACCGTAGCCCATCATGAAAGCGCCCTCTATCTGTAAATGAACAAAATATACACGATGTAAACAGATTGGCAAATTAAATTCTAATGCAATTAATTGGCTGCATATAAGTGCCAGGAAAAGGGCTAGATTGAATGAATATTAACAAAGATATATTTTCATTTTAGCATATTTTTCTATACGCAGCTTAGGATTGCAATAGGTAGATGGTTTATTAACACACTAGGCAATGAGGGGCATAAGTTATATTATTACACCTCATAAATATACAACCTCATCCCCAGATCAGTCACAGTGAGGTGTAATGAAACAAATACTACATGGTACGATTGGGCAATAGGGCACACTATTTTCCCTCGGTACTGGCTACAGGCCTATAGCCAGTACCTGGGGAAAATAGTTTGCTCTATTTCCCCTCTACCATGTAGTATTTGTATAATAATAATAATAATAATAATAATAATAATAATAATAATAATAATAATAATAATAATAATAATAATAAAACCATATTTATAAAGCGCTTAGCATCGAGATCCTTTAATTAGACATAAAAACAGCAATACAAAAACAAATATAGATAAATACAATCAAGAAGGCTGTCATAGAGAGTTTATTACACACAAATATGCCAAAATGATGCCTTCTTCAGAGTCTCATATCTTGAAAACTATAAATGATGGGCATTTCAAAATGCACAGGTATTACAATCAATAACACACATATCTAGTAATTCATCATTTGTTACCAAAAATCTAATTAATTAAGTGCTTAATTAAGTGCTAATTAGATCATTTTTAAAGGTGGATTTAACATGTTTCTGTGCGATAAAATGTATTCAAGAAATACTATTTCACAGTAGATATCAGATTCAATGCTATTTTTGAACTAACTATAATTGAATGCGACAATTATATGGTCTTTTAATTAATTATATGGTATTTTAATTAATTATATTAATTAATTAATTTTAATTAATTAATTTTAATTAATTAATTTTAATTAATTAATTTTAATTAATTAATTTTAATTAATTAATTTTAATTAATTAATTTAAATTGATTAATGACTAATTGATTTTGAAATTGGTACTATTTCATACGATGATTTTTTTTTGTCAAATAAATTCTACTATAATTGTTTTTCATCATTAAGGTCAATTAGCCAATGATTCAGAACATAATTAATACCACAAAAACAGAATTTTGTTTTGCCTCAAAAAGCATTGTTTTCCATTATCTAATATACATGGTTTTGGCCACCCTGTACATTTTAATGAGGGATGATTGGCCGACTTGTTTTTTTTTAGTGAAAGCCCTTCTTACTACCATACTTGTTTTTAATGTAAAAACCCTGTATAATTAATGCACACCCTGTATAACAAATCTGGTATTCCTGTAGTAATAACTTTCTAAATAGTTTAACTTCATGTTGTTCGGATGTATACAATAAAAGTTATATTGATTTGAATTGGAATTGGTGAATTTTCTCTCACTTTTTACACCAACTTACGACATATGACCGGTAGCAGACACAGAGAAGGAACGTATTGATGTAGAAAAGCAAGTGGTGGGGGGCATTGCATTTGGCTCCCGCCCCCTCCAATGCAATGGCAAACTATATGTATATTGACAGAAATAGTCTGTTATGCCACCCCCCACACCCGCCAGATCATAGGCCTGTCCCTCTCATGCCCTTCATCACCCCCAAATGCAATGACAAACTATATTTATATTGACAGAAAATATGATATTATACCCCCCCCCCCCCCCCCCCCGCAAGATCACAGGCCTGCCCCCCTAATGCCCCTTCATCTCCCCCAAATGCAATGACAAACTCTATGTATATTGAAAGAAAAAATAGTTGGTAATCCCCCCCCCCCAAAAAAAAAAAAAAAAAAACCACCCACAAACAAACAAACAAACAAACAAAAACAAATTGAAGACCCTAGTAACGCTAGTGTATGCAATAGAAGAAAAAATGGCAATGAAATTCAATAATTAAAAAAAAAGGTTGAAACATTTTGTGAGATTTTGGAATGTCGTCTGCAGACGCCTGCCTTGAATTGTTGTATAGATGTATCCTATGGCAAGTTGGAATTGTAAGTTGTTATAATTATTACATACCTGTCCAATATCCAGAGCTGGATTTAGACTCTTCCCCACATCCATGACTATATCTGTACGCATGAGTTGTTGTTGTCCTGTGAGACAGTCTATCTCTACTTCACTACAAGCCACCCCGTATGTGGAATAGGGATAAGGCCGTCCTGTTAGTGTGCTCCAATCCCAGTCAATCCCTGCAGTCCTGCATGAAATAAGGAAATTGAAATGTTTTTAAATCTATCACATCAAAACGGACCAGTTGTCTCCAGAATTGAAAACTGAGATTTAAAGTTATTCTTTATCTTCAAAATGACATCTTATTTACTGAAATTGAACATGACACAAAGATGGGTTGTATACGGTCAAACAGCTCACATAGAAGCAACCTACACCCAACGTGTAAAACAGTGAATACTCAATATATACAACATTGTGAACATGGAAGGTGATGAGGGGTTGATGTTCTCACCAAAACACATTCCACGCAGCCATATAGCTTTACCATATATACAAAACAGATTTTTCAGAAACCTTTCCCAGCTTATCTCAAGCATACTGAACCAATACAAAGGCATGCTTCTACTTATGTTCATGAATTTGATAAATTTTGATAACTTATAATAGTGTCATTTTAAAGCTTAGAAAATGCTCCGAGAGCACACATAATAAACTCAAAATTGACTTCACCAGCAAAGTCCTCTAATTTTGATGTGCTGCATCACATGATGATCCAATATTCAAATCATGAAGAGAATAAAAAAGTAGAAACTTACTTATGGTATCCAATAGCAGAGAGGTTCACTCGAGCAAAGTATGCAGCAGATGCCTAAAAGGTTAAACAAAATAATATTTGCGATGTATAAAAATGCTTTTGTTCCTTTATTGACAAGAATGTGTTTCAAGCGTGTTTTAAGCTTGATATGGTAGCATAACTTTAAGCTTACTTGCCTAAATTTACCTTGCGTTAAGTTAACAGAAATGTCTGTAACTAATTGGGACGATATGAAGCAACTACGATGTTTATATTTCTTCCTCAATAGTTTAATTTGTTCACAGCTAAATGACAAATCATGCAAAATGAAGATTATGATAATTAATTCTATGCAAGTTTTCATAAACGTCGTTCCAAAACAGACGCTGAAAAAAGAGGCCGATTTCTGCTCCCACTCACCCAGATGGGCTACACATAGTTTCAGCCTTCTGATTGGCTATAAGCGTCCCACCACTCTTGTCAACCATTAGGGATGTGCAATATACATACACTTCCTCACAATATTACAAATATATCTACGTAATCAGTAAGAATATCATGAATTTCATTCAATTTTTTGACATGAACCGATGCAAAAGCCCAAAAATGGCACAAACATTATATAAACCCTTCAAAAAAGTGTGGATTTTTTTTTATTTATTAATAGCGTATATCTCATATATAGTATATTAAATGTTCATAGTGTTTGCACATCAATGGAAAGCTGATGTGTTCATCTCTCCAATGATACCAAATGTGCAATCAATCACTTGTTTCAGAGCTCAGCAACTTACTTGGGAATATGGGGAGGACTCTATCTGAATATGCTAAAATCATCTTGATTTTTTGCTAAAAGTCAATAGGCTATCCGTCTACAATAGAAACGCTTCATTGCACAGACGACAGAGTTGTTCTTTTGAGAGCACAATTAATACTATAGTGATTCATACACTCTTAATTAGTAGTGTCGAACCAATCAGAGAAAGCAAGAAACAAAAGAAAGAAGAAAAAAATAAGTGGAGTGCATTGAAAGTGTCTATAATGCACTCCTTGTGTGCATCGTTCAATCCCCGCACCCCGCCAGTCATAGGCCGAGTCCGGCTCAGACCCAAGCCGGCCTAACCAGGTCTTATAATGCCTGTAAACACTCCAATCAACTTCTCCAGTATATGGATAACTGGGTGGGTTGGGTGGGATTTTCATCATGCAACATGACTAATTCAACCAGCTAAACAACCCCAAAATCTGCACGCAGCTACGCCGGCTGCCCGATAAAACGCGCCTCCTGATTGGATGAACACCAGGCATGAATATTAATATGGCCAATCACAAAATTAAGATAGGTAGACCAAGGCCACAGCTCAGAACCACTTTGGGTTACATGCTGCAAAGGAACAAGGCAGGGCAATTTAGTGGCCATCCCCCCACTGAAATATTTCATCCAAAAGCAAAAAGCAAAGATCCGAAACAAGGGAACATCTTGATGACAAAATTGCTTTTGATTAGATGGGACTAATAAAAATCGGAATTGTCAACCACATTTATAGTTTCAGAGAATTTGTGTTTACTTTGTCTTGATCAGCAGTAAGTCTTGAAATTATCCTAAAAAATAGTATGTTTCGTTTGTTTGGTTCTTCAGATATTGTTCATAACAGAAAGCATGCACAAAACTGACTTGTCCAAGGAAGCAGTACATTGTGACCAATCGTGTGTATTCACGATACTGCTCCCCGTGGACAATTCCGGTTTGTGCATTCCATTTCTACTAATAAAGGACGTCCCGTAGACAAAGTCAGTTTTGTGCATGCTTTCTGTAATGAACCATATCTGAAAAACTAACCAAGCTAAACATATTATTTTTTGAGGATAATTTCAAAACTTTTTGCAGATCAAGACTAAGTAATAAACACACTATTCGCTGAAACTATAAATGTGGTTGTGAACTTGAGTCAACTTCTTTTTTTTAACCACCCGGTATAGTTTAATCATTTCCAAATTGGCGAGAAATATTTGGTTTTATCTCTCCGTGCACAAAAGTAGTCCAAGCGTACGCACGATATTATGGCCACACGCATTACGCATATAATACACAGTGCGCTTTGTCTTCATGTGTGCTCAGGTCCTTCTGTATTCATTCGCTGCTGTAAGGAGGGTTCGCCAATTTGGAACTGATCAAACATGAAATAAACATTCAGTTACAAATAACACAGTTATTTACCCAATCTGAGAAGCTTCCATCTGGATTGCTGTCTTTGAATGTTGATAAACGGTCAGCAATAGTTTCACAGGCATTCTGAAAAGAAGGAAAAACAAACACATGTTGATACCGTGGGTGAATTAACATGAGATTCGTTTTCCAACATTTAACTACTTATGATCCAATCTGAATTCCTATTATTGTTAATTCAATCGGGTTCTGCATCGCTCACACGACTTGACTCAACAAGGATCCTGCTGAGATCCCTCAATGCCTTCAAATCAGCTTTGAGGGCAGCTTATTACCAGCTTGCACCAGTTGTTTTTACTCGCAGCTATATAACGGGCAAAACATGAAGGCTGCATTCTTGTTGCCAACACAAGTGCAATCCACACACAGTTCAACTCATCGGCTGAATGCAAGAGGGTCGTCAGTGACATTTTGGGTAAAATTTAGTTTTCTATTAACCCTAACCCAACAGAATCCAACAGAATCCAACAAGCCAATCTCTATGTTCGACCTGGCGTGCAAGTTTTTCGAGGGTAAAATGGACCCAGGCTATATAAGTAGCCTTGACACCTGTGATGTAGTGGGGAATCGTTTGCCGCTGGTGCTGGAGGTCTGTGGTTCAAATCTTGGGGATCACGGTCACCTTTCTCTGCGCAGAAATAAAATCTGGAAAAAGTGCCCGAATGGATTAGGGTTAATATTGAAAATACAGATAAATACACACATTTTAAGCTATATGGTATAGGTCTGAAATTGGAGTAGTTACATTTTAAGAAGAAATAAGAAAAAAATACAAAAGAAATTTTAGCACAAAATTGCTTCTCTTGAAATATGGCCAAAACAAAAAGAGCTTATGGGGATAGATCATTTTCGGCTTATGGTCCTAAGTTGTGGAACAGCTTACCAAATAATGTACGCGATGCTCCCAATGTGAAAGCTTTTAAAAAGCTCTTAAAAACCTACCTTTTCCCAAATTAATTGCTAGTCATTGTGTATATTTTTAGTTTCTTAATTGTATATTTATATATATCTGTTTTTATCATAATTGCTGATGTAATAAGTAGGTCATGTATTTTATCATGTGTCATTATTTTGTTGCATGCTGTATATTGTATTTTAGATTGTGTTTTAATGTACAGCGAGCGCATTGGTCCATGGGAAATGCGCTTTATAAGTATCCTGAAATAATAAATAATAATAATACAGTTATGATACAATTGCATTGAGCCGACGAACTATCTCCATCATTTACTGAAGTCTGAACTTTATTGTAAGAGGAGGAAACATAGATATTACCTTCACTGCCATTCCCCACATATCTGTACTGTTGTAAGAGGAGGAAACATAGATATTACCTTCACTGCCATTCCCCACATATCTGTACTGTTGTAAGAGGAGGAAGCATAGATATTACCTTCACTGCCATTCCCCACATATCTGTACTGTTGTAATAGGAGGAAGCATAGATATTACCTTCACTGCCATTCCCCACATATCTGTACTGTTGTAAGAGGAGGAAACATAGATATTACCTTCACTGCCATTCCCCACATATCTGTACTGTTGTAAGAGGAGGAAGCATAGATATTACCTTCACTGCCATTCCCCACATATCTGTACTGTTGTAATAGGAGGAAGCATAGATATTACCTTCACTGCCATTCCCCACATATCTGTACTGTTGTAAGAGGAGGAAGCATAGATATTACCTTCACTGCCATTCCCCACATATCTGTACTGTTGTAAGAGGAGGAAGCATAGATATTACCTTCACTGCCATTCCCCACATATCTGTACTGTTGTAAGAGGAGGAAGCATAGATATTACCTTCACTGCCATTCCCCACATATCTGTACTGTTGTAAGAGGAGGAAGCATAGATATTACCTTCACTGCCATTCCCCACATATCTGTACTGTTGTAAGAGGAGGAAACATAGATATTACCTTCACTGCCATTCCCCACATATCTGTACTGTTGTAAGAGGAGGAAGCATAGATATTACCTTCACTGCCATTCCCCACATATCTGTACTGTTGTAATAGGAGGAAGCATAGATATTACCTTCACTGCCATTCCCCACATATCTGTACTGTTGTAAGAGGAGGAAGCATAGATATTACCTTCACTGCCATTCCCCACATATCTGTACTGTTGTAAGAGGAGGAAGCATAGATATTACCTTCACTGCCATTCCCCACATATCTGTACTGTTGTAAGAGGAGGAAGCATAGATATTACCTTCACTGCCATTCCCCACATATCTGTACTGTTGTAAGAGGAGGAAACATAGATATTACCTTCACTGCCATTCCCCACATATCTGTACTGTTGTAAGAGGAGGAAGCATAGATATTACCTTCACTGCCATTCCCCACATATCTGTACTGTTGTAATAGGAGGAAGCATAGATATTACCTTCACTGCCATTCCCCACATATCTGTACTGTTGTAAGAGGAGGAAGCATAGATATTACCTTCACTGCCATTCCCCACATATCTGTACTGTTGTAAGAGGAGGAAGCATAGATATTACCTTCACTGCCATTCCCCACATATCTGTACTGTTGTAATAGGAGGAAGCATAGATATTACCTTCACTGCCATTCCCCACATATCTGTACTGTTGTAAGAGGAGGAAGCATAGATATTACCTTCACTGCCATTCCCCACATATCTGTACTGTTGTAAGAGGAGGAAGCATAGATATTACCTTCACTGCCATTCCCCACATATCTGTACTGTTGTAAGAGGAGGAAGCATAGATATTACCTTCACTGCCATTCCCCACATATCTGTACTGTTGTAAGAGGAGGAAGCATAGATATTACCTTCACTGCCATTCCCCACATATCTGTACTGTTGTAAGAGGAGGAAACATAGATATTACCTTCACTGCCATTCCCCACATATCTGTACTGTTGTAAGAGGAGGAAGCATAGATATTACCTTCACTGCCATTCCCCACATCTCTGTACTGTTGTAAGAGGAGGAAGCATAGATATTACCTTCACTGCCATTCCCCACATATCTGTACTGTTGTAAGAGGAGGAAGCATAGATATTACCTTCACTGCCATTCCCCACATATCTGTACTGTTGTAAGAGGAGGAAACATAGATATTACCTTCACTGCCATTCCCCACATATCTGTACTGTTGTAAGAGGAGGAAGCATAGATATTACCTTCACTGCCATTCCCCACATATCTGTACTGTTGTAAGAGGAGGAAGCATAGATATTACCTTCACTGCCATTCCCCACATATCTGTACTGTTGTAAGAGGAGGAAGCATAGATATTACCTTCACTGCCATTCCCCACATATCTGTACTGTTGTAAGAGGAGGAAGCATAGATATTACCTTCACTGCCATTCCCCACATATCTGTACTGTTGTAAGAGGAGGAAGCATAGATATTACCTTCACTGCCATTCCCCACATATCTGTACTGTTGTAAGAGGAGGAAACATAGATATTACCTTCACTGCCATTCCCCACATATCTGTACTGTTGTAAGAGGAGGAAGCATAGATATTACCTTCACTGCCATTCCCCACATATCTGTACTGTTGTAAGAGGAGGAAGCATAGATATTACCTTCACTGCCATTCCCCACATATCTGTACTGTTGTAAGAGGAGGAAACATAGATATTACCTTCACTGCCATTCCCCACATATCTGTACTGTTGTAAGAGGAGGAAGCATAGATATTACCTTCACTGCCATTCCCCACATATCTGTACTGTTGTAAGAGGAGGAAACATAGATATTACCTTCACTGCCATTCCCCACATATCTGTACTGTTGTAAGAGGAGGAAGCATAGATATTACCTTCACTGCCATTCCCCACATATCTGTACTGTTGTAAGAGGAGGAAACATAGATATTACCTTCACTGCCATTCCCCACATATCTGTACTGTTGTAAGAGGAGGAAGCATAGATATTACCTTCACTGCCATTCCCCACATATCTGTACTGTTGTAAGAGGAGGAAGCATAGATATTACCTTCACTGCCATTCCCCACATATCTGTACTGTTGTAATAGGAGGAAGCATAGATATTACCTTCACTGCCATTCCCCACATATCTGTACTGTTGTAAGAGGAGGAAGCATAGATATTACCTTCACTGCCATTCCCCACATATCTGTACTGTTGTAAGAGGAGGAAACATAGATATTACCTTCACTGCCATTCCCCACATATCTGTACTGTTGTAAGAGGAGGAAGCATAGATATTACCTTCACTGCCATTCCCCACATATCTGTACTGTTGTAAGAGGAGGAAGCATAGATATTACCTTCACTGCCATTCCCCACATATCTGTACTGTTGTAATAGGAGGAAGCATAGATATTACCTTCACTGCCATTCCCCACATATCTGTACTGTTGTAAGAGGAGGAAGCATAGATATTACCTTCACTGCCATTCCCCACATATCTGTACTGTTGTAAGAGGAGGAAGCATAGATATTACCTTCACTGCCATTCCCCACATATCTGTACTGTTGTAAGAGGAGGAAACATAGATATTACCTTCACTGCCATTCCCCACATATCTGTACTGTTGTAAGAGGAGGAAGCATAGATATTACCTTCACTGCCATTCCCCACATATCTGTACTGTTGTAAGAGGAGGAAGCATAGATATTACCTTCACTGCCATTCCCCACATATCTGTACTGTTGTAAGAGGAGGAAGCATAGATATTACCTTCACTGCCATTCCCCACATATCTGTACTGTTGTAAGAGGAGGAAGCATAGATATTACCTTCACTGCCATTCCCCACATATCTGTACTGTTGTAAGAGGAGGAAGCATAGATATTACCTTCACTGCCATTCCCCACATATCTGTACTGTTGTAAGAGGAGGAAACATAGATATTACCTTCACTGCCATTCCCCACATATCTGTACTGTTGTAAGAGGAGGAAACATAGATATTACCTTCACTGCCATTCCCCACATATCTGTACTGTTGTAAGAGGAGGAAGCATAGATATTACCTTCACTGCCATTCCCCACATATCTGTACTGTTGTAAGAGGAGGAAGCATAGATATTACCTTCACTGCCATTCCCCACATATCTGTACTGTTGTAAGAGGAGGAAGCATAGATATTACCTTCACTGCCATTCCCCACATATCTGTACTGTTGTAAGAGGAGGAAGCATAGATATTACCTTCACTGCCATTCCCCACATATCTGTACTGTTGTAAGAGGAGGAAGCATAGATATTACCTTCACTGCCATTCCCCACATATCTGTACTGTTGTAAGAGGAGGAAACATAGATATTACCTTCACTGCCATTCCCCACATATCTGTACTGTTGCTCGCTGCTGTGTCTGTAGCATTATGAATCACGTATGTGCTATTCTCCGCCACATGAATCTTGTCCACCGCAATTTTAAGTACACGGCTAGCTATCTGTATCATCTTGGTATGTAAGCCTTGTCCGACCTCTATCCCACCAATGTGAATCAGAATTGAGCCGTCTATATAGACATTGACCATAGCTGCTGCCTGGACAGGAATAAAGAGTATGAATTACAACTTTAATGAGATGCACTCAGTCACTGTATTTGTGTCATCTTTGACCAACAGACCTACATTTAAATGTTGAGTTGATTATTGAAAAATTTGCCTCTGCATATTGATAAGCACCCGGGGAGGGGGACCATATGTTTTCCAGAGACCCATAATTCTCCTAGGTATTGACAGATCTTGCTAAAATTGATGTGAAAAACAGCAAAATTAAGGGATTTTAGATCCATAAATTTACCAAAAATGTCTCTGAAAAGGGGTCATTCATTTACCAGACGGGTGACATCACATCCACTAACCCCCCCCCCCCCCCCAGGGTATAAGCCATGTAAATATTTTAATTGCATGTTTTATTTTCCTTGTAGATATATTTAATTTCCTAAATACTTATCCACTCTTTGTTGAATTCTATGACTTATTAATTCAGCTCCCCACCTTCCCTCCCTAGGCTTTCTAATTGCGTCATGCTAATCACATTGTGTTAGCGGTGGCTCCGAATGACCGAGTCAGCAATATAGGGGTCTCTTCGCGATCGTTATCCCCATATTGCTTCCCCATAGTCTGATCAGTAGCTCAATTGCGTTTACACAGTTCAAGCTGGTGTTTTCATGATCAAGACTGGTTCTCCGGAACGGCTGCTAACCCCGGTCCTTAGGTAGTCCTAGGCGGGTATGCTAGGATAGATCTATAATACTGGCTACGTTTCACACACGCTCCTGGATAAGCACAGTCTAATAAACTACTTTACATTTTTAAGTACTATTTATATATAGTCTATTTGGCCATCACGAGACAGTGACGTAACCGCGTATTCTACTAGAAGCAGCACATAACGCGCACGCCTAATCAACGCTCTGGCGTATACACACCAGCGTTGAAAGGCGGAAGATACGTGTGCGTAAAAGATGCGCCTGTTAAGTTACGTCACTGTCCAGAGGAAGCCAAATGGAGTATAGATACATATGACCTACCTGATGAAGGAATACTGGATAGCAACCAACGTTGAATCTCATTGGTACTAAGGCCAGACCATGCTTTGTCCAACGGTTCTTACTTCAATAGCAAACGAAAGAAAAAGAATATGATGTGTTTCTGTAAAGAACTTTATTGTTTTGCAGAATTCTTAACTAAGGTAACGCACAACAACAACAAAAGTTATACGGGTAAACAGACGTCTCAGGTAGGGTCGGTCGGTCAGGAATTTTGTGGTTTTTTGTTTTATTTAAAAAAAACAGGATATTTAATAGCAATTTTTAAAATGTTCAAGATATTGAAATAAAAATGGGTTGGTCTGGTCGGCAGAACAGGGTGTTATTTTTTGGTCGCCTTATGGTATTTATTAAAGTTGGTACATATATGATCATTACTAAAATACAGAGTCCGCCAAAAATAAGGGCCAAGATCTTTGCCTGCATTGGTTGTGTACGTGCGATCAACTCGGTCATGCTACAGAGTTATTGATTTAGTTGACAACAAAAAATGATGGATATTTTGTACTTAGATCAGACATCCCCTGCATTGCTACGTACGTGGTATCACTGTAGACTGGGTCCCCGCGTCCCTCTATATGGCCGCCATCTTTAAAAATGATGGACCAAATATAGGGACTGGGAAAATAGTATGTCCAAAAAGTGTGCGGTTTTCAAGTGAATTTCCACGTGAACTTTGCATATATGAATATGCATACCTATACCGAGCATGCCCATTTGTACACAGCAACAACAGAAATGCCACCCGATTGGTCCAATTCAAAGGCAGTGCATCGAACGATCGTCATGCTGCGCCACGGGGAGGCATGATCTTGCGCCATATCGCGTCACGCGATGTACAACGCCGCGTGAAACTTCCGGCGCACTGTGGCATGATAGTGCCTGAATACGCTCATGTATATTCAGCAGTTTATCAGCGCACACTTGTGGAACTGTATTTTTTCCAGTCTTGACATTTGAGCACTCTCCTAGGGGCTGTGTGGAAAATAGGAAGACATGAGGATCGAGTCTAGTATCACTGTAAAGTGTTACAAATCCAAAATAGGAGTATGTGCTACATGATATTCTTATGCAGTAGGTAGATTAATATGTTAATGATCAAAAACATGGCTTTTGATTGGATGCTACAAATTCTTTGCTGCCAATAATACCAGGCCTTGGTGGAGGCAATTAGACTGGGTACCCGCGTCTATCTATATGGCCGCCATTTTTAAAAATGGCAAACCACATCGAGCGACTGGGGGGAATGGCCAAAAAGTGAACACAAGTGTCGTGAAAAGTCGTAAAAAGTCACAACACTTCCAACTTAACTGCCCATGTACAAGTTTGCCCGACAACAATGCCAAAGCACCTGATTGGTTCAATTTAAACTGTAGCGTGTTTCACGATCGTCATGTTCAGGGTGCGTGAATAAGCTCATGCTTAGTCATGCTTCAGCACAAACTTTTCGAACTGCATATTTTCCAGTCTTCAACTTTGGTACACCCTTAAACAGTGAAGACATAAAGGATATAGCAATAGTGTTATTCTGCATTCACTTCAAGCTGCCATTGTGCTTGCGTTCTAAAGCAGTACATCACACTGACAAAATAGGTAGACCTAAAACAAACTTGCCGGATTGGTTTATTTTATAAATGGGTACGATTTCTGTTTGACCATACTGCATCCATGAAATTAACTTGAACGTATAAACTATTTATTTCCACGAGTTTGAAATGAAATGTTTGCTAGTAACCATGACACTATCTAGGAAAAATTAACAGTTCATTACATTGAAGTCAAACGATGAGATTGAATGTTTTTCCGAGCACCAATTGCTTTTTGAGCATGCTCAGTTGGATTGCACTCCCTCTTTTGACGTAAATGCGGCAATTAAGAATAACGTCTATGATAGCAGCTGTTTCATGAGGAATGTCATTGTGTAATGTCTTACCTGTTATACTCATCAATCTGTTTACGTCTAGCGTGATAGTCACTCTTCTCAACACATTCTTTCCAGCAGCGTTTGAACACACCAAAGTCGTCAACTATTACTCCACAAAAGGTTGTGGGGCACTCATCCTGATGCATGTTGACCTCGCGTACCTATAAATAAGACACACAGAAAACAGAGAGAGAACAAAACAATTACAATGTGTAATGTTACAGTTTATTGATGCTTTCATGCGGCAGGCATCCGCAGACGACATTCCAAAATGTCACAAAATATTTCAAAATTATTGAATTTCATTATCATATTTGGAAACACCATAGGAAATGCATTGAAATAAGTACAAACATGCCTATATTGGTTCAGTAATGCTCGCGATAGACTTTGAAATTTGGGAACGTTTTCAGAAAAATCTGTTTTGAGTATGGTAAAACTAATAGCTGCGTGGAAAGTGGTAAGACATTTCACTTTGAGTAAGTGTACAGGTGTAATGGACTTACCTGGATATCAGGTATGTTGCATCTAACGGCAACATCCGTAATGATCGACTCCATGATGAAGAGAGACTGGACAATACCAAATGTTCGCAATGGTTTTGATGCTGGGGTGTTGGTAGCGCAGTTCTTGACCGTCACTCGAATGTCGTTGATGGAGTATACGTTGTCAATACTAAACAGCAGTTGTCCACACAGCTAAAATATTAAATAATATGTCAGAAAAAATGGATGTCAGCAGGCAATTTGATAGGTTTTTGGCTGATTTTTAGCCGATACGCACTATACATTATGAGGCTATAATGTATATTTTTGAAAAATAATACCTTCAGTGCGTATGATCATCGCATTAGCGTTCCCTATACAAAGTCGCCGGCGTATGCGTTGTGCGTTAACGCAATGTTGCCATATTCACGCATGATAAAGAACACGATTAATTTGAAGCAGGAAGTTGGTAAACAGCTCGCTGCGTGGATTCGCCGATTTTATAAAGGGGGAAATATGTTGTTGTTTGATTAAAATAAATCTAACAAACTGCATTATTTTATGATAGAATATCAAAATAACCAATAAACTAAATAAGAATGAGAATAAAATATAGCATATGGCGACCATACACGATTACAAATATGGTACAGCCTATACATTATAAAACCATCATATATAGCAAAACAGCTAAGAACTATACTTTATTCTCTAAATATATCTATGTACGAGTCATACTTTTAGAATTATCAGCACATTTATTACCTGGTCAATTTAATACTTGTGTTGAGTGTACATCCATTTGGCACCCATCAGAAAATGTAATTCTAAACTAGATTTTAAAACTACTTACTCCTTGATGTATATCACCAGGCATTCCCCAATTGAAGTACACCGTTATCTCTACCGCGAGTATCTTGCCGGTCTTGATGTCATAGCTAACTTTGTATTTAGCTAGGGCGCCCTCTCTGTTTCCCGTTATCTGCATGTCTTCTTCTCGCGTCAGGATCATACGCACAGTCTTACCAGTTCTGTGAAACCAAAGAAACAATTTATCTAAATAATTGAGAGTAAAGACACAATTGATGTCTGCCCTCCACTGGCTACTTTAGGGCGCCCTCTCTGTTTCCTGTTTATCTGCATCTGTTCTTCTCGATTTACCATATAACAAATATCTGAATTATTGAGAGTAAAGATCAAATTGAATTAAATGATGTCTGCCCTCCCCTGGCTACCTTTGTATTTAGCTAGGGCGCCCTCTCTATTTTCTGTTATCTGTGTGTCTAAAGCTTCTTCCTTCCATTTTCACATTGGAGCCAACAAAATGCATGAGGGCATAGCACTTTCCATGCGGCTATTGGTTTTACCAAATACAAAACAGATTTTTCAGAAACCTTTCCCAACTTTCAAGGTCTATCTCAAGGATTACTGAACTAATTAATACTAAGCATGTTTGTACATATTTTACTGCATTTCTCATGATGATTCCAAATATGGTAATTAAATTCAATAATTTTGACATTTTGGAATGTCGTCTGCAGAGGCCTGCCACGTGGAAAGTGATGAGACTCATGAGAAATTCAGAGCTTCCATAGTGAGTTTTGATTCCACAAACTATAATCTAATTAGTAATTGAACAAACAATTTGGGAATAGCGTTGTGCATCTATAAGTTCAAGCAGTGTGTGCTGCGTATGATGGATTAATGTTTTGGGGATTTTTTTAAAATTTGTTATGCATCATTTTGAAAGAAAAAAAATATAAAGATGAAGAAAAAAAAATCCTGATCAACGGACCCAACCTGATATGCCCAATTTGATCAAACAAAAATCATTCCTATATGTGATGCGATCTATGAAAAAACCCCACATGGTGGCCTTTTTATATTGGAGATATTTATATCATAAGAAAGCTAAAACTGTGCTGATTACAGAACTGTTTCGATCATTTTTCCACTATCACTGCAAAAAAAGTTATGAGTGAATGATGATTGTGATGTCATCAAAAGCTACAAAATAAGAAATCATGAAAACAGGTCAAAAAGATACATAATTCAATATAATAACATTATAAGGTTAAATAAAAGTAACTTTAGTAGGTTTTTGAAGGTGAAATTTCATGAAAGATGATGACACATAAATAGTATTGGAAACTCATTTTCTTTAAAAAAATCTAAAAAAAGAAAAAAGTTTGTTTGTTTTTTTATTTTATTTTTTTAACTTTACCCATACATAATCCCTAGTTCACATTTTCACTCTCACTGTTTCTGAACTTAAAAACTTGCTTTAAGTAGACTTTAATTAAACAAATCATTTGTTTGTCATTAGCTTGCATCAGTAACTCAAACAGTACAAAAACCCTACCATGGAGTGCATATTAAAGATGGTTGCCATTTTGGAATAAAAATAGCAAAAAATGGGAAAATAGTACGTAGTAAAGACCTGCCTCCTCCTTGTTTTCAAAAAATCAGGACGAGCAACATGTAATTTATTTTACTTGGCCTAATCTAATGCAACCAAATAACTTGTTCTACATGTTCTACAGGTCCGGCAAACACAAATTTGAGTATTTTAGTATTTTCAGATGAATTTGTCAAACAAATTAGATAGAACATTTGTTTGAAAATATTTAAAACACTTTGAAATTATTTGACATGTTTTAAAAATATTTGAATATTTTTAAATGTTTTGAAAATTGTTACAAATTTATCAAAATTGCCACAAAAATTTGAAGAAAAAACAACAATAAAAAAACGCCATTTTCTGACCGACCGACCTGAGATGTCCTTTCGGCCATTGAATGGGTTGTGTTTTGTTCTCTCTCGCCAAATGGGTAGGCTATATGTGTGGTGGTATGGGAAAACCCGTCGGAAGTCGCTAGTGTTAACATTGAGATATCTGGGTCATATCAAAATATAACTAACAAATGAGTTCCAAGTCAATTTTCCAACTTTGGTCACAAGATAGAGATTATACCTTGAACTTTAGTCTCCAGGAGTTTTTTATGCAAATTTCCAGATGTTAGGTTTATTTTAGTACTGTTCTGAACCTTGCTTATCAAATGTTATGTGTAAAATGCTATGTTTACGTAAAATGACATTATTACCATGGTAACCACTTGTGAATTCCGACAATGCATTGTAAAGATTTTGAAAGTGAAGACCTTACAATTGTTAATAATATCGCAAAAACCTAGGTTCATATTAAAAGTCCTTTTCATATGACAAGCTATTCTGTGTGATATAACAATGTAGTTTTATTATTATATTAGAGCATTTAAAAGATTTTGTGTACACCTTTGAATTATCAGTTTCAATTTTTAGTGTTGCGTTTAAACTTACCGACTTTAAAATACTATAACTGTAGTTCTAGATGGAATTTCTGAAATATTTAAACAATCCTAACTCAATAGAGTATGAAGCTCTCTGCCAAAGGAAAAACCAAGTTGCTAGAAAATAACCATGTGAAGGGTTTTCCCATGCCACCACACATATTCATGAGGTTATTTTTTGTACTCAACAACCACTAAATTCAAACAGTTTTCTGTTTTGAAAGGAAAAATAATCAGCAAAGTCTTACTTCTTGGCAGCCACTGCACATGCAACCATATAAATACACCGATTGGATTTCCCTCCAAAACTTCCTCCAACTCGCTTGGTTCTGCAATTGATTTTGTTAGCGTCTACTCCAAGTGCTTTGGCTACAGAATACTATGACAAAAGAAAATTATCAATCAATTTGATGATGAGTTGGCATGGAATTAACACATGATCGATTTAAGATAAACCCACTGTTCATATGCAAATTACTAGGATGGCGAACCTTATTTGGAAACCACTAATGCATTATGCATCGATGCAAAATTGTAAACAAACAAAAATGTTCGCAAAATGTATTCATTTTTTCGGCGTATAAATGCATTTCGCCATACAATCCTTAAAGTTAGCAAACAGCTTTATTTACCCAAATGTAGCTAAGCCACAATTTTAGTCCGAACGGTCGCTACCTGAGCACTTGAGAATCGCCATTTTGAATCATCGCGAGGTAAAATGAGTTCTCTTTCATCTCATGGACCATACCACTATTGAAATGGAGGAGTGTGTTTTGATTTGATACAAATATTCTATAAACATGTATCAAAATGTGTTATGTAAATTAAACGCATTCTTGATTTAATTTGTTAAAGGTGGTGTGTGATTAAAATGCTATTTTTTTACAAAATATTTTAAATTTCACAATTACTTGCGAAATAATTTGTCTTCTCTAATGTTTACCTTTTGTAAGCCAGTCCATTCAGAAGTTCCCTCGCCCATTTACAGGGAACGGACGATGTCCAAATAAGGGCCTAATTATAATAAAACGTAAACATTTTTCCCCATTTTTTAAAGAGCAGCTTTTTTATGTCAAATTAAGCTTATTAAAACAAGTTTTTTACTTGTTTTCATCAATTAATCCAAAACGCTATTCACATATGAATGATGTAAATATGTTTGGTCGTTGTTGAACGGGGTTCAACAAGGTCTTCGTCATTGTTTATCTTGAATCGACAAAGGTAAGACGGGTTTATTTTGCCCTACGAATTAAAACAAAAAATTAAAACATATTACACAGGAAAGTATCATGAGCACCAACAATAAAATGAGAAAAACTATGCAAGATACACAACAAGAAAAGATGAGTGGAAGAATATGTTCTTTGAATATGTGCTTCATTGGTTTTGTCAAATTTGTTTGATCTTTTTGAGAGAAAAATAAACCCATTCCCGTACAATTTTTTTAAAACTCCTACTGTATACCTACCTGAATCGGTGAAATGTTCTGGAAATTACACCTGATATCCATTTCATCTACTTCTGTGGGTACAGCTACACACGCAGTCGATTCCATGTAGAAATGCTCTTGTGCAGCCATGTGAAGAGCGCCCTCAGTCACGGCTATGGTTACAGGCTCATCGGTCGATTGTGCTACGATGAAAGCTTTCTCTACGTCTCCTTTGTGAATTGTTTCCAAGGCGTTGGCTGGTTTATGGAAAGCATTGTTTTCTATAGCTTCCTGGAATTAAGGAAAACAACTATGAATAAGGGAACAGCTCCATTGGGAAAAGTGTACTTTAGGTCCCAGATTCTGGGCTGTACTAGTATTGTCCGATATAAGGGAACAGCTCCATTGGGAAAAGTGGACTTTAGGTCCCAGATTCTGGGCTATATACTACATTGTAGTATCGTCCGATGTTCGATACTGGTACAAGTCAGCTATGTACATCTTTCAATACTGGGACAAATCACAACTGGTAGCATATTGTGTACCGGTATCGCCCGATACTGAAACATAAATACATTCCAATCGCACGATACTGGAACACAATTTGATGTTCCAGTATCGAACGATACTGCAACAGTGAAATTGTTCTAGTATCGAGCGATACTGGCAACAAAAGCTTTTGTTCCAGTATTGAACGATCCTGGTATACAGGTATCTATGGGTACACTTTTTCTACTCATTTAATACTCGATAAAATTATATTATTGCGACCATATCGAGACTCGATGAGTTCTTTATCGATATTGATTTGAAACAAATATATAGACACTATTGAGCAGCAAATGATTATTTATCGAGCAGCATAGTATCCTTTTTGTATAAAAAACCTGAACAGCGTGGACTCACATGATCATGAGGTTAGGCGTTCTAGCCCCACCATGGCCAACTAATCTGTATGCCTCGTCAATCGAGTGGTATTTGGGGAGCTGTTAGGGAGTCACAATCTAATAGGCTGTGCACTGTTGGCCGGTATCCGCCTAAGTGTAGCGATGAAAAGGGTTCTGATTCATGATGGCAGCAAAAATAATTGGCCAAAAGCACTTTGGGACTTTGCCTGCATTTAGGAAAGCGCTAGAATGGTGTATTTATTCTTTATTTATATAAGGAAGGACAAGTGGTGCTGTATGTAAATAGAGCTTTGGATTATTTATTTTAATTATTGTCCCATCGTATCTTGTAAAATACAGTCTCGATACCAGTCTCCATATGATACTCGTGAACATATATTATATGTGTATTTGCTTAAAATTCTCCAGGGTGTTAGTGATTACTGGCATAGCCGACATATTGAGCCCAATCAAGAGCCAAAGTCTATTCTATTGAGTCCCAACTTTAAAAATATCGAGCCCAAACATATCTAGTCTCAATGCAGTCTCAATAATTTGATCGAGTATATATGGGTTGACCTGTTCCCCAATGGTTTGGCTATGAGACATGGTGAGGGTGTGAAACAGGTTTTTTACCTCTTTGGCATCCGCCTTTAGACATAACATAGAAAACAACAACAAAAACAACAGAAAAATAGAAAAAAGAGTGCACACACATAATAATGAATTAATACAATCAACAAGATGACATACATACAATCAACAGAAGCATTATCATCAGTGTTTAACCAGACACAGGCAATTTAACACTTTCCATGCAGCAATAGTTTTACCATAATATACAAAACAGATTTTTCAGAAATCTTTCTCAACTTTCAAAGTCTAGTTCATGAATTACTGAACCAATACTAGGCATGTTTGTATGTTAATGCATTTCTCATGGGTAATTCCAAATATGTTGATTGAATTCAACAATTATGACATTTTTTAAACATTTTGTGACAATTTGAAATGTTGTCTGCAGAAGCCTGCATGGAAAATGTTAATACAACACTAACCCCCACCCCACCCCCCCCCCCCCCAACACCTGTAGACACCCTCTACAGGCTGTCCCAAAATGATTAGTACCCATCGATGCCCAAAGTTCAATAAAGGTTTTTATCATCAAAATCAATGAAATTAGATCCGTTGTTTTTGTATCATATTTGCTATACAGCGTGTATCAAAAAAGAACGCAACACTTTTTGTCGAGAGCTGTACGGTCACAGTAATAAACAAATCACTCTAAAACTTATATATTCTGTTAGGTCTACTTATTGGCTATCACATAGTCAAATTACAACGATATCGATTATTTATTCGCTGAGATATTTAAGGTATAAATAGAGAAGTGCAAAACACGTTTTACATCGTTCGTTCTGAAAACTTGGATTTTCCTGTCCGATTAGTGTTATGGGTTAACAGTTTAATAACTATGTAACCTTAATGTCTGGAATGGTTTATCTTAATTTCATTTGTTTGAGTAAGGTGGTACATAAACCATTGAATCGTGTAATCTGATAATAATTCGAGCATTTGAATACGTCAATCACCCTTTTTAAGTTCTGAAGCACCGATTGCTATGATCGCCACATAATGTCTATGGTACGTTCTTTCATAAAGTAAAGTTCATAATCGATGCATCTTAAAACAAGGACAGCATTTTGAGGGTCGAGCAGCACCATAATGTCCCATTCCCATTCACAACAGACTAACAATGACTGATTCATACAAGACAATTACTACCTTCACTGTACTATTCCATTGTTTATCTTTTGAATAATGTGCCATACTGTTTTATTTATGACATTAACGAAAGAAAAAGAGAGAGGATTTGCAAACAGACTTTGTAATCTGGATTTTCAAATTGTGTCATTAACTATCAACTAATTTATTGCCAGATTTAATTAATATTGATATGATACTGTAATAGCCAGACATTTGATACCTTTAACATGTTATTTTCTTCTCTGAATGATGAGTTTGATTCCAATTATTTAAGTACAATGAGTTATTAAAGTGTCTTGCTAATATTCACTTGACAAGAAAATCAGGCATACAGGATAAACGATGTAAAACGTGTTTTGCACTTGTTTACGTGTATCGTTGATATCTCAGCGAATCAATAATCGATATCGCTGTAATGTGAAAATGAAATCTTAGCCACTGGTGATTCACCAAATACCACTTCATTTAGAAGTCCTTAAACACTTGTCAAATAGAACAATGCATGGGGTCACTCAAGTGTGACAAACTTCTTTTACCCTAAATTGAATTAAGGAGAAGAATTATTTATAATTTGAACACCCATAACTAATAACAGTTACAACAGAAAGACACACAAGATTATATTGAGTAGACAAGAGATTATGAGAATACACAAGTTTCTTTCAAACAAGCAGTAATAGCACACACATTTTTTAGCAATTTGTCAAAAAGGTGAAATCACCATGTTTTACATAATGGAGTGTATCTTGAGTTTGCTAAATCCGATATTCATGATCTAAAATTTTAAGAAAGTAGTACAGTATTACAAAGATGATGTAAAAACAACGGACCTAATCCCATCGATTTTGATGATGACAAAAATTATTGAACTTTGGGCATCGATGGGTACTAATCATTTTGGGACAGCCTGTATTAGTCTATTCATGATGCATCTGGAATAACAACCAATTATATTACTAAGCAGATCAGGGCAGTGTGCCTAGCCATTGGGAATCAAGGACACCAGCCAGGCATAAGGCGACCAAAAATACAAACCTTTTCTACGGACAAATGAACATCTCAGGTAGTGTCGGTCTATCAGACGTTTTTTTAATTTTATTTGTTTGTTTATTTCAAAAAATTCTGGAAATGTGCTGCAAAATAATTTTTAAAATGGGGGAGTATAGGGTAGAACAGGTGTCTTTCCCCCTCTGTGTCTATCTCTTTTTAAACATAAAATCAAATGTAAGACACTCTATACTAGCTTTTAAATACTGTAAAACAACTTAATTAATATAATTAATTAAATAATATAATTAGCAGCAATTTAATTTGGCGATTTAGATCTCTTAGCGAAATTAGCTAAATTAAATTGCTAGTAAAATTAAGTTGTTTTACAGTTTGGGTTTGTAGCAAGGCACCGACAAGTAAGGACTCGACCATTCTTGATTGATATTTTACCAGGATACATTAGTCATAGCTTTAGTTTGGCGCTGACAGCTGTTAATTCTATTCAAGGCATGCGAGTAATGGTGGTGCTGAGAAATTAGTGATCATATCTACCCTGTGTCACATCATTAAAGTTGGATTGCATCACACTGACATGTGACCAGTCACGTCAAAACGGACATGTTGTCGGCAAACACAGTTTTGAGAGGCTAATACATTGGTGAAATATAAGGAAATATCGAAAAATCTGCTCTAGCGAATACAAAGTCCGATCAACATGGTTTCATTTTAAGGGGGTATAATTAACCATACAAATATTAAATGTATCCAGCACTGTAAACTTTTGAACTGTTAATGCGATGTATACAAGAGTATACATGAGATTTTAGAAGATTTTTTTATTATTAAAAAACAATTGTACATGAACACATATAAAATACCTTTCCTAGAGAAGTGTCTTTAGATGATGTTGGTGCAATTTTGGCTTTTTTTACCAAAAAATGACTTGGTTGCATTGTAAAAAGAGATTTGTTTTCAAGTCATAACCAATAACTCATGACTTGGGCCTCCAACATGTCCAAGTTGATGTGACTGGTCACTGATGTGACTGGTCACATATGTGACATGTTCTACCGAAACCAGACGGAATTTGGCATAGCTCCAAACTGAGAAATAGCCCAAAACAAAATCAAACCAATTTTTTTAAAAGTACATTGTTAGTACATTGTATTAGTACATTGTAAGTACCGTATTATCCCTATTAAGCGCCCAGGGCGGTTAGCAAAGTCATTTTGGGTGGGCGCTTATTATATTACCTTTTTTTAAACTCATTTATTGTTGAGACTGTCGAATTCGGCAAGGTTGCGAAGACATTTTTTCGGTAAACATTCCAATAATGTTTTAGCTCATAGAAAGAAAGAAAAAAGTACAATTTTTCAATCACATTCCATGAGTAGTTGTGAAAGACAAATCGCTAACGAATTGTTACAATTTTGTTCAAAAACTGCGTAAGAAAAAAACAAAAACTTAGCCGACAATGCCATCAATATTTATCTGGTTTTCATGTTGGCGGCCATCTTTGCTTTTCATTTGTGATGAAAATACAACACTACGCATATTCGTACACATTCCTCACTACGCATGTCGCAATAATTTTTGGTGGTGCCCGTTTCTGAACAAATGAATGGCACAATGAATGACTACGATACACGGAGCTGTTGCACTAGTGGAATTACCACGTGCGATTAAAACGGAAAATTAACACTCGCCGGTCGGGGGATCGGGGAGAGATGGCGGCGATCTAATCACGGCTTTTACTGGTACCGCTTTAGTGAAGGACGCCGTGAAGAATGTTGTTGTACAGTGCTACGGTAATTAAAAAGGTGGGCGCTTATAAGAGATTGTTTGTTGTTAGTCATTGAGAAAAACAGGGGTGGGCGATTATAAGGTCCTGGGCGCTTAATAGGGATAATACGGTACATCTTTAAAGGGTGATATCTCAGTTTAGAATTTCATAAAGACGAACTTGAAAATGATATAAATCCGCCTTGGGAAGTCCGATTAATAAAAAGAAAGTACCATTGTAAAGCTGAAGATCTCTACTTTAATAATCAATTACTAACTCAATTTTGATATCTTGCCCAATTGTGTCTGGTTTCGGTAGAACATGTCACATAGGGTCATCGTCAACTGTTATTTTTGATTGTGCAATGCTATAGCATTGAAGTCACTCATGCAATATCATGCCACAATCAGTACACTTTCCAAGATAAATCAATGCAAGCAAGACAATTATGACGCCTACCTAAAGCAACCTGTTAGGTCACATTGAGGCATGCATTACATCTCCATCTGTATGTGTGACATGTCAAATATTGTAAACCCTATAAATGTCAAAATCGATCATGCTTAGAATATCTTTTAAAATGTTTAACATGGTTGTATAGAACATGTGGATATCAAGAGTTTGATAAACGGTCACACACCTGGACCCCTGATTACTGGAATGACCCATATTCGTATCTTAACCCTAAGCTTTGTATGCAGTAGCGTAGCCAGATGGGGCAAGAGGAGGCAGAGTGCCCCCCCCCCCCCCAAGAAAAAAATTGACTGAGAAAATCGGGAAGGCAAAGGAAGGGAAAGAAAGGGAGGAGAGGATACAAAAAGGGAAGGAAAGGGAAAAGAGAAAAGAAAAGGGACAGAAAGGATTTTTTCACGCCGGTATGGGGATGCAAGGCCTCTAACCTCTAACCCCCCGCTTGTCATTTTCGTACTCGACGGCAAATCTAAAAGTTACATTACATGAAAAACCTGGAACGCCACCGGGTCGAAACTGGTGTTCATCATCAAGAAAAAATACCCTTTGCCCCCCCTGACAAGTGACCCTGGCTACGCTACTGTTTGTATGCTACTCTATGGTGATGGTAGCACATGGTTCCCCATTTATCTACCCAGACAGGATATCATATGTCACTGTCCGGACAGGGGTCAGACCCCCACCCTTTTTATTTTTGCCCCACCCTTTTTACAGAGCCACCCTTTTTATTTGGGAATGTTCAACCCCCACCCTTTATACCGAAAAGGGGACATTTTGATCATTTTGTGCATTCAAATTTGAAAAGGCACTCATTGGAAGCAAGTGACAGAAACATCCAGGGACCCGTTTTGTTTTTCGGGCGGGTCCCAGGATTCCCGAAATTATTCATCCAAAAAAATAATTGAAAAAAAGGGGAAAAAAGGAAAAAAAAGCTTACTTAAAATAAAAACCACCTTGTCGGCTAAATCACAATTATTTAATGCAAATTTATAGAAGAGATTCATTTGAAATGGATTTATTTCATCAAATCAGTGCATTTTTGGTACTCTTATGCTCCCTAAAATGTGATATTACGCAGCGTACGACACATTCGTAGCTCGCGGTGAGTTCCATTTTGAATAAATGTCACGATTTCAACACTAGATGGTGCTATATAACAAAAAACTCAATCCCTGCTCAATTTAAAGATGGCGACTTTTTAATTTCGAAGTATATCGGACCCGATATCGGATACATATTTATGATATAACTAGCGCTAGCGAGCCAACAAGGTCGGTATTTTGATTATTTTGATGATCGCTGAGAAACCCCCACCCTTTTTATTTTATCTCCACGCTTTATACAACTACACCCTTTATATCAGAAATATTCTGACCCCACCCTTTTGTTGATTTTTCGAATTCTGGAGTCCCACCCTTTATAAAGCGTGCCGTCCGGACTATGTATGTGCAGGGAAATCTCAAGATTTTGATTCTGTGAGCTGCCTCCTTCGATCCCTGGTCTGGTGCCGGTTTAATCTTCGGTGCTGGTTTGATCTCCCCTCCCTCACCAAAAAGACAGACCATTTGTTCTTCGCTGATTGTTGTATTCTTGAATTCATGCTCACAGGCTAGGATTACTTTTTTTAAATTTAAATAAAACAGTAACCATTAAATAAGAAGCTTGGTGCCTATTGAACTCACCTCTATAGTTGTGATGACAGGTAATTCTTCATACGTAACCTGAACAAGTTTGGCGCCCTCGTGGGCTATCTCAGGGGTTGTAGCAACTATCGCACCAATAATCTGACTCACTGAATACACCTGAGAGATACAAATACAAATCATCAGATGTTTTCTTTTGTTATCCATCAGTTTTTTGGATTTTGGTTTTAGCTTTTGGATTCAATCAAATGCCCCATGTATATGAACAGCACTCTCATTAATATTTTCCTTCTATGTAGTATTATAACCAGGGGGATTGGTGATGACTGTGTCCCCCCTCCCTCAACCCCCCCCCCCCCCCCCCCACCCCCCTATGGTAAACCATTTGAATTACGCTACATTTATGTTGGACTGGGTGATAACACATAACTAATTAAAGAGACCAAGTATTGTTGCCACATTATGCAGGATATTTCAAAGCTACGGTATTCACGCTTACTTCAAACCTATGCAAGCGTACCCTAGATCAACTAATTGTTTCTCTTAAAAGGACAAAGCCAATATAGGAGGGACACCGTGGGTCCTGTGTATCTGACTCCTTGCCAAGGTCAGACTACCCGATGTCTTTGCTTGGAATCATACATCGAAGAAATCAAACGATCATTAAACACCCAGTACATCAAACACGCACAGATATGTTTTAGATCCAAGGTATCCCTACATACACATCAAGTCTATTATTATTAAGCGGGGTGTTAAAAGTAAAGGTTATAGAGCTATGAACTATTTATTACCTGGTCAGTTACAAATATTTATTCACAATCAACTTCTTTTTTGACACACACTGTATCATATTGTCTATTTACCTGTTCCGTAACAAAGAATTCCTCTTCATCAGATAACGAGCTATTGACACCTGGCACATCATTGGCACAGACATAAGTAACTACCCCCTCTAGAGCCAGAGCTTCTGTAGTGTCTACAGATCTGTTATTGTTAAAATAAAGAGTAACATTTGAGTAATAGTAGCAAAACTGCATAACTTGTTGATAAGAGAGATTTTACAACATAATTGGTAGCATCATTTTCAGGATAGGTCCTAGCAAAGTATTTCCGACAAGTGCAAGGCGCAATACTGACAGCAGCATTTAAAAAATTAAAAAATAAACATTTTCCTTTTGGTTAACATCTATGGGCATGATTTTAACAAAAGTTGCTCATTGATCGATACTTGGTTTCCGGTATCGTACTATACCAGTATCGAGCGATACTGGCAAACTTCATGTGCCAGTATCGTGCGATACTATTATACCAGTACAGTCCAACCTCAGTTATCTGGCCCTCTTTTATCCGAGTTATCCGGCTGATTGATCCCAAAGAAAATATGTTTTTTTACAGGTAAATCACCTAATTTTCACACTCTGAAGCATTTGAAACCCATCTTTTGATGTTGGTTGTGCTGTTTGTTTAGATAATAAATTGTCACTGTAATTACCCCTCATTCAGTACCCTTCTATTGACCCAATTTGAGCACTTCGGGACAGTCAATTCAGAATTACACATAATTCGCGTATCCAGATTGTGCACTTGTCCAGCCATTGCTTGAATTGGTCCCATCATGTCCGGATAACCGAGGTTGGACTGTATCTGGGACCTAAAGTTTCATTATTTTCATCTTTACTTACAATATTTTTGCTCGTCCAAGTGAAGGCAGTACAAGCCCTAGGTATGTTTCACCTGTTAAGAGAAGTTCAAATAATTATGAAATTAAATTATTAGAAAATGCTGCCATCAAATCAAGCTACAACCTGGGAAAAAGTAGCACACTTCAGTCATCTTATGTTAACCCCCTGGGCACTACCTGTCTTTCGTACAATGATTCCCATTGGTCAATTACATGATATAATCATTTTGATGACCAATTACAGTTTTTCTTATAAATATTTCATGCTAATATTTTTGAAAATTGTAATTATTCTAACGATATCTCTGATTGGCACAATATTTGACACATTCTAAATTTCAACCAATCGGCCGGTAGTTCTCAGGGGGTTAACACTTTCCGTGCAGCAGACGTCTGCAGACGACAGGTCCAAAATTGAACAAAATGTTTCAAAACGTCATTATTATTGAGTTATCACCATTATTTGGAATCACCATGAGAAATGCATTAAAATAATAAGTACAACTATGCCTAGTATTGGTTCGGTAATTCGTGAGATAGAAAAAGAAAGTTGGGAAAGGCTGTAGAAACGTTGGGAACATTTTCTATATTCCCCATAGAGATTGTACACAGCCGAAATGTAAAGTGCTCAACAAAAGAAAGTCATACACTTTGTTTAAGTCCCATAAAGTAACTTCCGATTATTTTTTGATCAAGCAGGCTAGATAAACATTTGAATGGATCTTTTATGCACAATCTGGTACCAGACTTGCCACCAAGCAACAAAGATAAGCTGTGGTTAGCACCATTTAATGAAAATCCGGGCCGTTTCCAAATTCACATTTTCAGCAAACTATGCGGGGAGAAAAGACCTGTTATGACCATATTATGGTACCTATTCACAATCAAAGAGCCCGTTCGCTCAGGCACAAACCAACGCAGTGTTACTGTGTGATCAATATCCCTTTCATTCCTGGTCATTCCAGTGCCACACACAGTATTTTCTCGCCACTTGCGTATGTTGAAAATGCGAATTTGGAGACGTCACAGATTTCATATAAATGGTGTAGTGGTTTATTTGTTGTTTTATGGCATGCTTGGTCCCAAATTGTTCCGAAAAGTTTCATCTAAATGTCTATCTAGCCTGTTTGGACAATAATCAGAAAACACTCTATAGGACATAAAACAAAGTGTATGACTTTCTTTTGTTGAGCACTTTAGTAAAACTAATAACCGCATGGAAAGTGTTAACAGCCGACCACAGTGTGCCAACATTTATTTTCATGGATTTTATACAGGTGCTCTACTTTGTGTGATGTGGTAAATTTAGCATAATGTGTTTCAGTTAACTATTTCATTATGTTTTACACTGCAGCCCATTTAATCATTTCTTATCCTGGTGATTTAGTTATTTGCTGGTCATAAATTCTCCAATTCCCAGATTAGGCAGGCCAGTTGATGTAAATCCCACATGTGGCCTTGCTTATTAATAGTCAACAATGACAGCAGACTATAAACAGCCTGAAAAATAGACACTTTATGAATTCAGGGTCCTTGGTATGTAATACAAAAGTGGAACATATGTGATGCGATCTGTGAAAACCCCCCACAGGTGGCATTATTCATATTGGAGATATTTACACCATATGAAAGCTAAAACTGTGCTGATTACAGAACTGTTTCGATCATTTTTCCACGATCACTAGAACGAAAGTTATGAGTGAATGATGATTGTGATATCATCAAAAGCTACAAAGCAAGTAATCATGAAAACAGACCGAAAAAGATACATAATTCAATATAATAACATTATAAGGTTAATAATAAAAGTGACTTAAGGTTGGTGTCAACCCTGTTTGGCGCCAAATTATCAAGCACTGTAACTTTTAAATTATAAATGTGATGTACATAAAAGTATACATTTTTTGTAATGAAATGAGTCAGAGAATCCATTTTTGGTATCAAATTTGACTAAAATTAGTGTTTTTACATTTTTGCCCAAAAATCACCTTTTTGGCGTCAACATTTTTCAGACAACCTAACAATATCAGTTTTTGATTAAAAATTCCAAAATGTCACCAAAATCATCTAAAGTCAATTATCTAGGAGCGGATTTTTTTTTTTTGCTTAAAATTTGTTTGTTTTGAAAATATTGACCAAAAAGTGCCAAAAATGAGATTTTTGAGATAAAAAACATTTTTTTGGCACTTTTTGGTCAATATTTTCAAAACAAACAAATTTTAAGCTAAAAAAAAAAATAAGTTTTTGAATGTGAAATTTCATGAAAGATGATGACACAAAGTATTGGAAACTAATTTTCTTTAAAAAAATCTTAAAAAAAGAAAACATTTTTTTTAAAACTTTTTTTTAATTATTTTTATTTTACCCATAATCCGTAGTTCACATTTTGCGACATCCGACGGGTTTTCACAGATCGCATCACATATGTGGTGCAAGCTAGGTTGTCCGCAGGACCACATAATCCGCTACATACGATTTCCAAACAAAAGTTTTTGAGAAGTACGTACCTTTTTAGCATACAGGGGAGTTAGAATTAAGTAATGCAAAAACAATAATAAAACAATGTTACCTTGTACAGGCGGTATATCATCTACATA
Source organism: Ophiura sarsii (assembly GCA_035610835.1). Taxonomy (NCBI): domain Eukaryota; kingdom Metazoa; phylum Echinodermata; class Ophiuroidea; order Amphilepidida; family Ophiuridae; genus Ophiura; species Ophiura sarsii. The sequence goes on along the minus strand of CM069459.1, from coordinate 60,857,016 downwards.
GACTGCTTCACCGGTGGTTTGTTGTAAAGCTGAACGATGTATAATGGGACGTCCGATAGGATCAATGCCAGGCTGGTCATCAGGTACTGGCTGATATGGAATGAAGAACACATTCATATAGTTAACACTTGTAAGCTGAACGATGTACAATGGGACGTCCGATAGGATCAATGCTAGGTTGGTCATCTGGTACTGGCTGATATGGAATGAAGAACACATTTATATAGTTAACACTTGTAAGCTGAACGATGTACAATGGGACGTCCGATAGGATCAATGCTAGGTTGGTCATCTGGTACTGGCTGATAGGGAATGAAGAACACATTCATAGTTAACACTTTCCACACGGCTATTAGAGTTACCATATATATACAAACAAGATTTTTCAGAGACTTTTCCCAAATTTCAAAGTCTATCACAAGGATTTACTGAACCAATACTAACCATGTTCCCACTTATTTTAATGCAATTCTTATGGTGAAATACAAATATGGTAATGAAATTTAACAATTTTGAATTTTATGAAACATTTTGTAAAATTTTGAAATGTTGTCTGCAGACTCCTGCCAGGTGGAAAGTGTTAAGAGGGGGGGGGGGGGGGGGGGTTCTCAAGAGCGAGCAGAAGATGGTGAAAAGGGTTGTTTTAAGGGCGGCTAATACCTTTACCCATTTCGAATGTCAGTGCACAATTGCCACATATACAGAAAGATAGCCTTAGAAGATCTTTTTGGATAAGAGCCACATGCACAGAAGCCTTGATGATCTTCCCGCATCGCATAGCATTTTGGCCTGTAACCATACAACTTGTGACATGTTACGCTCAATTCTCATAGGCCTAGTGCACGTAATACTGAAGCGATTAGAGATTGAACAGCACCCACAAGAAGCTGGAGTCCGATGTTTGGATGACTCCATACTAAATATATCTTTATCAAACGACTTTGCCAAATTAGTTAGTCTAGTGTAGCACAGTGGCCATGCTCTAGCGCTCCCACGCAGGAATCCCGGATTCAATTCCTCAACCAACCTATATATCATTATATATGGATGTGTTTGTAACATACACCTTCCTGCAGCGTTCATAGTTTACCTCGCTGGATCTGAACAAAACATAATATATTTTGTAGTATTATGGGATAAATGCTGAGGCTACTGTGGATAAGAGTATAACATACCTGAAACACAGTGGTCCCATGTGGCAATTTCTCTGATGCAGATTGTACACCATCCCTGACTATGGGTGTGCTACAGCCGGAAACCATCTAGGAGGTAGAGAAGAAAAAAGGCAAATCAATAAAGGCCAAATAAAACATACGAAGATCATTCAAAAGGTTCCACCTCCTCTCTCATAACATTGCTAATATGAATGTCAGCCTCATGACATCTGTCTTGATTATAGCTCTGAATCATACCTACACATTTATCTATATACTAATTTTCGGAACATGGCTTTATTAGATAGTTCAATATAATTTTACACTCGCGTCCCTCTTCAACTGAAAAAGCGTGGTAATTGCGCCTCTAATACACGAGCTAATTAGATAGTTCAATGCCCTTTTTTTCCGTTTTCAGACATGCGCAGAAAGGATCACATGTGAAAATCCGAAATGTTGAATTTCTTTTACTCGGGTAGTTACTGTTCGGACACAAATTGTGGTTTTCGGAATGAGTGATGACATATGGTCTTCACCAAAATATTTTCTTCAGGGATATAGCTACATTTCTGTATATGCGGCTGTTTGTTATTCTTAAAGAACGCATAGTAACAAGCATTTATACGGGACTATACGTCCAACAAATTAAAATATTTTACGACATTTTCTAAATGTAAACAAAAACTCTTACGCAGATCTTAAAGTGACACTTTCTCATTAATAACATAGATGAACGCGGAGTTTGCTAACGATAAAGAAACTGGCGGTACCATACCAACCGTTGTTGTTGCTGCGCGACCGCGTTTAACATGCGCATGCGATTCGGCGCACATGTAATGACGCAGTGAAAGTGTGTACGCGTTTGTGGGGCAAACTGTACATTGTAAACGGGGCATGCAGTGAAAGCAGGCAGTCCGTACGGTTGCTCCGCGGTGCATACCGTACAGTACAATAAAATGTAACGAGAGCAAGACAATTAATCATAAAGCCGAAACCTTTATTTTAATAAAGAAACTAACTGGGAGCAAGGCGCAAACCGTATCCAGGATACATATTTAAAGTGACTGAAGTGGCTGAAGGAAAATACATTTGATGGAGTCACTCATGCAGTTGTAACCCCATGGCTGGTCAATCAATCAATCAATCAATCACTGAAATTTATATAGCGCCAGAACCAAGAAACTTGTACTAAGGCGCTTTGGCACAGTGTACCACAGAGAAAACTACTTTACAAAAGCATGTTAAAAAAGATGACATTTTAAAAGTCGTTTAAATATGTTGATGGAATCTGCATTTCTGATATGATCAGGAAGCCGGTTCCATTGACGAGGAGCATAGGATGAGAAGGCACGATCAGCAAATGTGATAAGGTGAGTTCTGGGTTCAACCAAATGTGGTGCAGAAGAGGTGGAGCGTAGACACCTGCGACCAGTCTGAACATGGAGCAAGTTTGCAAGATAGTCCGGTGTTTGTTGATGGAGAGATTTATATGTGAGGACTAAATCTTGAAATCAATCCTATACTCAATCGGAAGCCAATGAAGGTGAACAAGATCTTGAGATATAGGGTCATACTTTCTCTTTCTCATCACCAACCGTGCTGCAGTGGTCATGAAGCTATGGGCTGGTGGATCATCATGGTCGACCCCCACCCCCACACACACCCCTCCCCCACACACACCCCTTTCATTTTCTTTGTGCGACTTATTATACAGCGGTGCGGCTTATACGATGAGGTTTGAGGTGCTGCGGCTTATTCGTCGTGCGGCTTATATAGCACATAAATTACGGGATTGTCACATCATACCCTAAGGTCTCACCGTTTCTTTCTTTTTTGGGTAGGGGTGTGCCGCCCAGGGTCTCAAAAAGGGGGGCTACAGAACTGAACTGAGTGGATTTTATGACGAAATATAGGGTCTGAACAGATTTTCGGGTAAGCCCCCTTGGACCCAACACAATAATAAATGAGGCACAATGAGGAAAATATGACTATTGAGTTATTGATATCATGATAATACATTTTGGTACCATCAGTCAATGTTAGTTATATAACTTTGTCTCCCCCGCACTTCCCTTACTTAATAATATGGATATAGTAAGGCGGCCTTATCTAAGGCCACATGGGTATCTGGATAAACGGAACGTGGGGTATTGCCCCATCACCCTAAAGCCACCTCCTCCTCCCCGCATTTCCCTTACTTGATAATCTGGATATAAGGGCACATGGGCATCTGGATAAATGGAACGTGTAGTATATTATCATGATTATTATAGAGTGTCTGGATTAGTAGGGGCACCAGTGGTATCTGGATTACGGGTTCACTATAAAACGCAGATAGTCTCAAATTACCTGGATATACTATGCGCAGATAACTGGATTTTAAGGGTGTATTAGATAGTATCTCTAAAGGCCTTATTTAGAACACAACAAACATGACAAAGGGACTACATACGTTTAGGCCCTACATGCCTATTGGAGGAATAATGTATTTAAGTAAATAGGCCAAACAAAACCCGTATGGCACACATATCAATATTTTAAAGGAGGAAAACGGGGGTGGCGGGGCAATAAAAGAATCGGGGGGAGACATTTTAAAGCTAATTTTAAGTTACTTTCAGTTTTGACATTAAAATACAACTTTTGTATTATTTGGGGTACAAAATGGGTAGGGACATGAGCTGACAGGGGGTAACTGGGGGTGGGGATATTAAGGCAATCCAGATACTCTGAATATTTTATGTATTCCTACACCTGCATAACCATTCAGGTGTCCTTATTAATCCACGTAGGCCCTAATAGCCGCATACACAGTTATCACGGGTGCCCTTAATATTCGATTCAAGATAAACCACATAGTCCATGGAGGTCCTATATTGGATCACTAATACACAATCTTGATTATTAAAGTACATGGGGTGGTACCTGAATAATCAAGGGCACCATGTGTTATACATGCATGGCATACATGGATTTATCAAGGGCACATGGTATATATGGATTATTAAGGGCACTGTGGTACCAATGTCAATATTAAGGGCACCTAGGATACATGGAGTATCAACGACATACTCTTGCTGTTTTACAATACCCTCATCTTTATTATACGTTTTGATGTGACTAACCACCCGCTATTATAGCTTCGGCACCTATACCTGCGCTTTCCATTATAAACTGGATATAATACGGGTACATTGGTATGGATATAATGCCGGCAAATGCGGTACCTGGGTTATTAAGGCCATCTGTGAGGGGTAGGGCCTAGGCCTATGGGCAACCGGTGTATTAAGAACACGTGGAGTACTTGGATTAGGAACATGGGTATCTGTATTATTTAAGAGCACATTGGGCCTAGACGCATGGTGTATTAAGGGTACCATGTCACTTACATTATATCAAGGGCACTTTAGGTACCTGCCCTGGGTACCTGAATAAGGACATACTCTTGATATTTATATAAACATTTATAACGCTTTGATATTACTCACCTCTGCCTATTGTGGTATGACACAATATTATTTAGGGACCGTCTGGATGTATACATGTAGGACATGTTCTTGATATTGTATCAAATTTGCTTACGCTTTGTTTACTTACCTCCCCGTGAAATCTTCTAGCGGATGCCCGCTAGTAGTAAATAATAATTGATTCACTTTCGTTCTGATGCGGTCAAAGCCAGGGAGAGTTTTTGGAAACAAAAAATTACCCTCCAAATAAATACTGAATCACTACTAGGCATATCTGTACTTATTTTTTAAGGCATTTCTCATGGTGATTCTAAATATGGTGATGATTCTTTTTTTGTGTGTATAATTTTGGAATGGCGTCTGCCGTGGATGATTCAAAATTTGGTACTAACATTCAACATTTTTGACATTTTTGAAATATTTTGTGAAGTTTTGGAATGTCGTCTGCAGACGCCTCATGCCGTGTGCAAAGTGTTAATTTCAAATACCTGCTTTTCTTGAAGACTCTGCTGAACATTTATAAAGAACTTGAAGAAACTTGCAGCTATTAGAGACTTCTGGTAGTCGGCTATCGCATCCTGGTCACTCATCTGAGGCGCAAGTTCTTCTTTCAGCGCAACACACATATATTCTAGAAGCTCCGTGTTCCATACTCTGAAAGATTTTACAATGATGACACATGACTATCTGCCCAAGCTACCCTTAGCGTGGATTTAAGTTGAAAACACACACCCTTACTCAGATACTTTTTTACCAATTTCCAGGGGAAAATTGACCTGTATACATATTACCACAGACCCATAATTTTCCTACAGATTTGACAGATTTTGCTAACATTGCTGTGATAAACAGCAAATTCAAGGATTTTAGACCCATACATTTACAAACAATGGCTATGAAAAGGGGTCTTTCGTTTACCAGACGGGTGAAAAATGGGACCCTATTTGGCGGCACATCCCCGTAACCTCATATCCAATATATAAGTACCCACCCCACCCAAGGAGTGAAGAATGCCTTCCCTTATTCTGTACTTAATTTAAATCAATGACAAGCCAGGTTTTTTAGTTAGAGTGGTAAGAAATAAAAGCAAACCAATAATAATGTTCCGACTAAACAAATATGCGCGTATTGCGTGTGAATTAGCGCTTTTAACACTTATTTAAGCCAAAATTGAGGTACATTTTGGCTATAATTTAGCTTCTAAAATGACTAAAGAGTACTTTTGAGGGCACATTATGTGCAAAAAAAAAGCTATCTTTTTTTACCATCATAATTCCATGATTCCCCTTGTCAAATGAACCGATAGTGCCAATCTCAAGCAACAGGCTCAAATTATTGGTGAGGCGATCACCCCTAGACCCCCTCCCCCCTCTGGCTACAACACTGATTTAAATACTGCCCTTTGCTTTTGTGTCTTCCATTCATCAAGGATAAAAAAATCTATGCATAGTACTTACCTTGCACAAAGTGTCTTGGCAGTGACATTTGCATAGCTTGGAATATTCTGAAGACTTCCAAAGACAAGACTGGCGGACTGGACGATATCTGTTCCTGGTTCAAACATGACCCGAAAGGCAGCGTTGACTACCGCTTCATCGACATGGTTCCGTTTGCCAGTCATCTTGTAGTTGCCCACGTATTCATTCTAAAGAAAGTAATTATTTCACCAAAATAAAACCACTATAGTTTGTTCAGTTCTAAATTGGCTGTTGCGCATGAAGGAAATAAGCACACTGTGCATCATATACGTGACGCGTGTGTGTGACCAAAACCGTGTGCATGTGTCCATAATCATGTGAGTACGATTGGACTGCTTTAGCGCGCAGAGAGATAAAAATCGAATATTTTTTGCCAACTTGGAACAGATCGAACAACAGGGAACAGAGATTGATCTAGCCATCCTTTAACACTTTCCACACAGCTATTAGTTTTACCCTATACAAAACAGATTTTTGAGAAACCTTTTCCAACTTCAAAATGCTATTTCAAAAATTACTGAATCAATACTAGGCATGTTTGTACTTATTTTAATGTATTTCTTATGGTGATTCTAAATATGGTGATAGATTTGTTTTTATTTTGTGAAATGTTGGAATGTCGTCTGCAGACACCTGCTGTGTGGACAGTGTTAACCCATCCCAACCACCTCAGTCATGTCAACCCACGACCCACGACACTTCCTCCATCAGCCCACTCTAATGGACATATTGCCTTTTATCACATTTTAAGATTAGATGGGTTCCAACCTACAGGCCTACATTGTTATCTATACAACATTGCCTGTATCAATAACAGGGCTGTCTTTGAGTGAGCATAGATTCAAAAAAGTATGAAAAAAAAGTATGAAAAGTCTGAAAAACTATTGACATTTGGAAAGCATCTATATTTTATTACATAGTAATTAAAGTGCAAATCAAAACAAAAGTCTAAAAATCTGAACTCTCACACCCCTGTAAGCTGAACCAAAACTTTTGAGTTAAACAGATAATAGATCCCCATTTCTCTCTGAATAACCACAAACTTACATCACTTGTAAATGGTATTTCTACACTCTGTAAGATCTCATCTGATGCCAAGATGACACAAGCTTTATTGATAATCTGACCATTCTCCATGATAGAATGATGGTACAATTTATCATCCATGAGAATCTCTCGGTGGCCACCTATGTATGAAAATAAGAAGGGGAACATTTAATTAATTGTTTGTTTGATTACATGATTGATTGATTGATTGCATGATTGATTGATTGAATGAACGCAGAGTTGCCGTGCTGTGTTTGACGAAAGACATTTATTTTGAACCACTAAAGTTGGTAAACAACTCAGTCTACATGATTAATTGATTGCATGATTAATTGATTGCATGATTGATTGATTGCATGATTGATTGATTGCATGATTGATTGATTGATTTCAAATGTTAATGTTCATGGACTGTTGCCCAATAGCAGTGGTGGGAAAATAATAAGCGGGGCATACGGCAATGTAGCAGAGGCCTTGAAATAAGAAATGAAAAGGGCAGGCAATTTAAGGCAATTTGAAAGGGGCACCAACTTTAACCAAGGCCATTATGTACTTTTGAATGGAGTGATAACAGCCAGAAATTGAGGGCATCAAGGCTACTAGGTGGGGCATCGAAGGCAATGGCCTCCGATGTCTTCGATTAATTCAAACCCTGGTAGCAGAATAGTGCGCATAGTTTCTGTAATTTGATGTACTGTATTATTTCAAAACATTAAAAAATAATTATAGAATTAAAATTTAAATTATAAGATAAATGGTAATATATGCATTACCCTTGGCGTTAATGATCTCAAGTTTTGCATTGACGGCCAGTAACACAGGAATAAGATCATATCCTGCCTTGGCTGAAACAATGTGTCCACCAATTGTCTGGAAATTAAAAAGAAACAACAACAAAGAACTAACAATAGAGAATTAAGGTGTGTGGTTTTTTTAGCCAATGAGTGTTTTAATCAATATCTGACGTTCAGTGAATCGACAAGAATGAACGATATGCAAATTCTTGTGAAAGAGATGGTTTATGCAAATCCTTGTGAAAGAGATGGTTTATGCAAATCCTTGTGAAAGAGATGGTTTATGCAAATCCTTGTGAAAGATATGGTTTATGCAAATCCTTGTGAAAGATATGGTTTATGCAAATCCTTGTGAAAGAGATGGTTTATGCAAATCCTTGTGAAAGAGATGGTTTATGCAAATCCTTGTGAAAGAGATGGTTTGTGCAACTCCTTGTGAAAAAGATGGTTATGTATTGATAATTCATACACAATAAAACTGATAACAAATTCCAATTTTGAACACAATTTTACTCTCTTTAAAACAAATAAAAACAGTTTAATAAGTTTTATAAAACCCACACCAAAAATCAGCAAGGCCATGCTGCATAAACAATGAGTCAAAACAAAGAGCGGAACACATGCATGTACGGCAAACACACAGACTGCAATTAGATATTTTTAATGCACTCCGCAAATTTAATGGTCTCTCAATTCAAAGATTTGACATGATAGATATCATCATGTGTTTTACATGCATGGATGATGGAACGTACCGAAACATTGCGAATTTGATGCGATCCATAGCGTTGTAAAGTCTCCTGAATGGCTAGTAATGTTGAAGATTTTTCACCTGTATTTTAATACCATCACAAATCACAATAAATAAATCAGCAATTCAATAGAAATCAATGTCATTTAATTATTTGGCAATTTGACGACAAATCCAAATGATGATAAAATATGGTTATTTCATAACTTAACCAAAGTGCAACCAATCAAAAAAAACACCTAAAGTGCTCAACAAAAGAAAGTTATACACTTTGTTTATGTCCTATAGAGTGACTTCCAATTATTTTTTGACCACACAGAGTAGATACGACATTTGGATGAATCTTTTTGGCACAATTTTATATCAAATGTATATATCACAAAGCAAGGATAAGCCATTAAAGAAAATCTGTGATATTCCCAAATTCGCATTATCAACACCTCAAATAAACTACACAAGAACTGCATGCTGATTGGTTGACATTTGGAATGTGTCAAATATTGTGCAAATCAGAGACATTACAAAATGGATAGTTTTGAATTTATGATGGTTTAAATGACCACAACTAACGAAAACAAAGTTGCACTAAAATTGGGTTTCTAAAAGGGGAAGTCTCAATATGAATGTGCCAAACTAATCACTATTTTGTTCTCAAAAATTCATTAGAGCATTTACTAACTAACACTGTTATGTCTATGTAACACTTCATTGTACAGATGACAGCATTGGGGTTTTAGCTTAAAATAGTGCTGAATTTGGCACATTTTGATTGAGACCGCCCCCCCCCCCCCCCGCCTCCTCATTCTCTAGCAAGTAACTGAGCACTGCCTAATAAGGTTTTGGCATCAAATGTGTTATTTCTGGAAAGAAAAAACATATCAGCTTTCTATGAATATATTATCAAGAAATATCCAAAAATCAAGCGATTGCAAACAGTTTCTGAAGTAGGTCCGAGTTGATATTGATACATACAAGGCAGTGTGCTGCTGTAATGTGTAACGGCATCAAGCAGTTGAGACATTGTCACGTAAGCTCCAACCTTTAACCCGGAATCAGTCAGAGTAACGCTGTTGAATTCTGCAACCTGACCGGCGTATATGATCACTCCTTTGTGACTGACAGAATCTGTTGGATATTAAAAAGATAAAAAGAGTCATTGTTTGAAGATTGTACAGGCATGTGAATTCATGAACAAACTTGAAAAAAACTTAACAAGTGCATGACATTGGGATAAAAATAGGCTGATATTAAATGGAATTTGGACAACAGGTTGAATTGAGGTTTACTCATAGAAACTCTCATGCTTGTAAGCCAAATTGGCACAGCATTCATGTCTACTTCAATACAAATATGTACGTACTGACCTGATGCTAATATGCAAGCTTATTATACAGTCATCATAACCAGATTAGGGTTATGGGTTATAGGTTCGGGGTTCGGAGTTCATGGTTAGGATTAAAATTAGGGTTAGTAGGCATCATAAGTAACTGACTAGGTAATGAATATGCTTTAAGGGGGCTGAGCACCTTCGTATAGCCTCCGTAAAACTGCCGTAACTTCTTCATTATTCATTTAATCTAGATAAAAGTGTACATTTTTTTGCAGGAAAGGGTTCAATTAATCCAAATATGATCATGAAATTGACCATTTTGGAGAAAATTATAATAAACACGTTTTTTGACCCATTATAGGTTTGGAAAAGATAACTCAAAATATATTTTGTTAAATTTTGTCACCCTTTCCTGCAAAAAAATGTATACTTTCATATAGATTAAATGAATAATGAAGAAGTTACGGCAGTTTTACGGAGGCTGTACCTGAAGGTGCACAGCCCCCTTAACACTCAAAACTATAGCGCCTGCGTAGCAATATTAAATGATACATTTGTAAGGACATTTCTTCTTGATAATTTGAGATATTACATGAGATAATTGACTGAATATTGACACAGCTATGTGTCCAAGCAAAAACCATGTCTGTTTTTCATTTTAGCATTTCGTTCAGTGGCGTAACCAGAGGGGGAGGGGGGGGGGGGGGGGGGGGGGGGGGGGGGGTGACCACAATATTGACTGTCATGTTGGTTGAGATTGGAATTGTCGGTTCATTTGACAAGGGGAATCACGGCATTATGACTGCATGATAGCAAATGTTTGCCCCACAAATTAATGTTTTGGATAGAAGCTCGTTAAAACCCAAAATGTGCCTCAATCATGACAACAATTAGTGTAAAGTAGCAATTTTTTTAGCGCTATGTACATATTATTTTGGTCAGAAATATCTTGTTGGTCCGCTTATTTCTCCCCCCCCCCCCCCCTCCCCCACCCCCACCGAATATGAAAATTCTAGCTACGCCACTGATTTTGTTCCGCTACACGAAGTTGTTGTCACTGATTAAACCCGTTTAGGATAAATCAATGTACATATTTAATCAAAAACGCCTTACCAAATTGTGTATTTCCAGCGACTATCACCGCACACAGGTATTCTGTTTTCAGGCGACAGATATCTTCAAGACTACTGGCATTAATCCATGTAACTTGGTCAGTAGTAAACACCGCAGTTTGAGGTGAGCTAGTGTTTAGCTTTGAATGAAAATTAAAAAGGTGCAGATATTAGTCTTCTAAAGAAATATAATTGACTGCTGTTGGTACAAATCCCGTTATAGACTGGTTTAGTTTATTGTTTGGTTTATAATGGACACTCCTTTCAAATGCCCATACATGCAGACAAGCTTCTTTTTTTTGCTTGGCTGCTGTGACGTTATAGGTGACATTGTCTATAGAGGTCCAACTAATGACTATAATATTTAATTGACTGCTAGCTCTGGCTAAAGTAATAGAAAAAGACAACATTGATGCATTGGATAAGGCCTAAAAAAAAAAAAGTTTGATTGGCGTAACATGACCAAAACAAATAGGGTAGGTCGGTCGGGATTTTAAAAAAAATAATAATAATAATAATTTTTTTAAATCATCTACTTTTGAACACTTAAAAGACAGTAGTACACACAAATGAAGAGACGGCAAAAATTCCCTTTTCTTTAAACATTTTTCTTATTATTTATAGAAACCAACAGACTCTATGAGTACAAGTATCTGAAGTTTTAAACAATAACAAACTTCAGATTTCAGTTTTTTTGTTTTTTTTTGTGGTTTTTTCCCCCTCAAAATAATAAAAAATATTCAGGGTCGGCGATGTATTTAGGGTCGGTCGGGTTACGCCAATCAAACAAACAAAATTAGGCCTAATTATTGTTTCCAGTCAAAATGGGGGAAATGATTACACACAGCATTGAATATTATGCTTAAAAAGATTTCCATTTGTACAAATTTTTAACACAGATAAAAGTCTTGATGTGAGTGGTTGGTTTGTCATGAAAATATCTGCTGTGAACATATTTTGAGAACATGATGCATGTAGTTAAGTGAGCTTACTATGATGATTAACACAAACTCCCCAGGCATGTTTTGGGGGCTAAAACTATCAGTAGAGACTAATTGGTCATATTTGGAGGGAAATTATGGCCGTGCTGATGCCAGGAATTGAACCTGAGTCGCCTATCTAATTCAGCTGCAGAGTCAGCTTGGACAATCTTAACGCTTTCCACGCGGCAGGTGTCTGCAGACGGCAGTTCCAAAATGTCACCAAATGTTTCAACACTGTCATAATTATTGAATTTTATCACCATATTTGGAATCACCATGAGAAATGCATTGAAATAATTACAAACATGCCTTGGTTCGCTAATCCTTGAGATAGATTTTGAAAGTTGGGAAAAGTTTCTGAAAAATCTGTTGTGTATTTATATGTAAACTATAAATACCCGAGTGGAAAGTGTTAAGATTTTCCTACACATAATGATAGCATGCTTTGTCACGCCACAAGATAAATTAGGGAACCATGCACTATCAGCATCATGCTGTGTAGTGATTTCTAGTGATGAAAAAGGTTAGGGTCATATTGTATCTGATAACATATTGAACCGCCATTTTATTAAATTGGGAGACAGGGTTTTACAACGGGTATTCATACTATTGGTTAAGAGTTTCACTGGTTTGCCTTCGGACGAGTTTAAAACTGTAAAAAGTGTTTAACTCGTCCGACGGCAAACCTGTTATACTCTTAACACTTTCAACTCGAGCAAGGCGTCTGCAAAGGACATTCCAAAATTTCACAAAATGTTTCAAAAATGTCATTTTTATTGAATTTCATTACCATATTTAGAATCACCATGTGAAATGCATTTAAATGTGTACAAACATGCCTAGTATTGGTTCAAGTTTTAAACTTGTCTAACAGCAAACCAGTTAAACTCTTAACACTTTCCACGCGGCAGGCATCTGCAGACGACATTCCAAAATGTCACAAAATGTTTCAAAAATGTCATAATTATTGAATTTCATTACCATATTTAGAATCACCAGGTGAAATGCATTGAAATGTATACAAACATGCCTAGTATTGGTACAGTAATCCTTTGGATAGACCTTGAAAGTTGGACAAGGTTTCTGAAAATTCTGCTTTGTATATATTATATAGAGTGTTAAACCTCCAATTAATTACCAGTAATTCCGGCGGGAAGATGATGTCTTGTGTTGGGTCATACTCCTTGAAGCCTCCCACATCAAATAGTTCTGAGCACTGCAAAAGAATAACACTTTATGATAATGAGAGCATTCATCTCTGTTATTTGCATTGATAAATCTAACGTCAAACACATGTTTGAAAGTGCCTTTAAATAAAATGTCCTGAAGTTTACAAAAAGAAAAACTCCTTGACATTTTGATTCCTTTGAGCCTGTGTAAGGTGTATGGTTAATTTGGTAAGATACTCAAAATGGTTTACCTGGTTGCAAACAAGAGTTTCTAGTATGACTATGAGTTCCAGTTATGAGTCGTTTCTATGAGTTCCAGTTATGGGTAGTTTCAATGAGTTCCAGTTATGGGTAGTTTCAATGAGTTCCAGTTATGGGTAGTTTCAATGAGTTCCAGTTATGGGTAGTTTCTATGAGTTCCAGTTATGGGTAGTTTCAATGAGTTCCAGTTATGGGTAGTTTCAATGAGTTCCAGTTATGGGTAGTTTCAATGAGTTCCAGTTATGGGTAGTTTCTATGAGTTCCAGTTATGGGTAGTTTCAATGAGTTCCAGTTATGGGTAGTTTCAATGAGTTCCAGTTATGGGTAGTTTCAATGAGTTCCAGTTATGGGTAGTTTCAATGAGTTCCAGTTATGGGTAGTTTCAATGAGTTCCAGTTATGGGTAGTTTCAATGAGTTCCAGTTATGGGTAGTTTCAATGAGTTCCAGTTATGGGTAGTTTCTATGAGTTCCAGTTATGGGTAGTTTCAATGAGTTCCAGTTATGGGTAGTTTCAATGAGTTCCAGTTATGGGTAGTTTCAATGAGTTCCAGTTATGGGTAGTTTCAATGAGTTCCAGTTATGGGTAGTTTCAATGAGTTCCAGTTATGGGTAGTTTCAATGAGTTCCAGTTATGGGTAGTTTCAATGAGTTCCAGTTATGGGTAGTTTCAATGAGTTCCAATTATGGGTAGTTTCAATGAGTTCCAGTTATGGGTAGTTTCAATGAGTTCCAGTTATGGGTAGTTTCAATGAGTTCCAGTTATGGGTAGTTTCAATGAGTTCCAGTTATGGGTAGTTTCAATGAGTTCCAGTTATGGGTAGTTTCAATGAGTTTTAGTTATGGGTTGTTTCTATGAGTTCATTTCTATGAGTTCCAGTTATGGATCGTTTCTTAAGAAAATGATCACAGGAATTTTGAATACTTCACCCCTCTTTGACTTACCATTTCGTTGTCATTTGTTTTACAACATTTTGTTCCTCTGTTTCCTTGGCAACATCCCCCCTGTATAAAACATAATGCATTGAAATCAAGTTGAAAAATGATAGGTCAATAAATGTGTATATGTTGTTCCGAGAGTCATTAGGCAAATCAATGCATGCGCGCTGATGTTGATGTGTGAATAATGACAGGACCCTGAAGGGGAGTGCTATTGTGAGCATATCAGCATTTGCGCAAGTGCATCTAATTTTTTCTAATTTTTTGAGAAACAAAACATACGCACGCATCGGCCTAATTCATACAAGGTACTATATACTTATCAACATTCAAAATTTGAGCATAATTTTGATATGTAAATACGAATAAAAACCCTGTTAACAAGTTTGCTAACACCTGCAGTTAATCAACTAATCGAAACAAAGCACCTAGTGCATTATACACTTTCAATGCATTCTGCGTATTTTAGTTTCTTGCTTTTTGACTGGTTCGACACTACTAAGAGTGTATGAATGATTGTCAACTGCCATTGTTTTTCTTTTAATATAACCTGCATCTCTTTACAATGTCCAATCACTATCACAGAAATAAAATAAAATATTCAAACTTATAGGGGCACTGAGAGATACATTAGTTCTGAATGGGGGGAAAGGAAGAAAAAGTGGACAAAATGTAAATGTGTGACAGACCTTCTTTTTGGGGACCTAAGATTCCTACCTTTCTCTCCTCCTCCCACTCTCTCAACCCCATTCCAAAAGAAAGAGGAGGAAGGAAATGCTTTCACTTGGGGGTGCTTAGTGAATATGAGGTCACAGGGAAATAGGGCCCCATTTTTCACCCATCAGGTAAATGAATTACCCTTTTTTATAGCCATTTTTGGTAAATTTATGGGTCTAAATTCCAGAAAAGTTGCTGTTTTTCACAGACATTTTAGAAAAATATGTCAAATAGATAGGAAAAAATGGGTCTCTGATAAAGATATGGGTAAATTTCTCCCTGAAATTTGTTAAATGTTTGGGTCAATTTAAATTTTGCTGGCGGCACATCGGTACCAAAAAGTATCTGAGTGACATCAACCACCCCCCCCCCCCATGCCCTCGGGGGTCTTTCATTTATGGTACTCTAGTTACCTACATACCGTTGTGAATGCATCAAAATCAGTTTATATTCAGTACATTTACACACATTTTCTTCCAAACCTCCCCTGCTCTCCCTCCCCACTTTCAATTAGTTGACACTTTTCATGCTGCAGGCGTCTGCAGACAACATTCCAAAATGTCACAAAATGTTTCAAAAATGTCAAAATAATTAAATTTCATTACCACATTTGGAATCACTGTGAGAAGTGCATTAAATTAAGTACAAACATTCCAAGTATTGGTTCAGTAATTCTTGAGATGACTTTGAAATTTGGGAAAGGTTTCTGAAAAATCTGGTTTTATATGGTACACTTAACAGTATCTTATTAGGAGGAAGGGGCTGATTATGAATGGTAGTAAAGCTGTTTACATACCTCTGTAAAGGTATTGAATGCATCCAGAATTGGCCTATACCCGGTACATCGACACAAGTTGCCTTCCACTGCCTGTAATATCTCCTCACTGGTTGGTTTCGGGTTATTGCGTAACAGCGTATACATAGACATTACCATCCCAGGGCTGCAGAATCCACACTGGGAACCATGAGATTTGACTAAGCGCTCCTGAAAGTAAAATAAGATTAATGTAAAAGTGGACATTTTTGCTGGTGTAAATTTTCGCGCTTTGCACATTTTTAACAAGTTTGCTTGTTTTTATTTTCGCAATTTTGAGCTTCCTTACATAGACCTACATACAAAAGGAATATATTCGCGCGTTATATTTCCGCGCTTGCTGATCTTAGCCCGAAAAGCGCAAAAATAAATGTAGCGCGAACATTTCCGCTACTCTCAAATAAAATAGCACTGAAATTGATGTTAAATGACTCAACTCACACAAAACAACAAACAGGCTAGATAAAATGTTGGATGAATCTTTTTGGCACAATTTGATATCAAATGTGCCACTTAACAACAAAGATAAACCATGATTAGGGCCATTTGAAGACAATTTTTCACTTTTCAAAATTCACATTTTCATAAAATGCTGTTGACTGTCACATAAAATGCTGTTGACTCTATCAACTTAAAGCGTTCAAAATAATTGACCTGATATGATAAAAATGAAGATCTTGTAGGCAAATAAAACTCGTAATTCTTGTCAATCACTCCTTTTCATACAGATTCCTTTGCATTCATACCTTTCACCCAGCGATCAACACGGACAAATACGGCATATGTGCTTCTTAACAATTGGTCTTTTCTTCCCGCATAATGCATTTTCTTTCAATGGAGCTCATCATGGTTTATCTTTGTTGTTAGGTGGCACAATTGGTATTGAATTCTGCCAAAAAGATGTATCCAACTGTCTATCTAGCCTGTTTGGTCAAAATATAATTAAAAGGCACTCTAAGGGACCACAGCAGCCTTAGCATTTATCCCATAATACTACAAAATATATAATAGATAAGGGCTTTTCTTTTGTTCAGATCCGGCGTGGTAAACTATGAATGAGATTGGTTGTGGAATTGAACCCGGGATTCCTGCGTGGGAGCGCTAGAGCGTGGCCACTATATGCTACACTAGACTACCTGTTTTGTCAAAGTCGTTGATAAAGTATATTTAGTATGGAGTTATTCAACCATAACATTTCTTACGCGTTGCTGATCCCCATACTTCTTTCAAAGTTAAAACAATGAAGCGATTAGCATTTTTAACAATGGGAATTGTTCATTATGACTCCGGCTTCTTGAGGGTGCTGTTCAATCTCTAATCGCTTCAGTATTATGTGCACTAGGGATATGAGAATTGAGCGTAAAATGTCGCAAGTTGTAAGGTGGTTCCATGTTCAAAATGGTTACAGGCCGAAATGCTATGCGATGCGGGAAGATCATCAAGGCTGCTGTGCTAAGGGACCTAAACAAAGTGTATGACTTTCCTTTGTTGAGCACTTTATATTAACTGTTTTACCTAATGATTATCAATACGTACCTGTACTGGATGCAATTTAGTCTTTGCGCTTCCAATTCCTTCTACTGTTGTCACAGCTTTCCCATGTATGGCTCCTAGTGGATATAAACAAGCATTCACTGCAATGTGGCTAAAAACAACAACAAACAAACATAGAAATAAACATGGTAATGAAATTGAATAATTGTGACGTTTTTGAAACATTTCATGACACTTTGGATTTGGAATGTCGTCTGCAGACGCCTACCGCATGGAAAATGTTAATATTGACAAATATATGGTAATTTATTAACACCACTGTATCATTACCTTTTTAAATTACTTTTTTTACCATGTATACCAGCAATTTCACAGAGTGCAAAAACTAAACGAAGACCAGCATTTGTTTTAATGTATTTTTCTCTTAAATGAGTAACAGTACATTTTGAGCACACTGTATAAGTTATAGCAAGAAAATTTTAAGTTCAGAAAGTACATTCTGAGCAAGTCCAGAAAGTACAGTTGGAGCATACTGTATAAGACATAGCAAAAACAGGAAGTACATTCGGAGCACAGTTCAAAATGGTTAACAAAAAATCTAATTCCCCAAAGTCAAGATAAAGTACACAGCTCGTCAAATTCCGAGCACTTGTTCTTTGAGTTGCACAGAAACAAAGCACATTTTTAATTTTTCACATTTGGGCTGAAAATTAGCTTTTTTATCAAAAAGTACATAAAAAAGTACACTTAACCCTATACTCTACCCCGATTGGTTGTCCACAAAACCGGCCAAAAAAGACCGCATGGTCAAATGCGCAAATCTACCGACGGTGGTTCAAGTTTACCGACGGGCTTATTTCAGGGGGGCACCGACCCCCTGGACCCTCCCTAGGTACGCCACTGGTTGTTTTGGTGGCACATTTGGTATCAAATTGTGCCAAAAAGATTCATCCAAATGTCTATCTACTCTATTTGGTCACATAATAATTGGAAGTCACTCTCACTCTCAGTATGACTTTCTTACCTTATTGGTTTCTGACAAGACAACATCACTGATGACAACATGACTGTACAGAATCCACATCCGCCAGTGTTACATCCAATCTTACCTTATAGATGTCTGACATGACGACATGACTGATGACAGCATGACTGTACAGGATCCACATCCGCCCGTGTTACATCCAATCTTACCTTTATAGATGTCTGACAAGACGACATCACTGATGACAACATGACTGTACAGGATCCACATCCGCCAGTGTTACATCCAATCTTACCTTATAGATGTCTGACAAGACGACATCACTGATGACAACATGACTGTACAGGATCCACATCCGCCAGTGTTACATCCAATACCTTATAGATGTCTGACAAGACGACATCACTGATGACAACATGACTGTACAGGATCCACATCCGCCAGTGTTACATCCAATCTTACCTTATAGATGTCTGACATGACGACATCACTGATGACAACATGACTGTACAGGATCCACATCCGCCAGTGTTACATCCAATACCTTATAGATGTCTGACAAGACGACATCACTGATGACAACATGACTGTACAGGATCCACATCCGCCAGTGTTACATCCAATCTTACCTTATAGATGTCTGACAAGACGACATCACTGATGACAACATGACTGTACAGGATCCACATCCGCCAGTGTTACATCCAATCTTACCTTATAGATGTCTGACAAGAAGACATCACTGATGTCAACATGACTGTACAGGATCCACATCCGCCAGTGTTACATCCAATCTTACCTTATAGATGTCTGACAAGACGACATCACTGATGACAACATGACTGTACATGATCCACATCCGCCAGTGTTACATCCAATCTTACCTTATAGATGTCTGACATGACGACATGACTGATGACAGCATGACTGTACAGGATCCACATCCGCCAGTGTTACATCCAATCTTACCTTTATAGATGTCTGACAAGACGACATCACTGATGACAACATGACTGTACAGAATCCACATCCGCCAGTGTTACATCCAATCTTACCTTATAGATGTCTGACAAGACGACATCACTGATGACAACATGACTGTACAGGATCCACATCCGCCAGTGTTACATCCAATCTTACCTTATAGATGTCTGACATGACGACATGACTGATGACAGCATGACTGTACAGGATCCACATCCGCCAGTGTTACATCCAATTTTGCATCCATACATCTGTACTATATGAGGATTGTATCGGGTCAAGGATAACTACATTTGTGACCCGTCACATCAAAATGGACATGTTGGATGCCCAAGTCAAATCTGAGTTATTGGTAGAACATGAAAGAGCACATTTTAAGCTTTGAAATGACACCATATTGAAGGTAATGGGACTTTGTAATCACAAGATATGATTTGAAGAAGCATATTTGTTTCTATTATTTTCTCTATATTTCACCAACTATATTGGCCTCTATCTCAAAACTGTGTTTGCCGACAACATGTCCTTTTTGACGCGACTGGTCACATTTATACAATGTATACGTATCTATGTAGGTCAATAAATCTGGAAAAACCTAGTAAGTCAAATTTTGGTGAAAATTGAGTTAGACCCATATTTGGACTTAATAAATAAAACAGTCACGAAATGTCATAAAATGTCATGAAACTCTAAAAAATGACAATATTTCAAAGTCCTTTCACATTATTCAGGTAGCCTTAATGTGTTGAATTACAAAAATCAGGGAAAGCCCACCTAACAATTAATATGCGCTTCAGGAGGCCATTCAGTAGGTCATTTTTAATCCCCTTCTTCTACATTTTTTTTTTTGGTGCCAGGGACCCAGGGCACATGCCCCCTATGCCCTCCTGGCTAGGTGCCAGGGACCCAGGGCACATGCCCCCTATGCCCTCCTGGCTAGGTGCCAGGGACCCAGGGCACATGCCCCCTATGCCCTCCTGGCTAGGTGCCAGGGACCCAGGGCACATGCCCCCTAGGTTCTCATGTATTCTATGATAACAGTGGATTCTGTGAAGCACTTTGATCATTCATCATACTTGAGAAATGACATTTTACCTTGATTGAATTTTACACACATAGAACCGTGAGTTGGGTTGATTTCCAGTTAAATCGTTTATTTCAACACATTTACTGATTCATCCATGCATTTCACTTTAATAATTCCATTAATAAGGATACAGTTGCTGCGTAGATATTTGGCTAGACTCATGGTGGGATCCGGGTTCTGATCTGAAATCTATTAAGATATAAAGGAAGATCAGTAATTATACATACACAAAAACCTTTCAAGGTCCATCTCAAGGAATACTAAACCAATACTAGGCATGATGGTACTTATCTTTAAGTATTTCTCATGGTGATTCCAAATATACGGCAATGAAATTCAATAATCTTGATCATTTTTGAAACATTCTGTGACATTTTGGAATGTCGTCTACAGACGCCTGCCGCGTGGAAAGTGTTAACAATAATTGTTTGACAGTGTTCCTGTTGGCACTCATTGTCGATGGTATCAGCTTCATTATATAGGGCCCCATTTTTCACCAGTCTGGTAAATGAATGACCCCTTTTCATAGCCTTTTTTGGCAAATCTATGGTTCTTAAAGCCTTAAATTTGCTGTTTTTCACAGAAATGTTAGCAAAATCTGTCTAAGTAGGAAAATTATGGTAAACATACAGGTCAGTCAGTTGTCGTTTCCCCCCCCCCCCCCCCCCCCATTGGTAAATGTGACCGTCCACAACGAATCCAGTGTAAAGTCACCATTTTTCAAAATGGAAATTTTGATTTAGTTAAAATCTACTTCAAATAAGCTTGAAAATGATATATGACATGTACTTATTGTTTTGTAAATAAACACTTAAATAATCAAAAATCCTCTTGAAAATCCTTTGGTTTTTTATTGAATTTTCTTGAGTTTATTAAGCCATATCTCTGAAAAGGCCCTGGCGACTTTACACTGGGTTTGTGGTGGATGGTCAACAAATGTTTGGGTCAATTTCCATTTTGCTGGCGGCAGATCCGTACCAAAAAGTATACACCCCCTCCCCCCTTATTTTTGAACATGTTTGGTGATTGTATCAACATTGATGATGTAGTAGGAGGTAAAATGTCCATCACATTAATATAGGCAATCAGGGAGCAAAATATTTTCAGAATATGTTGGCTGAAATTAAATGATTTATTGAGAGCACATAGCCTACACTTTGTAAACAGGCCCTTGTTTGAAGCAATACAAAAGGAGGTATTAAAATGAACATACCTTTACACCATTGCAAAAAAACACC
Organism: Ophiura sarsii; assembly: GCA_035610835.1. NCBI lineage: Eukaryota > Metazoa > Echinodermata > Ophiuroidea > Amphilepidida > Ophiuridae > Ophiura > Ophiura sarsii. The sequence goes on along the minus strand of CM069459.1, from coordinate 60,835,217 downwards.
AGTTGATCGGACTGACTTGGTTTCGCCATCTTCCCGGCTTCTGCGCCTCAACAGATTGCTTCCAGATTGAAATAGCTTCTACCTGAAATTATTTATAAAGCAATAAGTCAGTACCGTAGAACGGGATACTTTGACCCTTGATGGGTAACTTTGGTCCACACAAAAAAAGAAGAGTTTAGTTGTCAAATTTTGAGAAAGGTTATATAGTGACATTTTTTAATTTGATGTAATTACACAACAACATAATGATGTATTTGGAACTGGACCTAAACAAACTAAGTTGTGTATAATTCTGCTTTCGCTTAAGTTGCCATGAGAATTTCATATGGACAGGCTGAACCTAACCAAAAAAATATTAGCAAAATGGGGTCAAAATGGGGTCAAAGTTCAGTATAGGGTTCATTATAGGGGTCAATGTATGGTTGAGATTAAAACCTGACCTGACTTTTCTTATGAGAGCACTGAACAGGCCGAACCTAACCAAAAGGCTAACCAAAAGGGAACACACACTCATGAATACATAACCCGCCCCCAAACAGACACACATGACATGATAAATCCCCTTCGGCTTTTCAAGCCAGGGGGATAAAAAGCCCGTTTGATTGTCCATAGATCACTTTTAAAAGTTGGGTAGGTCGGTCGGTCAAGAAACAAATCATACGTATGTATTTACCTAATTCATATACAGACATAGTCCATAGGCCTATTTCAAATATGTCTGATGGGCCTATATGGGCAATTCTACAAAAAATGGTGCCAATACCGTTTTTGTTTCCATTCTTTGGTACATAAAATCTTTACCGTGCATTTTGGTTAGCAAATGTGTTGTTTTTCTTGTAGAACGTAATAAGTTCTACACGGACATACAGTACCGTAGCTCGGTTTTTCATATTGAGGGGCAAGAAATGAAAGTGAACAGACAAGATTGTTTTGACTAGAGAAATGCGCGCGTAACGTGCGAAAATGTTGGACTTGACACCTTTTTTTTGCAATGATTGAGGTACATTTTGCCCTAAACAAGCTTAGTACCAACAAATATTGCATTTTGGGGACACATACGAGTGTATCATGCAATCTGTGTACTTTTGACCATCATAATTCCATGATTTGTTTTGTCAAATGAACCGACAGTGCCAATCTAAACCGACAGTCAATATTGGGGGGGAGGGCAATCGCCCCCTCTGGCTACGCCACTGCGGACATATATGGTTTTCTATACTTCAAATACCTTTATAACTCTGATTTTACCCTTGCAAGATGCTAAAAATACCAAAAATATGTCTCCATGGCTCAAGTCATATATTTGACCCTGCTTATTTTTCTTTTACAAAATATGATTTTATCAGACATTAGTGTTTTTTTAAATAAATAAGTAAAGCATGGACATTTTGTATCTAACCATTTTTCCCCATCTTTGGGGCATCTTTATACAATTCAAAAAACAAGTGTACTTTCCACGCAAACCACTCGGCCGTAATTTGGCAAAACAGCGTAACTCAAAAATGACGTTTTTGAGATATGAGCACTTTAAAGTTTGAGTGTTTGCATTTTCTCTATTATTTACAGAGGAAATTGATTTAAAAATGGAAACGTGCATTATGTTTAATTTGTTTAATTTTTAAAAACTTAAGTAAAGTAAACTATTTTTACTAAAGATACAGCTGATTTTGTCCAGATACGCGGGTTTGCCAATCCGACATCTAATTATACGCAGAGTTAATCTTGCAAAACAGCGTAACTCAAGTTACGTGTAATTCTTTGGTTACTATTTATTCGCCAAACCCGCGTATCTCGTAGCAAAATAGTTGTTTGGAAAAGACGCGTAACTTAGAGATACGCTGTTTTGCCAAGAAAATACTAGATTTTGAAACACGTAACTCGAGTTACGCTGTTTTACCATATTAAAATGCTAAAAGTTGCAAAAAAGGGCTGAGATACGTTACGCTATCTTATAAACGATGCGTCGAGGTCTTTTGAGACTCTCACAGATGAAAAGAGCGCCCTCGATTTCCCCAGAAATGCATGTAACTCAAAAAGTCAAAATTTCGAGTTACGCTGTTTTGCTAAATTACGGCCGCACTGTGAGCTACGTTATCCAACTTTAACATGTGCTATTTGAAGACATAACGGTGATGACATCATTGTCTGCGCATTCTGATAGCAAACAGTCATAGGCCTACTGGAGTTTAAAATAACACAGTACACCAATTCTGTGGTATTATATATTAAAGAGAGATAAAGAAAATGCTGAACATCATGTAGACAGCGTAAAGACTGTGAGCTACGCTTTCCATATTTCTCAGCAACCATAGACACTGCATATAAAATGTCATAGCATGCATATAGGTACAAGTGACCGTACTCCATTTATATAATGGAATTTCCAGAAATGACAGTCTAATATTATATGTATTGAGCATTCTTAAACAGCTAAGAAAGTGTAAGCAATCTCATTGGTTCTCACTCTCAGAGAAATCAGCGACATTTAGATGAGACAATTGAACACGGGGCTTACGTTTTGTGCGTCCGACCTTCACAATGCGTGGTTTGCTCCATAACGCGCACTTCTGCAGTGCGTTTTTGGTGCCTTTCCTTTGTTTGTTTATGCCGGCGCCGCGACGCTTACGCATGGTGTACTCATCGCATGGGATTGGATTGAATATTTGTGGGTTATTCCATCCTAGCAGGGGTAAAAGTTGTCAAATGTGGACAATAAAATGTACTTATTTCTTTGATACATGTCTTAAGTATGATTGGTTAAGAATGAGAATAAAGGTATTGTTTTTAGACCGTACCTGTGTTATATTGTTTGACATAAATACGTTCGGTAGTATTATTTTTTACGTGTCCACTTAAAAATACTATCATCCGCATTCATGTCAGACAATATAACAATTCAAACGTCCGAAAATGTGAGCTACGTTATTGTGAGCTATGTTATCAAATAAAATGGAAATTGATTCGTTTGACGGACTAAATTGGTGTTCTGAGCTGAATGTAGAGAGAAAGGGGGATATGATACACTTATTTTGAGGCCATTTTGGGGCTATTACAGTCACCCTAAGTACCAATTGTCAGCTTTGTATCTTATTTCAATGGTCCTCTAATTATAGGCATATAAAAACACAAAATATTCAACGACGCGAATCGCGTCACTTGAAGGGGGTGCCCTCCAAATTTTGAAGAGCCATAATTCTGAAACGACTTGGAGTTGGGATTTTATATTTTGCATATGTTCATTCTTCTTCTTCTTCTTCCTATAAAGAGCTGCCTTCAAATGGTTGAAGATAAACGCACTGTAGTTGTATGCATGTGTTGCCTCGGTAACAGGAAAGTTAAAAACAGGTGTAATATATGGGTAATTCCACACGTTGCGGAATGACATTTACACACAAAAATCCACTTTCTTTTGGGTGTAAAACCCAGAGATTTGTAGTTACTCCCCATTTTACAACTTTATTTGATAATAGCGATTGATACTCAAAAAAATAAACCTAGGGAAAAAATTAGACTGCGCTTCCAAGTATCCTAATTTGCATATGCAAATTTGCGTTGCGGAATGACGCAGACGATTGGTGTTTTTTTTACATGTTTACACAAAGTGAAAACTCTGTGAACTTTTTAGAGTGTATCATTATTGAAGTTACTTTTTAGAAGGTTTGAAGTGTTAGCTAACTGACAAAAGCATTTTCATAAAACTTAATCATCAGCTAAGATTTCTAGTAGGTCATCAAAAAATAAAAGTAGGTGTTGCGGAATGACGTTGCCGAATGACAGTGTGAATTTGTGTGCAAAACTCCATAGAGAAAAGAAAAAACATGTTTTTATGCTTTAATATGCATAAAAAATAAAAGAAAGAGTAATCAGTGGCATTTCATACAAATTCGTGAATACAAGTAACCCAACTATTTTCACATTGAAATCATCATTTACACAGGTAAAGTAGCCATGATTTTGTGATAAAGTTGCCGAATTCAACAGCTTGCACATCAAAGTTGCCTAATTCAGCAAATTATGAGTTTTCATCAATTTTGAAACTTTTTTAGAAGTTTAGAGTCCATATTTGAATGAATTATCATAAATAAGGATGATCTTATACCAAGTACACAAAAATATCACAATTTGCTCAATAAATTACCTAAATATGTGACCAGTCGCATCAAAAAGGTCATGTTGTCGGCAAACCTAGTTTTGAGATAGAGGCCAATATATTTGGTGAAATATACAGAAAATAATAGAGCAACTTTGGCTTCTTCAAATCATATCTTTTGATTACAAAGTCCGTTTACCTTCAACATGGTATCATTTCAAAGCTTAAATTGTGCTCCTTCAAGTGATACCAATAACTCAGATTTGACTCGGGCCACCAACATGTCCATTTTGACGTGACGGGTCACATATAGGGAATAAATACCTTTGTCATTCCGCACCGTCATTCCGCAACATGTCATTCCACAACGCTCGTTAGGGCTATTAATGTCCTTTGGCTCCACCAGGTCCAGGAGCGTTGGACAGTATCCAACCAGAACCAGCACCAGAGCGGACTGTAAAATCTTAGGGGCCAGAAATGTTCCACACTAGAAATTATAGGCTAAAATGTGGTGAATTACTGCCAAAAGGTGGTAAACCACCGGCCAGTTTTGTGTGTAGGCCTACTGTAACTGTGTACGAACTTAGTAAATGGCTCATGACTCATATGACTTGAATTACACAACAAACTGTCTGGATGGGCAACATTCTTGTGACCTTGTTTGTTGTACTTCTAAAATTAGAACCATCGGAGTTCTCAAACTCAAACTTTGGAATGTGACAATTTTAAGGATGGCCTTTCAATGTAAAATAGAAAACATCAAGTTGAAAATCGGGCCAGCAATCAGAACATTTCATTCCTAGCAGGTGTCCGAATTGTCCAGCCCTGGCAAATTTGCCAGTGCACTGGCAAATATGCCCGCTAAGTGGGCATATTTGCCAGTATTTACAGTTAATCCAAAAGTAGCGCTTCCACACAAAAAATGGCATATTCTACCCTTCATATATCAATTGTTTAACTCAATACCTAAATATTTCGTGTCGCTTCAAACAAATTCTTGGTTGCGTTTTGCCAGAAAAATGATGAAATTTCAGTCATTTTGTGGCAAGTGGACATTTTGCCAGCAGCCCTCAAATTAATCAATGAAAAGGGCATGGCAATTTCAGGCAATTTGAAAGGGGCACAAGGCAATTATGTACTTTTCAATGGAGTAAAAACAGCCAGAAGTTGAGGGCATCGAGTCAACTAGGTGGGGCACCCACAGCAGCTGCCTTCGGTGCCATCGGTTAATTTGAGGGCTGTTAGCCAGTATTTACAGTTAATCCAAAAGTAGCGCTTCCACACACAAAATGGCATCTTCTATCCTTCATATATCGATAGCTGAACTTGATACCAAAATATTTTGCGTCGCTTCAAAACAATTCATGGTTACGTTTTACTAGAAAAAAGATGCAATTTCAGTCATTTTTGGCAAAAACTATTTTTGAAATTTCAGTTTCAAGCTTTCATTGAAAGTGCACTATTACATTAACAAACAGGGAATCCTCTACGCTTACGCAAAAACAAAAACAAATTGTGTTGCCCTCAAGTGCCAAATATTAAAAATTGGGTCGGTCAGTCAGATTTTTATTTTTTTTGAAAATATTTTTCAATTATTTTATTTTATTAAAATGTTTGGCTTAAAAATTATATATGTTTTTTGTCAAGACAAAATTGGTATAGGCCCATATGTCAATTTAACTAATGTTTCTAGTGTGACAATAGTCTAAAAACATTTAAGCTTACTTATTTATTTCAAGCAAGAAATAGTAACATTTAGACACTTTTAATCAAATTTAAATCTAAAAAAACCCCACCCTAGTTTTTACGATTTTAGGGTCGGTCGCTGAGGGCAACACAACTTTTTTTTTTGGCCTTATTGTGTACTTATTGGTGTACACACACCAATCCCCTCCCCACCACAAACCCCTCTCACCCCATCCCACCTCCCCTTCCCGCCCACCCCCATGCCACCACAACCCCCACCACAAACTCCCTCCCCTTCCCATCCCCACCACAAACCCCCTCCCCTTCCCATCACCACCACAATTTCCACAAACATCCTCCCGCCCCTTCCCGTCCCCACCACAATTTCCACAAACCCCCCTTCCCACCACAAATACCCTACCCACCCCATGGCCTACCCTCCCCACCCCACGGCCTACCTTCCCCACGGCCTACCCTCCCCATCCCACTCCACGGCCTACCCTATCCATGCCACCTCCCCATCACAATCCCCCACCCTAAACCCCTCCCCTTCCCAACCGCACCACAAACCCCTTCCCACCACAAACACCTTACCCACCCCACCCCTAGGTCAACCCTTTCCCACCTCATACATCCATGCCACCATTCCCTAAACCCCCTCCCTAACCACAAACACCCTCCCCATCACTAACCCCCTCTCAACCACAATCCCCCATCACTAACCCCTTCCCAATCACAAACACCCTCCCTATACCACACCTCCCCTATATTACAAAAATCCCATGGTATTGATTATCCTTGCGCCGCCCATCACTACAAAAACTTTTTTACAATGTCAATAGACAAAACTTTTGCTTTATCAATGCTGAATGGATGTTTCTGACACACCCCTTGTATTTCATTGGCCACAAGTACTCATTTAGGCTAGTGGATTCACCCATATAGTGCTGGGAGATATCAAGCATCTCAGTCTCAAACCCAAAATCACAAAATGTTCTTCATCTCTTCAACAACCAGAATTTGCGTAAATTCAAACAGGAAATCAAACATAAACCTTACCTCAACAGTTATTCACTCCATTAGAACAATTATTTTGGGTTTTAAACATGAAAAATAGTGAATTTATTACGCATTTTGTCTTGGTGGGAGAATTTGGCCCCTAAATCAGTGGGCGAATTTGTCCACCTGCAAGGAATAGCCCCAAAAATGCCAACAATTGGTGGCTTTTACAAATCGTTCATGCTTCACTATACCTGAGCAATATATGTTGTTACGGCATGCCGTTGTTACTACCACATTCGTTCGTTAACCAGTCTAATCAGAGAGATGTTAACATTTTATTCTTATTAATTATTAAACCTTGAAACGGATCACTAAAATGTCTATTTTGCGGGTTTTTTTATGGGAGCACCACACCAAATATCTTTCTCATTGAAATACGTGTAAAAGTGCGATATTTCAAGACACCTTTTCTACCCTCCGGTTACATTTATGGCATACTTGTCACCAGGGAGGTGTCTATTTGACACCTCCCTGTTGTCACCTATGACCATTTTCAGTAACATCTCAACTTTAATTTAAGCCTCGTTCCATGAGGGGTTATTAAGCTAAATTTTCCGCTACGGACCTGCACATAGCGCCCTCACTTTTTCACGTTTTCTGGCATGCCTGTTTACCATTTAGGCAGGTGCTTACGCCCTGGGCACTATTTAGGTCGATAAATTAAAAATATCGTATTTTATCATTGTAGGTGCAACGGGTAGGTCCTATTCGTTCATTTAAATACAAACATACCATCCCCGGAGAAACAAATTGCCCGAAAACCTCACATTTACAAGCCTAGTCTTCCTGCTTTTCCGGAACTATTATAGGATTACACGAATTGCGCATTGATTTGGTACAGTGCTCCCTTATTCGTGACTTCAACGACAAGGGCGCACCACACCAAATATCTTTCTCATTGAAATACGTGTAAAAGTGCCATATTTCAAGACACCTTTTCTACCCTCCGGTTACATTTATTGCATACTTGTCACCTATGACCATTTTCAGTAACATCTCAACTTTAATTTAAGCCTTGTTTAATGAGGGGTTATTAAGCTAAATTTTCCGCTACGGACCTGCACACAGCGCCCTCACTTTTTCACGTTTTCTGGCATGCCTGTTCACCATTTAGGCAGGTGCTTACGCCCTGGGCACTATTTAGGTCGATAAATTAAAAATATCGTATTTTATCATTGTAGGTGCAACGGATAGGTCCCACTCGTTAATTTAAATACAAACATACCATCCCCGGAGAAACAAATTGCCCGAAAACTTCACATTTACAAGCCTAGTCTTCGTGCTTTTCCGGAACTATTATAGGATTACACGAATTGCGCATTGATTTGGTGTGGTGCTCTCTTTAACGAAAATCTTAATTATTTTTTTTGCATTTTTGGAATCATCATATAGCATTATGAAAAAGTGTCACTCAAAAAATTCAAATTCTACTCCTAACTGGAATTATGTCACAAAATAGATTTTACTCTATACCCAAAATACCCCATTTTTCTCACTTTTTGGCCATTTTTGGCCCAAAAATGTTACATTTAAAGTCTGCTTTCATGACTAAAACGTGTATTTTTTGATTTTTCATTGTTTACATTGTATAATATATATGTTAATAGCATACATGACACATTTAATTATCGACAAACATGATAACTTAATCATATAATCACTATATTACTCCGTATTCATTGCAGAGATACCTGTATGCCATTAATGGTTAAATTATGTGGGGGGGGGGGGGGGGGGGGGGGGTAAAAGACCCCCGTATTTGTAGGACAATAAAGCTTCTAAAAGCCATTTGTTTACTTAGAGTATCATGATTACCTAGTAAGCAAACTCGCAATTACATTTTTGTCACGATATTACCCCTAGGGTATTGTGTTAAGCATTAAATGTACAATTTTAACGATTTGTTGCTCTTTTCTGAGCCAATGTGGGGTCAAATATGAATTTTGACAAAACGTTGACCTACATGAGAGTGATAAACTCTAAATAAAGCTTTGAACTTGAAAATGAGATAATTAACTCTTTAACTGAGATGCAAGTTACTTGATATAGACCTAAGAGGGAGTATTCTTGCACTTGGGGGACTTCTAGCCAAGGGTAACGTGACCCTCTATCTATAAAATCGCAAAACAGACCGCGTAGCCATTTGACTCTAAATTTGGAGCTTTAGAGCCATTTTCTTGGCTATTTCTCGAGAAAATCATGTAAACTTCTTGATATTAACGTCCGACATTGATATAAATGGTGTTTTGAATGTAAATCAAGGCGTATTTAAGCGATTTGAACCCACCTTCCACTTCAAAACTCGGTTTTATTGGAAATGGCCATTGTGCGTTAAAGGGCGCACCACACCAAATATCTTTCTCATTGAAATACGTGTAAAAGTGCCATATTTCAAGACACCTTTTCTACCCTCCGGTTACATTTATTGCATACTTGTCACCTATGACCATTTTCAGTAACATCTCAACTTTAATTTAAGCCTTGTTTCATGAGGGGTTATTAAGCTAAATTTTCCGCTACGGACCTGCACACAGCGCCCTCACTTTTTCACGTTTTCTGGCATGCCTGTTCACCATTTAGGCAGGTGCTTACGCCCTGGGCACTATTTAGGTCGATAAATTAAAAATATCGTATTTTATCATTGTAGGTGCAACGGATAGGTCCCACTCGTTAATTTAAATACAAACATACCATCCCCGGAGAAACAAATTGCCCGAAAACTTCACATTTACAAGCCTAGTCTTCGTGCTTTTCCGGAACTATTATAGGATTACACGAATTGCGCATTGATTTGGTGTGGTGCTCTCACAACATTTGTTAAGTACAGCTTGTAGGCCAATAGCTGCCCTCTATAATTATACAGCGATAGAAGCGCAGCAGGTAGCGGACAGTCGTAGCTAGCTGTTGACTTGGTTGTCTCGTCTTTACTCCCAATACTACTACAGTGCAAATATTTTTAACTGTAGTCCATTATTGGTATACAACGCAGCACACACCTTGTGTTCACTCATACGTGCAATTGGGCTCCTAGTGAAAACCAATCTTTATTTATTAAAGGCGTCTGAAAGGCACATTACTTTTCCAAGTAGCGCCCTCTATCATTGATTTTTACTATAAAAGCAGATTTTCTTGCAGATTTGTTTTTTTGATCATAAATCATAAAGATCTTCCAAGTTACAGATCGATACAATTCCTAACTACTTCACAATCATGGTTTGAAAATAGATCGTACCGCTGCGGTACAATCTATTTTTCAAATTTTCCTCTAAATTCACACTAAAACCATGATTTTGAGGTAATTAGGAGGAATCGTATCGCTCTCTGTAACTTAGAATATATTTATGATTTAAGATCAGAAAAGTAAATCTGCAAGAAAATCTGCTTCCAATTTTTTTTTCTCTCGAGGATTGAGGGCGTTCTCTGGAAAAGATCACATAATATACAGTCTGATAATATACATAATATACCGTAGATATTCGATATATAGACATAAAAGTCAACAGAGCCCAGTGATTATGTAGTGAGCGCCCTCTCTTGATAGTAATGTATACGTTTGTTGAACAAACACGAAATACGGAGATTTGCACCAGTTGTTGACATAATGATATAAATGGATCTAGCGACTGTCGTGTGAAAAGTAGCTCTGTTGGTAGGGCACTGGACTATAGAACATTCTCTCTTTATCATGAGTTCGATACTCAGTACAGTCATTTTTCTTCTCTGTCTGTTTCTCCCCTTTTTCTTGTTATTTTTCTCCCTGTGTCCCCAATTTCTCTATTTTGTTAAAACATTTTTGTTTTGTTATTTTTATTTATTTTTATTAGTCGGGGCCTTGGTTATTAGGCCTATTATTGTTGTATTATAAGTAGATAAGGAGCTACATTCATGTAATAGCAATACAATTATAGGAAACAGAGCATGGAATTTCAAAATCATTCGATACGAAATCGGATAAGATAATTGGACACTCAGGTACAATTGGATGTTCTCTTTGTCCTCCTCGTGACAGAAAACCCCAATATCACACCTTTGCGCAATCCCAATTCTTTGGGAGTGGTTAAACCCTGATGCCTTGGACATATATAAGTCACATGACTCGCTTTTTGTGTGTGTAATCTATCCAATGTTATTGATTGAGATAATGTGATGTGAATACTGGTAATAGCGGCTATCCATGTGTCGGTCATATGTGCGGGAACTAAAGTCTGTTTTCAAAAAAGAACAATACCACAGATATCTAAATCTGTGAACAACACACATGATGACGGATACTCGTTTAAATAACCCGCCAAATGTATAGGTCATTTTTGAACAGTAACACTTGCATTGCAGGTCGTGCATCAAATTGATCTGAACAACGCATACTACAGAAACGAGAACCTTTTGTTACAGGCACGCATGACTGAAGTGGGTTCTATTGTATGGGCGGCCATTTAGGTCAAAAAGGTGTCAAATACAAATAAAGGTCTCAAATGATGATTAAGGGTTCAAATACACGTTAAGGTGTCAAATGTTGACAAAGGAGTCAACATCTGACACATTAACGAACGTGTATTTGACCCCTTTATCAACATTTGAGACCTTAACGTGTATTTGAGCCCTTAATCATCATTTGAGACCTTTATTTGTATTTGACACCTTTATTAACATTTGACACCTTAACTAACATTTGACACCTTTATTAACATTTGACACCTTTATCTGTTTGACCACCCCTTTATGAACGTTTGAGATCTTATCTGTATTTGACGCCTTGATCAACATTTTACACCTGAACGTGTATTTGAGCCCTTTATCATCATTTTGACCTTTTTGACCTTTTGGCGGGCCATAATACTTCACACCTTTATGACCTACTCTGCGCCGAGCCGCCGACAGGGTCAAAAAGGTCTCAAAACTCGTTAAGGGCAAAACCGTGTTTAAGGCCTCAGGCAGGCAGTCTTGTTTGTTTCTCGTAAAATATTTGTAAAATCAGTTTGGGACATAATTTTTATTGTTTCTCGAAAAATAGTTGTATTGTTAAAAAATAAAATCTTGTTTCGCGTAAAATGTTGGATTTTTTTTTGGTTTATAATAAAAAAATATTTTAATTTAAAAAAAATCTTGTTTCTCGTATTTTGTTAAAAAAATATTTTGACAATGATTAAAATAATCTTACTGCGAACTGCGAAATATGAATTTTTTGTAGTTTCATAAAAAAAATTGTTTGCCATATTTTAAAAAAAATCTTGTTTTCTCGTATTTTGTTAAACAAATATTTGTGATTTGTGGCAATAATTTTAAAAAAACTTGTTTCTCGTAAAATGTTTGATTTTTTTTGTAGTTTTATAAAAATTAAAAAATGGCCATAATTAAAAAAAATCTTGTTTCTCGTATTTTGTTAAAAAAAATGTTTTGACAATGATTAAAATAATCTTGTTTTTCGTAAAATGTTTGAATTTTTTGTAGTTTCATAAACAAATTTTGTTTGCCATAATTAAAAAAGAATCTTTTTTCTCGTAAGGTATAAGTATTATTTTTATGTCCTAACAAAGTTTTAAAAGACTGACAATATTTTCAAGAAACAAGATTTATTTTAATTTACATCCATTTTTTATTTTATTTTTAATTTACAAATATTTTGTTTAAGATTCGTTTTATTATAGTATTATTTAGGTATATTCATTAACATTAACATTTATTAACCTTTATCTGTATTTGAACGTTTGAGACATGTTTGACCCTTTCAGTGCTAAAGCGAAAGGCTCAACAATGTCTAAAGGTCAGCCAAAGGGTCAAACAGGCCTAAATGGCTTGCCAAATATTGTTTCAACAAAATACGAGAAACAATATTTGTTTAAATTATAGCCAAAATTATTATTTTATAAATCTAAAAAAACATTCAAACATTTGACAAGAAACAAGATTTTTTTAAATTACGGCCAAATATTTTTTAAGAAAATACAGCAACTATAATTGTTCGAGAAACAAGAAAAATTATGTCCAAAACTGATTTTACAAATATTTTCGAGAAACAAACAAGACCGCCTGCCTGAGGCCTTAAACGCGGATTTGCTCTTTACGGAGTTTTGACATCTTAACGAGTTTTGAGACCTTTTTGACCCTGTCGGCGCAGAAACCTTAGGTCATAAAGGTATTATGGCCCGCCAAAAGGGTCAAAAAGGTCTCAATGGCGTCTTTTGACGCCTTATCGTGTTTGTAAGTTACAATTTAGTGCTTTTGACGTGTTTTGACACCTTTTTCGTGTTTTGACACCTTTCTCTGTATTTGAGATCTTAATGCGCTTTTCACGTCTTTATCTGATTTTGAGACCTTTATCAATATTTGAGACATTATACAGTAGTTGACATCTTTATCAGCATTTGAGACCTTTATGTGTATATGACAGCATTTTTGACATGTGAGACCTTAATTTGTAGTTGACCCCTTTATCAACATTTGACATCTTAACGTGTATAATGAGCCCTTTATCATCATTTGAGACCTTTATGTGTATTTGACCCCTTTATCAACATTTCAGACCTTTATCTGTATATTGACCCCTTTATCAACATTTGACACCTTATCAACATTTCAGACCTTTCTCTGTATGACCCCCTTTATCAACATTTGAGACCTTTATCTGTATATTGACCCCTTTATGACGTAATTGTTGACATCTTTTCTATTATTATTTGACGCCTTTCTCCGCATTTGAGACCTTTTTCATAATTATTTGACACCTTTCTCCGCATTTGAGACCTTTTTCATAATTATTTGACACCATTTCTAGTATTTGAGACCTTTTTGACCTAAATGGCCGCCCATACTATTGATGTAATTTCTTCGACTGTACATTCGATCTAGGGATTTACATGTACATGTACAGTCAGTCGTTCTAACGCACACAAAAAGCGTTCACTGTGAAAGTAAATCATGCACGATTTCTTGCGGAAGACACACACTCCGGTGGGCTGTGCTGCGCTTAGTGCCTACTAATTAGTTTAGGAGCGGGTTTTTTCAAACGCTTCTCATTTTGTCATAGTCCAGTCTCATGGGCTTAAATAAGAACTGTGTTTTACCATGAAAACCCATGAACTCCGGATAATAAAAAGGATAAGGGATATAACAATACAGTTCTAATATAAAAACAGTATTTCCTTCCTTTCGACAAACCGGTACAATTACCACACATCATTCGTGTTTCATAGCAAATTTCTCCCAATGAAGAAATAACACATTTATTGGAATGTAAAATTGTCAAAGGTTACATGTAGGCCTATAAGGTTCCCGACATTAAAATGTGAAATATCTTGGAAATAATGTAGTAAGATACTCTGGAGGAAGACGATTACATTCATATGAAAATGTGTGGAGTAAAAATATACGCAATTTTCCAATACACAGACACTAAATCGCTTTCAAGTTGTAACAAAAGATGGTCAGCAGATTCGAACCGAGGCGGGGAGAATCCAATAGATTTATAGTCTAAAGCCTTAACCGCTCGGCCATGACTACTCATTGAAGCGACTATCGTTTCAATCAATAATGAACTAGTGGTGAACTATCGAGTTATTCGACCCAAAATGAGCTACGGGTTTTGTTAAATTGTACATTTAATTGACCGCGAATAGTTTTAATATTATTTAACAAAACATTTATAGGCCGAACGAAATAAATAACTAGAATCGTTTAACAAAGTGCGGTATTATATAATTCATTTATCATTACAATTAAGTCTAATCATGGAATTACGTGGTCTAATAAATCAGACAACAACCCAATGTTGCAAAACCCGATGGTTGAATGATAACTATATTTGGGTATAAAACGCTGAGGATATCAGGAAAGTTGAAATAGCTCAGTTAAATACAAATCTATTCCGTTATACGTTTGTCATATTTGTTCGGGGTTTTCACTTATATTCATTTTATTTAACGTTATTTATTTATTTTGTATTTACTTTCTTAATTGTTGTTGTTTATTTAATAATTTATCAATCAATTAATTATAAGTAGCCCTAAATACACATTAATTACTTCATTTCTTCATTTATTATTTATTAGGTCACGTTCAAACATTATTCTCGCGCTACGAAGTATTAATGCAAATATCGATTTGATTTGTTGGTGTTTTCCCTTGTTTTAGAAAAGGGGTTCGTTCATAGTTCATAATTAGAAAACTGTGGAAGGACTCAAATTACCCATGACCTTTGATTAAAAATACGAGGTACTCGTTTAACTATCCCAACTAGGCCTATGTACAGCTCAGTCATAGTACATGTTTTTTGAACAGTAACAAGTGAAGGTTGTGCATTAAAAATTGATATACAACGAATACTTGGAGAACGAGAGCCTTTGTGTTACGGGCACGCATGAGCAGATGAGTGAAGTGGATTATTCCATATCTATAGAACGCTTTGCTTGAACAACAGCGATAAGGCATAGTAATCAATGCAAATGAGGATTATGAGATTTATTCCGTTGTTAACATGGTGATGTGTGGTAGAGCATGACGTTGTATTCAGTGAGACTATTTTCATACTTGTGACTTGTACACCTATACACCATGTACACCATGCCGCTACCAGAACCACGAATACATACCGCTTAAATGAAAAGTATTTGTTGAAACGTGTTCTAGATTTTCCCAGATGTCATTAAATCAGTGACTTTTAAATACGGTGACGGTATTTTGTTGTTGAATCTATGTGTGTGTCTCGGATTAAAATTGATCATAAGGAAGGAACAATAGTGGAAAGAATGAAAGAAAGCCTCAGAAAGAGTACATCACCACCGTCCCCAAATCAAACAAAATACATCAAAAATTGAAAATTAAAACTATAACAAAACCCAACATACACAAACACCCCGCCCCACAAAAAAACACGCACAAAAAGACAAAGGAAATGATCATAAAAGGACAAAACAAAGTACCGTATGATAAATCATGACGACAATGAGAAGACCAAAATGAATTTACTGGGAATCGAACTTACGATTCGGTGTTTTCTTGTATATATGTTTGATTCAAAGTCCAGTGCCTTACCAACTGAACTGATTTCCACATGACAATTAGGAGTCCCATTTATATCATTATGTCAACAACTGGTGCAAATCTCCGTATTTCGTGTTTGTTCAACAAACGTATACATTACTATCAAGAGAGGGCGCTCACTACATAATCACTGGACTCTGTTGACTTTTATGTCTATATATCGAATATCTACGGTACATTGAGAGATTGCCGAGAAAATTTTGGAAAAAAACAATTGTTTCAATAGAAACGTAGGAATTTGGTTAAAGCAAGTTATGTGGTGAGTGATGCTGATAATTTGATGTGATTAACATCGAAATTACCAAATCGTGAAATTTTACATGATACCAAATAAAGGTAAACGGTTTCAGATGGTAGTTAATGCCTAAGTATTACGTAGATGCAAGAAACCTGATTTGTTTTGAAAGATTGCACTGATGTAGCACGTCAGACATGTTCGGAAGTAGGCAAAACTTGTATTCAATTTTTTTTCCTCATTAAAACGTAATTCGTTTAAAATTATATTTTTGATATTTAAAAAACCCTGTTTTTCTCCGAATTTTGTTCCTACTAGTGAAAGTTAAACCCTCTGCCATTTCGATAAATAAACATGATAAACTTTATGGCACGTGGTATATGGCACGTGTCCGAGAAGTCTTAATGTCGTAGGGTCTTGCATTAAAAGACAGTTGGGTGGAGAAAATGAGCATTTATACACATCTCTATAGAGAAAAATTTACATAATCGTTGATATCTCGAAAAGAAAATCATTATTACACATTTTCTTTTCAAAGTAACTTTTTGGGCAGTCTATATGCAAATCTTTTCTTTAAAAAAAAAAAAGACAAAAAAAAAAGACAATTTATATGTACTAGCGGGACGCCCGTCATGTTACAAGTCATGTTGAATAAAGGATTTATATTGCTGATATTTATTTTATTTATTTATTCACCAAAGCCAGCAGGCAGCATAGGCTGAAAAAGCAACATTTGATTAATTATATAAACTAGCGGGACGCCCGTCCTTCGGACGGGCTCTCCCACTAGGGAGTAGGGACTACCAGATAGAGCACCTACAAATGAAACAACACATAAGTGTTGGAAAATTTATAACGAAACACCTAGGAATAGAACAATATTTAAAACATTTTTGTTTTAATTCAACAGTTTTCAAATTTCAATTAAAAGACCCCCCCCCCCCCCCCCCGCCCGCCCACGCCCCGTGGCATATTTAAACTCCAAGGCCTAAACCTTAACCATCTCCCGTACCCCAACCGTCACCATCCCGCCCCCGCCCGTGGCATATCCGTTACGCAATTTAGCATCACATGTCGTCATTAACCCCTGCCCCCAAACCACGTTACATCATTACACACAACCCCCATTCGTCACCGCCTCCGCCCCGCCCCGTGGCATATCTCTACCACAAAGGCCTAAAGTTCCTGCCCCGCGGCTTATCACCTTAACCACCCGTAGCGCGGCGTATTTCTGGCAATATTTGTCCGCCCGCGTGGCTCTACAGTATCAAATCTCATATCTGACACCTTGTTACGTAATTTAGATTCAACATATCATGTTTTGTTCTATCAGAAACCACATTATTTCGTTACCTTATGATCCGCCGCCGTTCCCCCTCCCCCGCCCGCCCTGCCGTCCGCGCCCCGTCCCCGTCTCCGCCCCCGCCCGTGGCTTATCTCAGCCCAAAGGCCTAAACCGTAACCAACCCCCGTGTGGCGCAGCGTATTTCTCCAATATTTGCCCGCCCGCGTGTGTCGCAGGGGTGCGTGGGTGTAGTGCGTGTGCGCGTTTATTTTGCATGGCGCACTGCGACGCGTTATGTGCTACGCGCGCCGACTGCATGGTTACAGTGTACGCATGAGAAAAACAAACATGGCCCGTAGAAATAGTCTCAAAAGCCGGGCTGATAAGGCTTTGGTTTCCCGCTTTTGCTCATATCTTGGTCAATTCTGTACGGTTTTCGGCCATTTATAGCTTATAACCCGTCTCAGGTCATCATCTAGTATCAGTGAAATATTCACGGCTTTAAAATGCAAAATGAGAAAGCCTTTTCAGGATACATACATACATACTCACATACAACATACGGCAAATTATAGTAAGACTAGCGGGACGCCCGCCCACGCCCCGTGGCATATTTTAACTCCAAGGCCTAAACCTTAACCATCTCCCGTACCCCAACCGTCACCATCCCGCCCCCGCCCCGTGGCATATCCGTTACGCAATTTAGCATCACATTTCTTCATTAACCCCCTGCCTCCCAAACCACATTACATCAATACACACAACCCCCATTCGTCACCGTCCCCGCCCCGCCCCGTGGCCAATCTCAACCCCAAAGGCCTAAAGTTCCCCGTCCCGCGGCTTATCTCAACGCCAACGCCTTAACCATCTCCCGTAGCGCAGCGTATTTCTCCAATATTCGTCCGCCTGCGTGTCACATACAGTATCAAATCCCACATCTGATACCATGTTACGTAATTAAGATTCGCCATATCATGTTTTGTTCTATCAGAAACCACATTATTTCGTTAACTTATGACCTGCCGCCGTTCTCGCCCCCGCCCGCCCTGCCGTCCCCGCCCCCGCCCCGTGGCTCATCTCAACCCCAAGGCCTAAACCGTAACCAACTCCCGTGTGGCTCAGCGTATTTCTCTAATATTTGCCCGCCCGCGTGTGTAGGGGTGCGTGGGTGTAGTGCGTGTTCGCGTTTATTTTGCATGGCGCACTGCGACGCGTTATGTACTACGCGCGCCGACTGCATGGTTACAGTGTACGCATGAGAAAAACAAACATGGCCCGTAGAAATAGTCTCAAAAGCCGGGCTGAAAAGGCTTTGGATTTCCCGCTTTTGCTCATATCTTGGTCAATTCTGTACAGCTTATAACCCGTGTCAAGTCATCATCTAGTCCCGGGGGGGGGGGGGGAGGTATGTCAGGTATACGGGGATGTGCCGCTCCAGTGGGTCGCTTTTTCATGAGACATCCTTAGCCATGGGTAGGCTTTTCAGTGAAAAATCCTTAGACATGGGTCCTGTTTTCGCGATTTTCGCGAAAATTTGCCAAAATTAGGTCATATTTCGCGAAAATTTGCCAAAATTAGGTCTATTTTCGCGAAAAATCACCCTTAGAAATGGGTATGGGTTTTGAATCTCCAGCGGCACACCCCCGACCAAACCAAATCCGAGTACCCCCCCCCCCCCCCGGGCATCTAGTATCAGTGAAATATTCACGGCTTTAAAATGCAAAATGAGAAAGCCTTTTCAGGATACATACATACATACATACTCACATACAACATACGGCAAATTATAGTATGATAATTATTATCCTCCAATTAGTCCTACTTTGCTGAATGTCAAATTGACTGGAATCTAATTATATTTCATGACTTATTACACCCATCTTGATCCTAAAACCACTATCCCCGCCGGAACACCCGTCATCATCCCGCCCACTCCCAACCACCCCATACACGTAACTCACTTTCCACGCGGCAGGCGTCTGCAGACGACATTCCAAACGTTCACAAAATGTTTAAAAAATCAGTAGTTTGCTGTCTGTAATTCTGTCCCCGACGTTTTGATTATCGTGCAGAAAACACAGAGATAGGTATTCTAAAAAAAGACAATTCAATCGAAAGATTTGCAATTGTATAATCTCTGATTGATTTTACTCATGCGATAATAACGTGATACAAATTCCCTTTAAAGGTACAGTCTAGACTCATGCGATAATAACGTAATAAAATCTCCCTTTAACCCCCTGAGAACTGTCGGCCGATTGGTCAGAAAGATAGATACATCATTTATTGCGCCAATCAGAGACAGTGTTAGAATAATTGTATCCCTGATAAAGATTGGAGTGAAATATTTTACAAGCTGCATTTTAATTGGCTATTCAAATGAGTATATCTTGCAATACACCAATCAGAACCACTGTAAGATCCGGTAGTGCCCAGGGGATTAAAGGGGCAGTTCAGACTCATGTATGATTCCATTGAAGGGTAACTTAGACCCAGCTTAACACTTTCCACGCGGCAGGCAGCTGCAGACGACATTCCAATATTTCACAAAATGTTTCAAAAATGTCAACATTTTTAAATTTCATAACCATATTTGGAAACACCATGTGAAATGCATTGAAATAAGTACAAACATGCCTAGTATTGGTTCAGTAATCCTTGAGATAGACTTTGAAATTTGCGAAAGGTTTCTGGAAAATCGGTTTTGTATAATATGGTAAAACTAATAGCCGCGTGGAAAGTGCTAAGTTCACTAACATAACATGTTCCGTGTGACAAACGAAAAACCAACATGAAAAATGATATTTCGTATATTTCTTTTCGCAAGAACTTCTCAAAAGCCTGTGTCAACTATGTTAGAGACCAAAGATGAGAATCGGTCTTTGTTTGATAGACATCAATAATGTTGGGTTCGAATGGCACGGTCAATTCGAAGAGGATGACTTTTTTTCTCAGTAGCCCAAACCAGAACGATGTCCGGCTTTTGTGATGTGGTAATGACATACGGAGGCACGGTTCCACCACCTATAGTGCAGTTCTCAATGTCAGAAGAGATATTTAGATCTCCGTTACTGTAGGTTTCACCGTCTTTGAAGGCAGCGAGTAATATATATATATGAAGAACATTGTTGTGCTTCCATAAGTATCATTCTTGGACAAATATTGAGGATGTGAAACAGGGTACCTTAATGGAGTTAGGTGCGGTATTACAGTTTTTTTTAAGGGCCTTGGCTATTAGGAGCTATTTATGTGTATATTATATATTCTAACAGTAGCCCTTTTTTGCTAAATGTAACGAGATTTTTGTTACTATTATACATGTATATGTATAGGGATCGTATATTAGCTATCGCTATCAGCTAAAGGGGTACCCCTAACAAAAGTAATGTTTAGCTTATATTAGCTACCCCTATCTGCTATTGGGCTATCTTGATTTTATATTTTTTTCCTGGAAAACGTAGCTATTGAGCTATCAGCTATCACAACCCGTTAGCCTATATTAGCTACCCCTATCTGCTAATGGGCTATCTTGATTTTATATTTTCCCCTCGAAATCGTAGCTATTGAGCTATCAGCTATCACAACGCGTTAGCTTATATTAGATACCCCTATCTGCTAATGGGCTATCTTGATTTTATATTTTTTTCCCTGGAAAACGTAGCTATTGAGCTATCAGCTATCACAACCCGTTAGCTTATATTAGCTACCCCTATCTGCTAATGGGCTATCTTGATTTTATTTTATTTTTTCCCCTGGAAATCGTAGCTATTGAGCTATCAGCTATCACAACCCGTTAGCTTATATTAGCTACCCCTATCTGCTAATGGGCTATCTTGATTTTATTTTATTTTTTCCCTGGAAATCGTAGCTATTGAGCTATCAGCTATCACAACCCGTTAGCTTATATTAGCTACCCCTCTCTGCTAATGGGCTATCTTGATTTTATATTTTTTCCCTGGAAATCGTAGCTATTGAGCTATCAGCTATCACAACGCGTTAGCTTATATTAGCTACCCCTATCTGCTAATGGGCTATCTTGATTTTATATTTTTTCCCCCTGGAAAACGTAGCTATTGAGCTATCAGCTATCACAACGCGTTAGCTTATATTAGCTACCCCTATCTGCTAATGGGCTATCTTGATTTTATTTTATTTTTTCCCTGGAAAACGTAGCTATTGAGCTATCAGCTATCACAACCCGTTAGCTTATATTAGCTACCCCTATCTGCTAATGGGCTATCTTGATTTTATATTTTTTTCCCCCTGGAAATCGTAGCTATTAAGCTATCAGCTATCACAACGCGTTAGCTTATATTAGCTACCCCTATCTGCTAATGGGCTATCTTGATTTTATATTTTTTTTCCCCTGGAAATCGTAGCTATTGAGCTATCAGCTATCACAACGCGTTAGCTTATATAATATAAGCTACCCCTATCTGCTAATGGGCTATCTTGATTTTATTTTATTTTTTCCCTGGAAAACGTAGCTATTGAGCTATCAGCTATCACAACCCGTTAGCTTATATTAGCTACCCCTATCTGCTAATGGGCTATCTTGATTTTATATTTTTTTCCCCTGGAAAACGTAGCTATTGAGCTATCAGCTATCACAACCCGTTAGCTTATATTAGCTACCCCTATCTGCTAATGGGCTATCTTTATTTTATATTTTTTCCCCCTGGAAAACGTAGCTATTGAGCTATCAGCTATCACAACCCGTTAGCTTATATTAGCTACCCCTCTCTGCTAATGGGCTATCTTGATTTTATATTTTTTCCCTGGAAATCGTAGCTATTGAGCTATCAGCTATCACAACGCGTTAGCTTATATTAGCTACCCCTATCTGCTAATGGGCTATCTTGATTTTATATTTTTTCCCCCTGGAAAACGTAGCTATTGAGCTATCAGCTATCACAACGTGTTAGCTTATATTAGCTACCCCTATCTGCTAATGGGCTATCTTGATTTTATTTAATTTTTTCCCTGGAAAACGTAGCTATTGAGCTATCAGCTATCACAACCCGTTAGCTTATATTAGCTACCCCTATCTGCTAATGGGCTATCTTGATTTTATATTTTTTTCCCCCTGGAAATCGTAGCTATTAAGCTATCAGCTATCACAACGCGTTAGCTTATATTAGCTACCCCTATCTGCTAATGGGCTATCTTGATTTTATATTTTTTTTCCCCTGGAAATCGTAGCTATTGAGCTATCAGCTATCACAACGCGTTAGCTTATATAATATAAGCTACCCCTATCTGCTAATGGGCTATCTTGATTTTATTTTATTTTTTCCCTGGAAAACGTAGCTATTGAGCTATCAGCTATCACAACCCGTTAGCTTATATTAGCTACCCCTATCTGCTAATGGGCTATCTTGATTTTATATTTTTTTCCCCTGGAAAACGTAGCTATTGAGCTATCAGCTATCACAACCCGTTAGCTTATATTAGCTACCCCTATCTGCTAATGGGCTATCTTTATTTTATATTTTTTCCCCCTGGAAAACGTAGCTATTGAGCTATCAGCTATCACAACCCGTTAGCTTATATTAGCTACCCCTCTCTGCTAATGGGCTATCTTGATTTTATATTTTTTCCCTGGAAATCGTAGCTATTGAGCTATCAGCTATCACAACGCGTTAGCTTATATTAGCTACCCCTATCTGCTAATGGGCTATCTTGATTTTATATTTTTTCCCCCTGGAAAACGTAGCTATTGAGCTATCAGCTATCACAACGCGTTAGCTTATATTAGCTACCCCTATCTGCTAATGGGCTATCTTGATTTTATTTAATTTTTTCCCTGGAAAACGTAGCTATTGAGCTATCAGCTATCACAACCCGTTAGCTTATATTAGCTACCCCTATCTGCTAATGGGCTATCTTGATTTTATATTTTTTCCCCTGGAAATCGTAGCTATTAAGCTATCAGCTATCACAACGCGTTAGCTTATATTAGCTACCCCTATCTGCTAATGGGCTATCTTGATTTTATATTTTTTTCCCCTGGAAATCGTAGCTATTGAGCTATCAGCTATCACAACGCGTTAGCTTATATTAGCTACCCCTATCTGCTAATGGGCTATCTTGATTTTATTTTATTTTTTCCCTGGAAAACGTAGCTATTGAGCTATCAGCTATCACAACCCGTTAGCTTATATTAGCTACCCCTATCTGCTAATGGGCTATCTTGATTTTATATTTTTCCCCCTGGAAAACGTAGCTATTGAGCTATCAGCTATCACAACCCGTTAGCTTATATTAGCTACCCCTATCTGCTAATGGGCTATCTTTATTTTATATTTGTTCCCCCTGGAAAACGTAGCTATTGAGCTATCAGCTATCACAACGCGTTAGCTTATATTAGCTACCCCTATCTGCTAATGGGCTATCTTGATTTTATTTAATTTTTTCCCTGGAAAACGTAGCTATTGAGCTATCAGCTATCACAACCCGTTAGCTTATATTAGCTACCCCTATCTGCTAATGGGCTATCTTGATTTTATATTTTTCCCTCGAAATCGTAGCTATTGAGCTATCAGCTATCACAACGCGTTAGCTTATATTAGATACCCCTATCTGCTAATGGGCTATCTTGATTTTATATTTTTTCCCCTGGAAAACGTAGCTATTGAGCTATCAGCTATCACAACCCGTTAGCTTATATTAGCTACCCCTATCTGCTAATGGGCTATCTTGATTTTATTTTATTTTTTCCCCTGGAAATCGTAGCTATTGAGCTATCAGCTATCACAACCCGTTAGCTTATATTAGCTACCCCTATCTGCTAATGGGCTATCTTGATTTTATTTTATTTTTTCCCTGGAAATCGTAGCTATTGAGCTATCAGCTATCACAACCCGTTAGCTTATATTAGCTACCCCTCTCTGCTAATGGGCTATCTTGATTTTATATTTTTTCCCTGGAAATCGTAGCTATTGAGCTATCAGCTATCACAACGCGTTAGCTTATATTAGCTACCCCTATCTGCTAATGGGCTATCTTGATTTTATATTTTTTCCCCTGGAAAACGTAGCTATTGAGCTATCAGCTATCACAACCCGTTAGCTTATATTAGCTACCCCTATCTGCTAATGGGCTATCTTGATTCTATATATTTTTCCCCTGGAAATCGTAGCTATTGAGCTATCAGCTATCACAACCCGTTAGCTTATATTAGCTACCCCTATCTGCTAATGGGCTATCTTGATTTTATATTTTTTTCCCTGGAAATCGTAGCTATTGAGCTATCAGCTATCACAACCCGTTAGCTTATATTAGCTACCCCTATCTGCTAATGGGCTATTATCTTGATTTTATATTTTTTTCCCCTGGAAATCGTAGCTATTGAGCTATCAGCTATCACAACGCGTTAGCTTATATTAGCTACCCCTATCTGCTAATGGGCTATCTTGATTTTATATTTTTTCCCCCCTGGAAATCGTAGCTATTGAGCTATCAGCTATCACAACGCGTTAGCTTATATTAGCTACCCCTATCTGCTAATGGGCTATCTTGATTTTATATTTTTTCCCCCTGGAAAACGTAGCTATTGAGCTATCAGCTATCACAACGCGTTAGCTTATATTAGCTACCCCTATCTGCTAATGGGCTATCTTGATTTTATTTTATTTTTTCCCTGGAAAACGTAGCTATTGAGCTATCAGCTATCACAACCCGTTAGCTTATATTAGCTACCCCTATCTGCTAATGGGCTATCTTGATTTTATATTTTTTCCCCTGGAAATCGTAGCTATTGAGCTATCAGCTATCACAACGCGTTAGCTTATATTAGCTACCCCTATCTGCTAATGGGCTATCTTGATTTTATATTTTTTTTCCCCTGGAAATCGTAGCTATTGAGCTATCAGCTATCACAACGCGTTAGCTTATATTAGCTACCCCTATCTGCTAATGGGCTATCTTGATTTTATTTTATTTTTTCCCTGGAAAACGTAGCTATTGAGCTATCAGCTATCACAACCCGTTAGCTTATATTAGCTACCCCTATCTGCTAATGGGCTATCTTGATTTTATATTTTTTCCCCCTGGAAAACGTAGCTATTGAGCTATCAGCTATGACAAACCGTTAGCTTATATTAGCTACCCCTATCTGCTAATGGGCTATCTTTATTTTATATTTTTTCCCCCTGGAAAACGTAGATATTGAGCTATCAGCTATCACAACCCGTTAGCTTATATTAGCTACCCCTATCTGCTAATGGGCTATCTTTATTTTATATTTTGTCCCTCGAAAACTGTAGCTATTGAGCTATCAGCTATCACAACCCGTTAGCTTATATTAGCTATCCCTATCTGCTAATGGGCTATCTTTATTTTATATTTTTTTCCCTCGAAAACTTAGCGATTGAGCTATCAGCTATCACAACCCGTTAGCTTATATTAGCTACCCCTATCTGCTAATGGGCTATCTTTATTTTATATTTTCCCCTCTAAAACGTAGCTATTGAGCTATCAGCTATCACAACCCGTTAGCTTATATTAGCTACCCCTATCTGCTAATAGGCTATTTTTATTTTTTATTTTTTTCTCGAAAACTTAGCTATTGAGCTATCAGCTATCACAACCCGTTAGCTTATATTAGCTACCCCTATCTGCTAATGGGATATCTTTATTTTATATTTTTTTCACTCGAAAACGTAGCTATTGAGCTATCAGCTATCACTATATTAGCTACCCCTATCTGCTAATGGGCTAGGCCTATCTTTATTATATATTTTTTCCCTCATTGAAAACTTAGCTATTGCGGCTATCAGCTATCACAACCCCTTAGCTTATATCAGCTACACCTATCTGCTAATGGGCTATCTTTATTTTATATTTTTTCCTCATTGAAAACTGTTACGAAAGGTTTCCGAAAAATCTGTTGTTCGATAATAATTATGGTAAATTATGGCCGCGTAGAAAGTGTTATCATGCATATTAAGAATTTTAACTTTTATTGGCTTTCTACACCTACACGTTTTAAAGAACGACCAATCGTGTGTTCCGGGATCGATTTGATGTTTTAACGCTTAATAAGGGTTTAAATTTCTATGGCTTCTAACACCAAGTTAAAAACACCAACAATGTGATGTTTAAACTCTTAACATGCTTTTAATACCGGTTTAAACGTCATTGGCTTCCTACACCAAAGTTATATCAAATGTAACCACCTTAACACTTTCCACGCGACAGGCAGCTGCAGACGACATTCCAAAATTTCACAAAATGTTTCAAAAAGGTCAAAATTGTTGTATTTCATTACCATATTTGGAATCACCGTGAGAAATGCATTGAAATAAGTACAAACATGCCTTGTGTTTGGTCAGTAATCTTTGAGATAGACTTTGAAAATTATGAAAGGTTTCTGAAAAATCTCTTTTGTGTATGGTAAAAATAATAGCCGCGTGGAAAGCGTTAAAAGGTGTTTACATTTTTACATTTTATTGGCTTTTTTAAGAACGACCCTTGATGTGTTTGGGAAACGATCAAGTTAATGTTTTATCTTATAATATATTGTTGTAATAGCTAATATCAGCATAGCTAGGTTTATAATAAAGTAAAAATATAACTATCATTAGCCGCGCATAACCCGATATTAGCTATCAATAGCTGACATTAGCTACCAATAGCTTATATAAGCTACCAATAGCGTATTATTAGATTGTTGTAATAGCTAATAGCTGGTATATCTATGTCTAGAATAAAGAAGAAATCGAACTACCATATTAGCGAATATTAGCTATATTAGCTAGCGCTCTATTAAGCCGATATCAGCTTATGTTAGATAGCAATAGCTTATATGATTGTTATAATAGAAGGTTGTAATAGCTAATATCAGCTATAGCTAGATTTAGAATAAAGTAAGAATCTATGTACCATTATCCTATTAGCCAATAGTAGGTATCGATATAGCTTATATTGGCTACCAATAGCTTGTATTAGCTACCCGTAGCTTATAATAGATTGTTGTAATAGCTTATATCAGCTATAGCTAGGTTTATAATAAAATAAAAATCTAACTATTAGCGCATAACCAGATATTAGCTATCAATAGCTGATATTAGCTACCAATAGCTGATATTAGCTACCAATAGCTTATATTAGCTTCCAATAGCGTATATTAGATTGTTGTAATAGCTAATAGCTGGTATATCTATGTTTACAATAAAGAAGAAATCGAACTATCATATCGCATTAGCGGGTAGTAGCTTATATTAGCTAGCGCTCTAGTTAGCCGATATCAGCTTATATTAGATAGCAATAGCTTATATGATTGTTATAATAGAAGGTTGTAATAGCTAATATCAGCTATAGCTAGATTTAGAATAAAGTAAGAATCTATGTACCATTATCCTATTAGCCAATAGTAGGTATCGATATAGCTTATATTGGCTACCAATAGCTCGTATTAGCTACCCGTAGCTTATAATAGATTGTTGTAATAGCTTATATCAGCTATAGCTAGGTTTATAATAAAATAAAAATCTAACTATTAGCGCATAACCAGATATTAGCTATCAATAGCTGATATTAGCTACCAATAGCTGATATTAGCTACCAATAGCTTATATTAGCTTCCAATAGCGTATATTAGATTGTTGTAATAGCTAATAGCTGGTATATCTATGTTTACAATAAAGAAGAAATCGAACTATCATATCGCATTAGCGGGTAGTAGCTTATATTAGCTAGCGCTCTAGTTAGCCGATATCAGCTTATATTAGATAGCAATAGCTTATATGATTGTTATAATAGAAGGTTGTAATAGCTAATATCAGCTATAGCTAGATTTAGAATAAAGTAAGAATCTATGTACCATTATCCTATTAGCCAATAGTAGGTATCGATATAGCTTATATTGGCTACCAATAGCTCGTATTAGCTACCCGTAGCTTATAATAGATTGTTGTAATAGCTTATATCAGCTATAGCTAGGTTTATAATAAAATAAAAATCTAACTATTAGCGCATAACCAGATATTAGCTATCAATAGCTGATATTAGCTACCAATAGCTGATATTAGCTACCAATAGCTTATATTAGCTTCCAATAGCGTATATTAGATTGTTGTAATAGCTAATAGCTGGTATATCTATGTTTACAATAAAGAAGAAATCGAACTATCATATCGCATTAGCGGGTAGTAGCTTATATTAGCTAGCGCTCTAGTTAGCCGATATCAGCTTATATTAGATAGCAATAGCTTATATGATTGTTATAATAGAAGGTTGTAATAGCTAATATCAGCTATAGCTAGATTTAGAATAAAGTAAGAATCTATGTACCATTATCCTATTAGCCAATATTAGGTATCGATAGCTTATATTGGCTACCAATAGCTTATATTGGCTACCAATAGCTTATATTAGCTACCCGTAGCTTATAATAGATTGTTGTAATAAAGACATCAAAAAAAGTAACTCGGCTGTTGTAAAAGCACCTATAATTTTAAAATTGTTACTCATATTCTAAAAATGAAAATACCAGGAGATGGACAATTTAATTACGGTGATTTTGACACCTTGTTTGTTAAAATCGATAAAGTATTGTTGTCGCGGTATGTGCTTACAGATGAAAAGTCCCATTTCCATTGTTGCATTAACTCCTATTGATCTCTCTGATTCAGCGTGAAGATAATAGGGGGAATTTTGATAGTTTGTCCATGGCGATGACCTGTCCTGTCTGTCTTTTCGGACCTTCTGAGCATTTGGAGTTTTAAATTCATCCTTTTTAATTGTAAAGAAGTACGCCTGTCATCCCCATTAAATTTGTCCCGGATTATGCTAATCAAATTTACAGCACAACAAGAACAGCTAATCAAAATTCCCGCTATTATCTTCACGCTGAATCAGAAAGTTCAATAGGAGTTAATGCAACAATGGAAATGGCACTTTTTATCTGTAAGCACATACCGCGACAACAATACTTTATTGATTTTAACAAACAAGGTGTTAAAATCACCGTAATTAAATTGTCCGTCTCCTGGTGTTCTCATTTTTAGAATATGAGTAACAATTTTAAAATTATAGGTGCTTTTACAACAGCCGAGTTACTTTTTTTGATGTCTTTAGCTTATATCAGCTATAGCTAGGTTTATAATAAAATAAAATCTAACTATTAGCGCATAACCCGATATTAGCTATCAATAGCTGATATTAGCTACCAATAGCTTATATTAGCTTCCAATAGCGTATATTAGATTGTTGTAATAGCTAATAGCTGGTATATCTATGTTTACAATAAAGAAGAAATCGAACTTTCATATCGCATTAGCGGGTAGTAGCTTATATTAGCTAGCGCTCTAGTTAGCCGATATCAGCTTATATTAGATAGCAATAGCTTATATGATTGTTATAATAGAAGGTTGTAATAGCTAATATCAGCTATAGCTAGATTTAGAATAAAGTAAGAATATATGTACCATTATCCTATTAGCCAATATTAGGTATCGATAGCTTATATTGGCTACCAATAGCTTATATTGGCTACCAATAGCTTATATTAGCTACCCGTAGCTTATAATAGATTGTTGTAATAGCTTATATCAGCTATAGCTAGGTTTATAATAAAATAAAAATCTAACTATTAGCGCATAACCCGATATTAGCTATCAATAGCTGATATTAGCTACCAATAGCTTATATTAGCTTCCAATAGCGTATATTAGATTGTTGTAATAGCTAATAGCTGGTATATCTATGTTTACAATAAAGAAGAAATCGAACTTTCATATCGCATTAGCGGGTAGTAGCTTGTATTAGCTAGCGCTCTAGTTAGCCGATATCAGCTTATATTAGATAGCAATAGCTTATATGATTGTTATAATAGAAGGTTGTAATAGCTAATATCAGCTATAGCTAGATTTAGAATAAAGTAAGAATCTATGTACCATTATCCTATTAGCCAATATTAGGTATCGATAGCTTATATTGGCTACCAATAGCTTATATTGGCTACCAATAGCTTATATTGGCTACCAATAGCTTATATTAGCTACCCGTAGCTTATAATAGATTGTTGTAATAGCTTATATCAGCTATAGCTAGGTTTATAATAAAATAAAATCTAACTATTAGCGCATAACCCGATATTAGCTATCAATAGCTGATATTAGCTACCAATAGCTTATATTAGCTTCCAATAGCGTATATTAGATTGTTCTAATAGCTAATAGCTGGTATATCTATGTTTACAATAAAGAAGAAATCGAACTATCATATCGCATTAGCGGGTAGTAGCTTATATTAGCTAGCGCTCTAGTTAGCCGATATCAGCTTATATTAGAAGGCAATAGCTTATATGATTGTGATAATAGAATGTTGTAATAGCTAGTATCAGCTATAGGTAGGTTTGTAGCTGATATTAGCTAATACAATAAGCACATTGTAATAGCTAATATCTTATAGCTATAGCTAATATATAATAGCTGATATTAGATGTATTTGAGTACTATACTAATATACCATATTAGCTAGCTATAGCTGATAATAGCTACGGCATTAACGGGTTAATTGTAGTAGCTTATATCTTATTACCTATAGCTAATATCTAATATCCCCCTTTATTACCTAATATCATCCAATATCAGCTACAAGTACCATTAGCTAGTATCCGCAATAGCTGAGGCTATTGGTGGCTATTAGGTTTCTAATGCAGCTAAATGTAATATCGCACCTTAATGGTACCTTTGCTCTGACAGAGAGGACAACTGTACTGTCCGTAAGTCGTTTGCCCCCTTCGCAATACTGTTATACAAATACACTCGTCAAAAGAAGTTCCTGGACACTCATTGAAGTTCAAATATTTCACATAAATATTTAATATAAATTAAACAATTGCATGTCAAAATAAGCAGACAATAATTCTCTATCATGTCTGTATAAAATTAAGATGTACACATTCATGCATGGCTGAGCACATTCATTAAGGTGCGTAAAAAGAAATTGCAAGAAATGAGCATTTACAGTCATTTGAATGGAGGGATTATCCAATTGTGTGCAATCTTCTTGCCATTGTCAAGTGAATGGGATCTGCCATGCATGAGTGATCATGTCTAAATTCCATGTTAAGCTGTTAGAGGATTACTTTCTGCTTATTTTGATATACAATTATATATTTTTAATTATATATATAATTATATATATTCTATTAAATATTAATTTAATTTAAGTGTTCAGGAACTTCTTTTGACGAGTGTATATCATCATACTTTCAGTATTATTGTATGACAATTTATCATGGAAATTAAATAACATAACACATTCTTAATCCTGAAGCGTTAAATTTAAAATAAAGCTGACTTTTGGCAATTTGCATGGGCTTCCATTGGCCAGATGGGCCCGGGCCCCCAAATTCAGAAAAACTCAGATAAAAATAAATTGCCAACACTAAACACTAAGTTATGAAAGCGCAGTAACATTTCTCATTTGCGCATTTGGTCAATCTAGTTCAGTGGCGTACCAGAGGGGATCGCCCCCTAATATTGAAGTCGTGTCTGTTGATAGTGGCACTGTCGGTTCATTTGACAAGAGGAATCATGGAATTATGATGGTCAAAAGTACACAGATGACATTTTTTTCGCCCGCTATGCGCGCATATAGGTTTGTGTCCCCAAAATGCAATATTCTTTGATACAAGCTTGTTTTGAGCCGAAATGTACTTTATAAATGTGCCAAAAATAAGTATAAAGTCGAATATGTTCGTGTGCTACTTGCGCGTTTACTCACTTAGAACAATCTTGTCAGTTGACTTTCATTTCTTGCCCCCAATATGAATAGCCTAATTTAGGTACCGTACTTTTGAAGACAAAGTGCTAATTTAATCCAGAAAAAGCCTATATACTGGAAGATGACTATATAAAGGTATCACGTTGCCATTTGTCAAAGATGCCTCAGACAAAATTTGCCAATTCTTAAATCGTGCCGGTGTTAAAACTTACTACATACAATCGACCAAAATGTTTTCGGATAATTTTATATGAAATTCCGGTTGTCAAGCCGTTGCGTAGCGTAATTTAAATTTGGACAACAAATCAAAAATTCCGAAGACATGGTGCATGCGGAATTAGGCCTACTTGTAGATTATTATGTGTCAGGTATGGATGCAAATGTATGTTTCATTTTTGCGTTATAGGCTTGTTCTTAGTTTTTGCGGTGATATATCATGGTTGTCATAGGTTTCCACATAAGTTTGATACTCAAAATTGAGATCAAATATTGTCATTTGACAGGTGAATCTCCTCCTTAATATTATAAATAATTTGGTTCTGAAGAAGTCAGAGCTTATCCTGACGAAAGCTTGACAGTTTTAAACTTATCCGACGGCGAACCCGTTAAACTCTTAACTTATACAGGGTGTCTCAGAATGATCTATACCGAGGTAATACGATTTCCTTACGTTATGAACGTTATTGATATTGCCAAACCGTTTTCATACATATCTTGCGCAAACGCCTAGCTTTCTTAGGAATTTTAGATTTTGAAAATCAGACATTTCTGATGGAATATACAGACATTTTTGTAACAATAGTAGAATTCAAGTTTTTGTCGAAATGATCCATTATGAAAAACTATAAAGTCACTAACCCTTTTAAACATTATTTCTGAAAATGTTATTCGCATTATTATTGCACCCTCTTCTTATTTTAATTAGCTTTCTGATCGATTGTTGTGTTTTGCTTTGATTGAATAGGGCAGGATTTGTTTAGCTTGAGTGGTTTTAACCTTCCTTTATTTGGCGGGAGTTTTGAATGTAACTTACGAGGTGTGGGGGTGTGGGGTTCATTGTTTGAAATGCTGGTAGTGCTAGAGAAAATAGATGTAAAGATGCATTATGGCCATGTGTTTTGAACTCGCCACCCTTACCGTTGCATGTCCAGATTTTTACGTTTTACACCATCTGAGATTCAAATTAGCATATCGCAGTAACTACTTGTTCCACCCCATAAAAAGTATATATTTTCTGAACGGTAATCTCACAAGGAATCTAAATATGCTATTGGAATTTGCATAGGACCTAATGGTAACATGTTGTGATTAAGAATGTTCAAAGAATATCGATTTTTTTTTCATATTTTGATTAAAGCTCAATATTTTTTTCTTCTTTCTATCACAATCATCATTTTACCGGACCTATTAGTTCCTCATGCAATTTACCCATCAGAACATAATGGTTGTCAAGGGTAACTTGTTGAAATATGTTATATCGGGAAGTGAATGAGCACAAACGTTTACATTTCATATTTATTAGAGTTTACACATATATTTTTTTGGCTATTCACCCTATCCTGATTTAGATGGCATATTTGTATTCCCCTATTTGAGAGCTTTCCAAAAATGTATAACTTGGCTATCATCGTATGAATACTTTTTTTGCTATAGTCATGTATGTAAAACCGATGAATAAGGACAAGTTCACTGTGTAGCGAATAGGGAAAAAGCCAAGGGCAATGCAATCGATTTATGATTACAATTGTTACATAATAGTTGTCACGTTTGTTGAAACAGAATATTATAGAATATAAAATAATCTATAAAATGAGAGCAAAATCATGTTTCTACCATACAGGAATGAGGAGTTAGTGTAAATTGAACGTAGAATTGGTAACTTTTTCTATATTCCCCATAGAGATTGTACACAACGCCGCCGCCGCCGCCGCCACCGCCACCACCCCTGACTTTCACAATATAATCAATCATATCGCAGCCTAACATTTATGGAAATACCTGATTTATTCACACAATGTAGCTAGATAAATAGGCTTTCAAATGACACCTCAACCATTGCTCTACCACATTTAGTTGTTGAGTTAAAAGAGAGAGATGGATGATTCGTCACCAAATATGCAACGCCACCACCCTTTTTGGGTGGTGAGTTCAAAACACATGGCCTTATGTGATCCAAAATATGAAAATACGTTTTTCATCGATTTTCGATTATGTCTTGCCACAGCGGGACAAAAAAAGATATCTCAATGACATTAACGGAATAAATAGGAAACATTTCCACCATCATATCGCAAGTGTTTATTTTTGAAACACGGTATGGATCATTTTGAGACATCCTGTATGAATACCCGTGGTAAAAGCCTATCTCACAATTATATTCAAAATAACTTTACCCTTTCACAGAAGTAAAAAAAATGTTGTGTAGTCAATTACATTACAAGTATTACAAATGTTAGACGGCTCTCTACCCATTTGGTGTAGCAATAATGTTGTCGGGTAGATGTTATGATGAATTTTCCAATTAAGTGTTGTCAAACTTGCTTCGTGAGTGCATTTTAGAATTGCTTTTTAAATAGATTTCCAATTCACATATGAAATTCGGAAAACGTCTTATCTCAGAGGTTTTGAAATATTTGGGGGAACAGCAATGGATTTATGAATTTCCTTTCTAAACATCTTTATCAAAAAGCTGGTGTGGTCTATAATAATGCCAGCTTTGATCCACTTGAAAGGTGTATACAAGTCTGACATCTTGTTAACAATAGTCATGCAATCAACATTATTATTTTTACATGAACAATTGCAGTTAAAAGTGGTTGTGCCAATACCAATTTATTGATATAGCGCAATATTTGTCCATGTCGCAACATCATTATCAACTATTTTCTTGACTCAAGATAATTTTAGAGAGTCCAGGAAACATTTAACTATGGAACAAAAAACATGGTTACACCGCTCATATCATAATCGAATATTGCCGTTTTTCTCTTAACAGCGTTGTTCCTATTGCAAATAAATATTGTAACACACCCTAATTTTGGCAAATTTGGAGTTGATTTTTCGGATTTTTGTCTGTTCAAAAACATACAAAATAGATAGTAATATGTACTTTCCCCAAGTGTTGATGATTTTAACCCTCACTGATGTAAAGAGAAACAACATAAGAGTTTAAGATTTAACCTGTACAAGGTTGTTGCCTATTATATTTTCTAGATGATGCAAGTGATTATGTGGAATAAATATCCACACACTTCCAAGATTTATTTTGTTATTGAAATATCATTTGTGAGGTCACACATACTCAAGACATGACATGTGTATTACTTTCAAGCCTCGTCGATTTAAGTGGGAGCTGGGAGTTTTTTGCCCCCCGGTTGCCAATTTTTAGCTCCCAGTGTTTTCAAATTTTGCATAGCAAAGTATATGAGCGGGAGCTACTTTTGTCAGAAAAGTTACAAAGTAGCTCCCGGTTCATACGTCCTTAAATCGAGGCTTGATTACTTTATAAAAGCTGATTATTATTTATGAATGGGACCTGTTACGATGTCATGACCTTTTGCCTTGCTTATTACTCTACAAGGCCTAATATTGTGACGTAGATTTTCTCAGTATGGTTAAGCACTTCCTGTTGATATGAAATCATTTTCTTGGAATGTACACCTGTAAAACTACATTGTGCTGGGATCAGGTATATAGACTTGTAAACCCTACCAGTCTTCAGTAAGATCTGTATTACATCTCAGTCCACATTGTCGAGATGGAACTCCACAAGTTCTTGTTTACATTGTTGTACATGTGATGTTTATACCACTACAGGTAAGAGCTTATGCCACTTTGTTATAATAGTAAATGGTGAATGTTGTTTAAATACTAATGTAGGTATATGTGTATGTGATTATCCAAGTATGATGCTATAATGTTGGATTTACCATTGGTTTAGGTGCGCGCATGTTATTTCTAAATAGTATGAGAACCCTGTGGTCGTACCAGAGTTACTACACTTGGATATTCACTTTGATCATGTTGTTAGAATAATGTATGTAGTCCTAATGTTATATTAGACGACTATTGCGTTGTTACTAATTTAGTATTTTATGTTGTAGAAGTTGATTAACTTCTAGTCCTGATCTATTTTGGCGTTTTAGAGCATAGATCAGGGATGACTGATTTTAGCATGTTTAGTAGGGCGGGGCGTAAATAGGGAAGGTATTTTGTTCAAATCGGCCATGGTCAAAATGTATTCCACTTGACCCCACATGATCAAATATGCACTTTAAAACATTTTTGGAGGGGGTCTTCAGACCCCACCACTACCCTTTATCCCCCTATTGGGGAATACTTGGTAAAGTGGCCAAATTGGTGTAGCAAAATTAGGTTTCGACCTAGAATAAATTGATACATATTTTTTCCAGCTCAATGCATTTCTATAAGGTACACATAATGACATACTAAAAGTCTGAAAATATCAGAGTGTTTAGAAATATGATAATTTGCATAAAAATAAAATGGCCGCTAATTTGAGCATTTTCATTGTTTTGGACTTATTTCTTATCTTAGATAGTTGTTATGGCACTTTAAATAGCTTCAGCATATATTTTATGCATGTATAAAGTCTTAAAGGACATACAGAGACATATCTGCAAGTTTCTGTAAGACCAACAAAGTTGGAAAAACTTCGGGCAAACTTTGTGTCGGTAAAGTAGCCGAATTCTGCAACCACGCTACCACGGTTGTATTGCAAAGAACCAGCGGATGCAAGCAACGTAACAGTATTGAGCTTTCAATTTTTCAAGGGGAGTGTCGGGCTAAATATTGTGATACAGATAACCTTGATGCTATTGTCTGGGGAAGGTTTCCAGTTGACATCACCATATTTAAAGGCATTATTATTCAGCGACCCAATCCAAATGGCATCACTTTAATATGAGTAGTTGAATATTAACTTTATTCCTGGTATAACCAGAGAGCGATAGTTTAATACCTTCAATTAGGTTGGATTGACGGATTTTACAAGATTAAGGTTCGACGCTCACTACAAAGAGTAAAGGAGCAAAAGGACAGCCTTGTCTCACTCCGTACCCCACATCAAATCTGACCATTGTTTATGATACAATTTGATGTGAACAGCAGTAACCCATTG
Source organism: Ophiura sarsii (assembly GCA_035610835.1). Lineage (NCBI taxonomy): Eukaryota > Metazoa > Echinodermata > Ophiuroidea > Amphilepidida > Ophiuridae > Ophiura > Ophiura sarsii. Next base: position 60,797,947 of record CM069459.1, on the reverse strand, counting down.
AGTAAAAGAGCTTTCAAAATTCAATTTCTGGAAAAGTGTACTTTAGGTCCCAGATTATGGACTGTACTATATAGTATCGTCCGATACTGGAACACAATTTGGTGATATTCCAGTATACCAGTATCCGGGACCTAAAGTACACTTTTTCTAAGATTGAAAAAAAAAAATCGAAGAACATTTTGGTATAGCCTATAACTCCCTGTGTCAGCCTGTAGACCAGGACCAGAAACTCACTGTGCTTCATACTACTTATTGTGAAATTCTTGTCTAAGCCGTAGATAAGAATATTTGAATTGACGTTTTGTTGTACAACGAGGGCTGATTTTTCTTAATCCTTACAAAACTGTAAGATTATACATGTCCTAATAATAGGCCTACAATTGTAAAAAAGAAATCCCAGTGTGTATCAAAATTGCGGGCGCAGCCTCCAAGACATGTTGCCCACATAGTTTGGTATTGTGTTCACACACCCAGCCGATTTTTAAATTATTCAAAACCAACCGTTTTAATCATTAATGCTGTCTATTATAGACAACCAAGACGAAAGCAAATGATAGGAGAACTACTGAAATATAATGTCTTCATTTTTCAACGGATTTCGCCGTTAGCTCGGAAACCATTCACTAACATTCGACACGTAACTTCTGTTGTTGCCATGCCCTTTCGTCAGTAAAATAAACAGCGAACATGCCTAATGAGATCATTACCCCCTAAATAATCTTTTCAGTTCACAAAATATCATTGCACTCCTGCTTCTTAATTACACACTGCGTGAGAACTGTTAATATTAAATTGTCGCAAGAGTAAAACAGCATAGACAAAGATATTATAGGTATACGCAATCGTTAGCATTGGCAAATTTTACAATCTCTGATTACTTTTACTCGATAATAACATAAAGAAAACGGAGAGGCGCAAAAAAAACCTCATCTCGTAATTTACCTTAAATAGTATTTGCGTTTGGACGAGGCAAAGAAGATGTCTTGAGCAACACCAGCATGCTTCACTTTCATCATATGACAACACCAGTGTCTCATGCTGGTTCCCATTTACATTACATTGCAATAAAAGGCTTATATTGTTGTTAAACGAGGATCTTTAAGAAATGGCAAGTAGTACAATTGAGGTGACATCAATTCAGTCCTCTCTCTTGGTTTTTTTTAAAGACCCTTCAATTTTTGAATAACCCATTTTAATTGAGATTCAACTTCTTTCCATATCTATGTCCAAGATACCTATCTGTACCCATGCTGTATACCATGTATTAAGAAGGTGGAAGTCAGATGATCTCCAGCTGTTTGCACTGTTTGTTTTGGGAGAAATTCCTGTTGGCTCCTTAGTGTTGCTAAGCATGCTGGACTACGCAAGAAATCTCCTTTATGAGCTAATGATGAACTTTCGGTAATTGCAAAGCACTATATCATTTTCCCTCATCTTGTGTTATACGCTTCCGTCAGTTGTTACGATTGATTGCCAACGTTCGTGGCATCTTAGTATCATCTGTCTCCAAACTGCTCAGTCGTGTACCAAAAAACGTAGCCTTCTTCAGCTTCATACCGGTATATTCGTTGATGTTGTCAATCTGTGTCCTGACTAACGACATCTTCAGATACCAGCCTATTCTTTTATGTTGTCAATCTGTGTCCGGCCTGACTAACGACACCTTCAGACCAGCCTTTTCTTTGATGTTGTCAATCTGTGTCCGGCCTGACTAACGACATCTTCAGATACCAGACTATTCTTTGATGTTGTCAATCTGTGTCCTGACTAACGACATCTTCAGATACCAGCCTATTCTTTTATGTTGTCAATCTGTGTCCTGACTAACGACACCTTCAGACCAGCCTTTTCTTTGGTGTTGTCAATCTGTGTCCTGACTAACGACATCTTCAGATACCAGCCTATTTTTTTATGTTGTCAATCTGTGTCCGGCCTGACTAACGACATCTTCAGATACCAGCCTATTCTTTTATGTTGTCAATCTGTGTCCGGCCTGACTAACGACATCTTCAGATACCAGCCTATTTTTTTATGTTGTCAATCTGTGTCCGGCCTGACTAACGACACCTTCAGATTCATACCAGCCTTTTCTTTGGTGTTGTCAATTTGTGTCCTGACTACCACATCTTCAGTGTAACCTTTTTTTTTTACTGTAGGATTCTGACAAATCATCACAACCTCACTGTCGGATCACGACTATTTAACAGATAATCCTCGTCTCTGTAGTTTTATACGGATTATTGCAGTAGGCCTACTGATAACATGGCGTCTTTTGACATGAACTATTTCTACGGAGTTGTGACATTCGTAATGACATTGTTAACTGTAATTGGTAACATGATGATAATTACTGCGTTCATTATGGAAAGCAGTTTACGTCGGAGATCAAGTAATCTTCTAGTTCTCGCTCTCTCCGTGTCTGATCTAATCTACGGAGCCTACCTATTTGTCTACTACGGGATCACTATCGTGTTCGGATTAGGACATCCGTTTGGTGAGATTGGATGCATGGCGTGCGTTTTCTTAGAATACACTTTCACTGTCGGTACTTTGTTACTAATTACGATCGGTGTAGATAGAGTGTTGCTTGTTTCGTTAAATTATGCGCGATATATAAAAATCCAATCCGCATCACGTATAAAACTGACAATCTTTGTGTGTTATGTGATAGGAATGATCGGTGCTTGCGTCGAGATCGGTATGTGGGATTATGCGAAGCGGAACAACGAGGCAGCAGCTCGCATCAACTTTGATCTATACTGCCTGTACCCGGCACGAAGGATGAAGTGGTTTGGACTGTCCGTGTCTTTTATTTTGTATGTTCTTCCCGTCACATTAATCGGAACTCTTAGCTGTGTGTTTTTCATTCTACTTCATAAGAGAATAAAACAAACTCGACAAATAGGAAGCAGTGTAAGGAATCATTCTCAGTCGGTAGAATCGCGGTCTGTTGTCTCTGTCAGCCAGCCCAATCATTCTCAGTCGGCAGCCACAGAATCGCGGTCTGTTGTCTCTGTCAGCCAGCCCAATCAGGCCGAAGGTAGTCCAAGAAACCGCTATATAAAACCTGCGATAACTCTGGCAGCCTTGGTATCCTCAATGATGATCACCCTGTTTCCCTATTGCATTTATGTGATAATAACAGTTGTTCATCCAGAGTTAAATGACCCCGATCTTATCTATATTATGCTAATGATTTGTCAGTTTAATCCTTTGCTTAATCCGATATTTTACGGAGCAACGCAGCCTCAGATCAGAGAATTTTATCGTAAACTCACGCGGAAGATATGTGGAAGGACGGGTCGAAATATACAAGTTGTATGATAAAGTTGTCCATGACAGAGAACATTTTCTTTCTGGGAACATTTCAGTGAAAAGTGATCGATACATTATCTTCGAGATTATTCCATTTTCCACATGGCTCAATGTAAACCATGTGGAAGCCAAGTTGCAGATTGTTCATAGAACCATCTTACACAAAATGACTGTCTTGTCTCCTCTCACAGCCTTTAAAAATATTTAAAATGTCTTCACGCTTTCCACACGGCAGGCGTCTGCAGATGACACTTCCCAAATGGCACAAAATATTTCAAATATGTCAAAATTATTAAATTTCATCACCATATTATTTTGAACCACTATGAGAAATGTAGTAAACAGTACAAACATGGTTAACATGGTTAGTATTGGTACAGTAATTCTTGAAGTAATCTGTGTACGTGGCAGGTTTATACAGCGTGACTTGTGTTATGCCTAATAATAGCATCATTGCACATCCCGTACTTGTCCCGTTTTGATCCCTGCACGTAAGTGTGTCATTTCCGCCTTAACCCCAGATAAGGGACGTAAACCCCAGATAAGGCGGGCCTTATCTGGGGTTAACGCTCCTTATCTAGGGTTAAGGCGCCTTAACCCTAGTTAACGCTCCGTATTTGGGGTTAAGGCGCGTTAACCCCAGATAAGGGACGTAAACCCCGAACCTTGTACCTAGTTAACGCTCCTTATCTGTAGATAAGGATCGTTAACCCCAGATAAGGCCTGCCTTCCCTTATCTGGGGTTAACAACTTATACCCAGACCCGTTATCCTAGGTTAACGTCTCTTATCTGGGGTTAAGGCCCTCAAACCCCAAATAACGCGCCTTATCTATAACTAGCGGGACGCCCGTCCTCGGGCGGGCTCTCCCGCTAGGGAGTAGGGCCTACCAGATAGAACACCTACAAAGGAAACACTACACATAAGTGTTGGAAAATTTATAACGAAACACATAGGAATAGAACAATATTTAAAACATTTTTGTTTTAATTCAAAAGTTTTCAAATTTCAATTAAAAGACCTCCCTCCCCCCGCCCGCCCACGCCCGTGGCATATCTTAACTCCAAGGCCTAAACCTTAACCATCTCCCGTACCCCAACCGTCACCATCCCGCCCCCGCCCCGTAGCATATTCGTTACGCAATTTAGCATCACATTTCTTCATTAACCCCCTGCCTCCAAACCACATTACATCATTACACACAACCCCCATTCTTACCGCCCCGCCCCTCCCCGTGGCATATCCCAACCCCAAAGGCCTAAAGTTCCCCGCCCCGCGGCTTATCTCAACGCCAAGGCAAAAAAGGCGCTTCCGGGTTCCGGTTTTCCACTTCCGGGTTGTCAGGAAATGACAGGGGTAATTAAAAACATCAATTAAGGCATTTAATTGGCGTTTTATTTAATTTTTTTTGCTTCTAATAGAAAGATAAGATATTAAACTACTTAAAAATGTCATTATCTCAATATTGATAAGCATGTCATTTTTGGGTATTTGCCATACCCATACCTCCCCTTAACCATTTCTCCAATATTTGTCCGCCCGCGTGTCACACACAGTATCAAATCCCACATTTGACACCATGTTACGTAATTTAGATTCACCATATCATGTTTTGTTCTATCAGAAACCACATTATTTCGTTACCTTATGACCCGCCGCCGCCCCCCCCCCCCCGCCCGCCCTGCCGTCCCCGCCCCGTCCCCGTCTCCGCCCCCGCCACGTGGCTTATCTCAACCCCAAGGCCTAAACCGTAACCAACTCCCGTGTGGCTCAGCGTATTTCTCTAATATTTGCCCGCCCGCGTGTGTAGGGGTGCGTGGGTGTAGTGCGTGGGCGCGTTTATTTTGCATGGCGCACTGCGACGCGTTATGTGCTACGCGCGCCGACTGCATGGTTACAGTGTACGCATGAGAAAAACAAACATGGCCCGTAGAATTAGTCTGGATAAGGGGCCTTATCCCTAGTTAACGCTCCTCATCTATCGTTAACCCCACACCACACTGCAAAAACTCCGGTGTTAAACTGCAACACTGAGCCGGTGTTACGCTCCTGGTGTTAATGTTGGTGTTAGGTCAACACCATAGGAATAACTGATGTAACACTTCTCATGGTGTTAAATTTCTTGTGTTAAACTTGGTGTAAGAATAACTCCCATGGGTGTCACTATTCCACACATGCGCACGGGGGTGGGTTATATTGGTTTTTTAACACTTTGGATTGTATATTTATACATTTGATCTAGTGATTCGATCTGCAACATGCACCATTCCATAATTAAATGGCAAGTAAGAACATTAATTACCCTTCTTGGGCCGAACAAAAAAAAGAAGAAAAAAAAAAAAAAAAAAAGAAAAAAAAAGAACATTAATTACTTACCTGGCGCAGGGGTAGCTTTGATCAATAAGGAAGCTCCAGCCGCCAGGGTCGTTCGCATGTAGTATCTGTCTGATTAACAAGCTCGGACATGAGACGCTCGGCCTTTTACCGAAGTCTACATGTAGAAGGTGCTGAGCATACAGCCGACCATTGCACTACAGGTTGGTGATGATAGCGCTCCTGCCATGTCAAGCAAAGCTTCATGGGTTTTTCAGGAAGCTTAGTCAGTATGTAAGGCATCATCGTTGGGCTCATTTTTATAGTCCCCGCGTACTATGCAGACCATGGAGAGGCGGTTTGGATTGCTGTCCAGCCATTCTGCCAGGTTTGTAATACGGGGCCATATGGGGAGGCCGGTGGTGTCATCTCCTGTCCCTTGAAGGTTTTTACTTTGACCTGCTGGGCTTGCCTTGGTCAGGGGTTTCCCTTCTTGGGCCGAAAAAAAAAAAAAAAGAACATTAATTCACAAAACGTTCAAGTTTTAATAAATTTGAACTGTTGAACAGTGAAATATGTTATTTGCAAGTATTTTATTGTTAAAGTACTTCAACTTATCTAACATTAATATTTTAACACCAGAAGGTGTAAAAAAAGAAAATATTTTAACACCAGAAGGTGTAAAGTTTTTAATGTTTTAACACCAGAAGGTGTAAAATTGTTACTGGTGTTGTCATATTATAACATCCATTGGTGTTATATTTAACACCAACGTTGTAACACTAGTGATGGTGTCATTTTAACACCAGGTGGTGTGGTCCTATAGTGAATCCGTACTGGTGTTAAATTTAACACCCGTGGTGTTAAATTTAACACCACAGTTTTTGCAGTGCAGATAAGGCCCGCTTTATCTGGGGCAGGGTTGCACAAAGTGCGGGAGCAGGGAGCACCGCTCCCGGGAAATAATGAGCAGAATTGGGGAAATAATGCCAAGTGGAAAAATAAAAAGTATTGGGGAAAAGGGTGAAAAAAGATGAAGAGAAAAAATGCATCTTTGGGTTATGAGCTGTGGTTGCACAGGTATATACTAACGTGTTTATTGTTTTATTGCTTTTCCCCAGTGGCGGAGCTACATGAGGGCAAGGGGGGCATTTCCCCAAAACTATTTTTGTGCCCCACCAATCACAATGTAGTTAAAATTAAGAAAACAATCAACAATTTTAGCATAAAAAGGCATTTTTTTCGCGCTTCGCGCACATTTTCCTACTAAATTAGGTTCAATTAGACAAAATATGACAATATCACTGTAAAATGCCACCAAAAAAAATTCGCGCTTCGCGCACATCATTTTCTTTCATACCCCTACAAAAAATCTTCACACACATTTTAAATTATCAATATAGTACTGGTACAACGAAAGAACACTAATAGTAATAGCTAACATATTGTAATCTGATTTTTATCAAACCTGTAAAAGTGTAGGTGGGGAAATGATAAGCTCAAAACCTTGCTCCTGGGGAAGAAACAACTTTGTGCAACCCTGATCTGGGGTTTACGTCCGTTATCTGGAGTTAACGGACACACTTGTGCTTCCATGCGCGGCCTAATTCAAATTCAAACTGTCATGCATGGGTAGTGTATCACGTGTGATCGATATCCCCAGAGCGGTTATCCAGGCCATGCAATGCTTTCAATCTTTTCAAAAAATTCCTGATTTGTGCAGATTTTGGTGACATTTTAGGTTTAAAAAAAAATTAAAAAAACAAGATACAAAAAACCCCCCCGATCGACACTCCCCACTTGATTACTTGGTTTTCGTCGCCTAATCGCATAGCCATTTTCCCACATTTTTTTCTTGAACTTTTTAAAATGACTGTGAGCCAAAATTGCGACTGTATAATGGAATGGTTATTTTCTCCCCAATATTAAAACAGCATTTAAACTCAAGAAAACCAACTACAAGACTACAGTGGTATATTTGATAATTCTTCTTCAAATTTTAATTTCACATTGTGAAGTACCATATCCGCTTAATTTTCTTGATTCTTATATTTGAAAAAATATATACCGAATTTCGCAGAACATATTTTACTAAGAAAAACAACAACTGCGATTCGCATAGCCATTTTTCAAGTTTCTTCTGAGACAAAGTTGGTGTTTTATTTATTTAAAAAGACGTCAATCCTTTGAAATCTGTGACATCGCTGCCTGCTTAATGTATATCGATTCATCCCCCATCTCCTTCTCCATCAACTTCTCCCCCGCTACTAGAACGCCCCTCCTGAAATACTGGATCGATTTCGTTCAAATTAACCACAACTTATGAATCTAGATAATATATATAACCACAGACAGTAGATTCAACCATCTGTAATAACTCATCGGGGGGGGGGGGGGGGGGGGGTATGGGCACTCAACTTTTTTTTTTATAGGGGTGTGCCGCCCAGGGTCTCAAAAAAGGGGGACTTCGCAACTGAACTGAGAGAATTTTATAACGAAAAATAGGGTCTAAAGAACTGGTTTGTTTTTCAAATTTGATATTAAGTAAGAACGCAAATTAATGAAAAATGTTTTGTTTTAGGACGCAAATTATTTATAAATTTGGGGAACGAAAATGTTCGCGATTTTTGAATTTTCAATAAAATGGGGGTCTTAAGAGCGGATGCGGGCTCAAAAAAGGGGGGTCTTAAGAGCTAGCAGAAGAGGGTGAAAAAGTGGGTCTTCAGGGTGGCACATTCCTATACCCCTTTCCAATGTCAGTGCCCCCACCCCCCGCCTGCGATTTTTTTTTTACTAGTCAACATTTGTATGGTCTCACAGGTAAAATCAGTTGACTTTTTTTTTTTTAAATTAAAAAATTATTTTATTCAGTGAGTTTTGCTTTATTCCGTATTAAAACGAAATATTTTGTTCTTCAAATGTTGACTAGTAAAAAAAAATCGCCCCCGCCCCGGGGTGATAACCTGGATACGCTGTCATTCCGTATAGTGTGACGGCGGTAATTGTCAAACCGTGGTTATAGATTTTATAACATCACGCACGTGACCTTGGCGTGGTTTACAAAATATTGATTTAAAGAGTGGTTATGCGATTTCCTTTTTATATATTTCTTAAAATCTAAAACCGAAATCTTGATATTGATTTTGTGTGACTGTGAGTGTGAATCAGAAGATGATTGGCGGTAAAATAATGCGACAGAGTGAGAGTGATGGATGACAAGGGACATTTGATATGAGATGGGTTTTGTGTTTCAGGAGCTAAGGCTCCATTATGGACTGATAAATACCATGGACTTAATGATTTTGCAATGGTCGAAATTCGGGGGTAGGGGGCACTGGTTAACTGACTGACATTGAAAGGTGGTAGATGTATGCGCCACCTTAAAAACCTGAAGACATGCCCTTTTATTTTCACTCTCGTTTATATACTCACGCTTTTAACCTCTGTTTTCAGCCCGATCATGAACATCTCCAATTTTTCAAATGGCTATTCTTACTACACATATTGTTGGGGAAAATCAGGTCTTGATCTGATTTTTGCCCCCGTGTTGCACTACACGTCACCCTTACAAAAAAACCCACCAAAAATCGTCTCTCGGTTCCAGATTCCTAATTCATCACTTTCCACGCTGCTGTTGGTTTTACCATATACAAAACAGATTTTTCAGAAACCTTTCCTAACTTTCAAGATCTATCTCAATGATTACAGAACCGCAATACTAGGCATGTTTGTACTTAATTTTAATGCATTTCTCATGGTGATTCCAAATGATATGCTAATGAATTCAACATTTTGTGAACATTTAGATTAATATTTTTAGAATGTCGTCTGCAGACGCCTGCCGCTTAGAAAGTCTTAATGTAACTTCCAAATATTCCTTTTTGACCAGTTATAATGGCAGGAACACAAGAGGTCGGATACTTCTTATTTAAAATTATATAATTATGATAGACTATATAGACCATTTCAAAGTGAGATCGGAAAACTTTTAGAAAACAAGTCACGTGGACTAGAAAACAGCACTATGATAATACACCAAATGTCCATGCCATTTTTCGGTCTGTTACAAAATATCAAACTTGAATATGACCATCAATTATTCTCCTATATTTAGACATCACGCACACTTCTTCTCCTCATTAGTAGGGGCCTATGCATATTTACCAATTTTAACATAATTGTAAATTTGGTCGCATCTGTTCTTATTTTACACAGAGAATAAATGCAAAATATCACGCAATATATATAGCACTTGCCATAAAATCCGTACCCCAAAGTGTGCGGAGTTTTAGAGCTATGCATTGTACAATGTAAAGCACTATCTACATGATACATGTATCCATGTATAATGCATCATAATCACAGTGTACATTTTTAGGCGTTTTGGCAAATGTACGCATGTGGAGCCTCTTTTACCCTACCCTACACTGAAAATCATTAAAAAGCCCTGATCTTAGGCGTTTTAACCATTTTGGGTCAGATTGTATTTTTTACTTTTCTATATTGGTAATATACTGTGAAACCTCATAAATTTAAGATTTGTGATAGTATACAGGGTGTATCAAAAAAATAGGACTCTGTTTCATGACAGTGTTCTTGTCAAAACCCCTGGACCATGACAAATTTTCCTTCAGTGCAACTGCAAAGCCCAATTAATAATGATAATATTCTGAAAATCTGAGATTAATCCAATGAAAAATAAGACCGCTAGTATAAATTGCACAAACCCTGTCATTTACTAGTCTGTATAATGGGATTTACACATATAGAGACCAACATATTACAGTATGGTTTACATTTCAATACACTGCATTCATAAACATTGTAAATCATCTATCAATAACAATAGCAAAGATTAGTTTGCTATATTCTTCATAACTCTAGCTACATAATCCACAACATTGATGCATGAATATAGAATATGTCTGATTGTCTGTGCAATCATAAACAATAGAAGTGCAATGTTCAATGTTGCTTAGTGTTCTCATGAGAAAGCCTTATGTATAGGAAAGCATGTAGGAAAGTTGTGGTAGGAAAGCACCAATCATGGAAAGAGATGGAAAGAGAAGGGCGTTTAAAACCATTCATAGACAGGTGAAATTAGACTTGTAAGTCAACTTCAATTTCTGCCATAAGCATGATAAGAAGAAGAATTTCCCTTTTAGCCTATATGTAATCTTGCAATTTCACGTTATGTTACTCTACCTTTACTGTGTGAATTACCATTGTACATACAAAATGGGTTGACTTGCCTAAATGGTCATACTTTCCGTAATTGATGATGGATCTTTCTCATCTTTTCAGGAATTTAACTTTGTTACAATGAAATCAAATTGGTCATGGTTCAGTGGTTTTAATAAGGATTAAATCCATGCTGAAAAAGAGTCCTATTTTTTGGGATACACCCTGTAATTTGAGCTACATTTCATGCAAGATATTTATCATTACATGCATCACTGCACAAACCATCCGTCTGTGCACTGAACGATGGATTTATGAATAGGAACCCACAGACACAGCATTACTAAAATGTCATAGAGCAGATGTGTTTTAAAAGCTATATTGTTAATAGGGTAAACGGTGTGATCAACACATGGGTGCAAATGATCAGTAAACTATAATGGCATTAAATGATGATGTTATCTGGTGTCAAAATAATTAAGATATTCCATTATAATAAATAATATGCTAAAGCGAGGTTTGGTCATCTATGGCCCGATAGTAACGCTGTAGGCATAAATACGTTAATTACCAAAGAACATTAGCCACGTGCAAACTATTATTATCAACATTGATGCTATAGGCCTACCACTGATTTGAATATCTGATGATGGGTTTCCCGGGGGGGGGGGGGGGGGGGGGCACTGACATTGGAAAGGGGCTAGTATAGGTATGTGCCACATGGAGGACCCCTTTTGTCAACCTCTTCTGCTCGCTCCCCAGACCCCTTTTGAGCCTGCATATTGAAAATTCAAAAATCGAATCGTGATGTGAATTCCAAAGCCCAAAATATTAAAAATGTGCGTTCTAAACCCCAATTTTTCGTAAACTTGGAGTTCTTTAAATAAACATATTGCTTAAGAACTGGGTTTGTGGAGAAAATCAGTTCTTAATTAAGACCACATTTTTCGTTAAAAAAACATCCGCTCCGAAAACCCCATTTTGAGACCCTGGATGGCACACCCCTACCTAAAAATAAGTTGAGTGCCCCATTTATGAGTGTACCAGATACCAGATACACTGATATCATATGTACATATTGACAAAGAATATTAATTCGTCAAAAATGTAGTCTTATTAATTGACAAATCAAACATATGTCATGGAACTTGGAAGGTTCGTCAGTAGGCCTACAGAAATATTTTTGTAAGGCTAAACAATTATTTTTTAATGATAAATGACCAACCAATTAGTAGTATTTTTAATTAATTTTCAACATAGCAAATATATTCACGGCTTATAGATATTTGACTTTCAATGACAAATGAATGAATGACAAATTAAATGACAAATTAAAAGAATACTTTTAAATCAATAATTACAAATTAAATGGCAATCAAATGACTAATCTTAATTTGTCATTTCATTGATAATTGGTCATTTAATTTGTCATTTCAATTGTCAATCATTAATTTGTCATTAAAAGTTAAATATATTTCAGTCAAGGAAATGTTTGTTACGATGAAATTTAACTACACTCTAAATTATTCTTTTAGAGCCATTTCTTATAACAAGTTTTCATTTGTCAAATAAGACAAAAAAAATTGACGAATTAATATTCTGTGTGTGAGTGAGACATTGACAATTTCAGCTGGAAACAAGTTTCAGATGAAAAGTAACTGCTGGTTAAGCTTTACAGGAGCCTGACCGGGAACCCCGCCGGGAACTATTTCATGGCAACCGGTATAGGTAAATAGAGCCCCGGCGCCTGTTTATTTTCAGCCTTGCAATGATCTCCTGTATTATTAAACACATTCAATGTTTCGTGACGTTAATTTGAGCAATTAATATCATGGTACCAATTTCATTAAATAACGGGATTTTAGTAGCACGTTAATGGTTAATTTACACCGAAAAGAAAATATCGTACAATAAGTATATACAACAGAAACAAACGCTTAGTGGTTTATTTGTTTTATTACGTACCTCGATCATTGAAATGGTTATAATATTGACTAAAATAACAGATTCTCCGGCGTATTACCCTTCTTATGTAAAGAAATCGCGTACAACAATGCATTTCAAGTAAACATCACCGAATTCAAATTCATTATGAAATAGATATTAAAATACATATTGCAAGTTTAAACAGACGCACATTTAATAGTGATCATTAGAATTTATTTGCATGGATATATTGCAAAATATTTACAGTACAATAAATATGCATGATGCACTTTTTCCTGTCCAAAAAAACCAACACGATTTTATTTTCATTTTAAACAAGTTATAAAATGTGCGTCCCGTTCATTTGCACATTGCGGAAAGAAAACATCGCCAGTCGATCGACGTTTAAACGTGTGAAAAGGCCATCCCTGTTTAGATTTTCGATAAATATTAATGACTGCTGATGTCCATCAAGCGCGCCAAAATACGGTCTTACGGGAAATCAATCCCTGCCTTTAGAGAACGACTGCGCTTTTATCTACTTCACGGAGTGTTATTTATAACACAACTTGACAAGGCTTGCTCATCATCGGTTCGTGCGGTCGTCGTATGTCGTCTGCCTGCTCATACAGATTTTTGCGCTGCATTTTTGCGGGTAAACTGACGTCTACCAGATTCGTACGATAGCGACATTAGTCAGCTTTGCATTTAGACAGAGCGGTGGAGCAATTCGATTAATTTTGTAAATACATCTTCAGCCTATATGGATTGTGACAGACGTGCATCACATTTTCTATGCACATGGTAATGCTTTTTTTGTACACATAAAATAAAATCGTCGTAATACTTCCAAAATATTCTACGGGTCAACAAAGCTGGATGTATACAGTTTACTTGGAGCAAACTTCAAAAGAAAAAGCCGCTACTTGCAGTATTTTTTAATTCATCCATGTCATCTGATGTATAAAAAACATTCATTTATAAAAGACCAACGCATTCTCCTTGGAAACTGACTTTTTCCGCGATGATATACTTCATGTAGGGAAGGATCTATCTATCGATAAGGAATAATTATGACAATGGCTGATATTTTCCGGAATTTGATGACAGATATGACTTTGGTCTGCTACATCGGGATCGCTCTATTATCTTGCTTTACGGATTACACCAGTGCCGAAGTTCAAATTGAACTTACTGCCCCTGTCAATCCCGTAGAAGAGAAAGCAATTCTGTCGATTCATTGTCAAATATGGGAGTTACAAGAAGGAGAAGAAGTGTCCTTGTACAGGTTGGAAAAAGGTGGTATCATACCAAAAAGACTTACTCTTGGCGATGCTGTATCGACGGAAGATGAGAGGATGTTCCTCGCGACAAGAAAACCAATGGATGGATCTACCATTTATTTCCTTTCCATTATGGATGTGAACATAGACGACGGAGGCGAGTATTCGTGCAGAGTGACGTCATATTTTGGCGTTATTGGCGCCGAAACTTTGACTATGAACATCATGTACTTTCCCGATGAGAATGTTTACCCGGCATGCTCGACAATACCCACAATACCAAGCGGTGTTTATGTATTATATCCAGGACAGCAGCTGATAATTAACTGTTCGTCAGACAGGGGTAATCCGGCTGTGACAATAGAATGGAACAATACCGCGAACAGTCAAATAAATTCTCGGGATATTTTGCATGCTCAAAATGAGCAGACAGTTTACTCAGAGCTCACTTTACGTTCGTCTTCTGCTATAAATAAAGTAAAAGCGGTGTATATCTGTACAATTCGAAGCAAATATTTTCCAGAAAAGAAGAAAACGTGTCATGTCGGACCTATCGAAATTTTACCAGATCCAGACATATCGCCTGGTTCCGGCTATACGCAAACACCTTCCGTATCATCTACCGCCATTTCTATGCATAAGCCACCAAAGATCCCGGATGAAGTTACCGACAAATCTCTGGTATGCCGACAACAATGCAACACCTGGTCACAGACGAGTCTCTATTGGATTGTAACTACCGTAGCGACTATTGTCGTTGCATCTGTGTTGTTTATCACCTGTGTGACACTATTAGTGAGGTACAATCGGATTCCGTCCTATCAAGACCCACAATGTATCACTGTTACCAAGCAACACAATCGAGACAATAGGGATGATATTTATACCGAGTTGGATTGTAGACGGAGTGATAACAAGCTATACTTGGCGATTGAGAAACGGGACGACGGTAAAACACAACTGTCAAAACCAGTTCATTCGGAATTCGAAGAATTTCATTATGTTGCTTCGAATGTACAGACTATGCATTAGCATTCTGGCACCGGTATAAAGCAATATTATGTGATCTTTTTCAAACTTTGAGACATATTTTATTTCTCTCATATGATGAAGTTTGACTATCAGGAAAGACGTTCTTGGACTCGTAAATCGATAACTGTACTTTCCGTAGACAAACGTCATAACTTTATGAAATTACAATGGAAATCTACGTTAGGGAATTGCCAACATATATTTTCATCATACAAAAGCATTCCGTATTACTGGTTTCACGTGTGTACAATTGCGATAGTATCAGGAATCACTGGAAACGGCGTTAACACGGTGTAAAAACATGAATTTCTATACGAACCAAAAAGCACTCGGAAAATAAGTTGTCGGTGAAGTAATTAGGAAGGGTATTGCCCTGTAACTGGATATTTTATAGTTTTGTGTTTATAAAATCTAATTTGACCAAAACATTGCATTTCTAGGACAAATTCAAAGATAGAGTGTGTTCCATGAAAAAGATCGCATAAATATGCATCTAAATGGTGATTTTTAAACTCAACTTTGAAGGCGGACCGTAAGGCTATACTAAGTTGGACCGTGACCATTTTAAATGAATGATGAATGAAGTTGGTCAGCACAACCCACGCATTTTATACATGTATGTACAGTTCACATTTTGTTTTACATATTTGTGTTGAAGAATGTACATATATGATTATAAATATCGAATTTAAAATAAATAAGATTGCATACAAATAATGAAAACTAAAATAAGAATTAAAAATAACCACAAAATATTACGTGTGAACATTAATTATTTCGTTATCATTTCGTACCCCATGGGCATTACATGCCTATCTATCATTGTTATGATTGGTTAATGACACGAGTTACTCATTTAAATGACCAATTGAAATACTGCTTCTAAATATTAATTCCAATCTTTATCAGGATACAATTATTATTACACTGTCTCTGATTGGTGCATCAAATGATGTATCGACCTTTCTGACCAATCGACAGGTTCTACTCAAGGGGTTAATAATGGATTGATAAATAAACATTAATTTTCACAGCGTTTGTTTACTACCATAAAATATGAGAACAGGAGCTCGGGTTATGATTTGATGTTTAAAAAACAAAAGAAACATCTTTTGATGTTGGTATCTATAATGTATTTATTTACCGAGGGGAACTATTTATAACCCTACATTTGATACGTTGAAATGGTACACAATTATTTACTGTATGCTTCGAAAATTAGTTAAACCTAAGACCATTTAATAACCCTACACTCTTAAGTCCTGGAATAAGAATGATGCTGTTTAAGAGGAAAAGTTTAAGGTTTTTCTACAACGACTGATTACTTCCATTAAACCTTTCTGGTTTATACCGGCGTGCGGTGGCGTTAAACTAAATTGTTCAATATTCATTAATTTTTCTCGGTTTTATGAGGTATTAAACTTTAAGAACGTTTAAGAACCGCGACTGGTTTCACACACGAACTGCACACTCATAAACTAAATCAGTTTAGGTAACTTTATCCACGTGCATCTGGTCAACGTGACAAACAACATGGCGGACGAATGGGTAATTGGCAAGTTGGCAAGTTGGAACCTATCAGAGCTGACAGCGATATTTGAAGGTAAGATTTTAATATACGTTTTGCAATTACACAAATCAACTGCCAGGTAGGCCTAAATGATGTTTTCTGAGCGATTTTCGCCGGGGATTTTCGGTAAATTTTTGGATGGATGATGATGATGACTCGCCGGATGCATCATGATATTGATAAGCTTATAATGCATGCGAGAACCGCCTTGTTAAAATGAAATTTCTACTTTCAATGTCACTGTGGACTTAGTCCTTGGTACCAAAATCTAGGATTTTGGTACTTACTCAAGGCATAGTGTTGAAGGGAACCAATTTAATAGCCAAACCATTTTCTTGACCAGACTTATTGCATAGTCTATTAAAGCAATTGAGTCTCCTGTGGAGGTCAATAACTTGTTCTATGCTGGGCATGCATGGATTAACATAGGCCTAATCCCAACTTACCTTTTCTGGCATTTCTGGAGCAATCAATAACTTCTTTTCATAAACATGATGCCTTCAAGATGAGAAGGATGCTGATTACGCAATCTGCCACAGATTATTTTTTTACAATCATGGACTCATTTTATAGACTGATAAAGTCTGTATTTCAAGAGATGGTTATAGCTTCCACCTTACAGTGACTTGCCTGAGTAAGTACCAAATACCAAGGACTACTGTGGACTGTGGTTGTGTAGTGCAAACGGTGCATAGGCCTAGTCATGGGGGGTGGGTGGAGGTAGCCCAAGAACTCTGGCCATGTGGCGGCACCACGGGGGGGGGGGGGGGGGGGGGGGCATTTGCCCCCCAAAAAAAAACCCCCGTTGAGGCCAAACTTGTTATTTTGTGCAGAATGAATGGATATCTGTTAAAATACTGTTAAAATTATAAAAAAGCTAATTTTCGCGCGCATTGTATCACATTTTCATATTTGCCCATCTTCCCATTAAAGTTTCAATTTTCCGCGCGCACTAATTTTTTTTTGCCCCAAATTTTCTCTTGTCCCCCCAAAATTAGGATGCTGGTGCTGCCACTGGCCATACATAGCATGCAGGGGGGGGGGGGGGGGGGGGGGGTCGGCCACAAAATCGAAAGCAGTGATATTTTTCATTTGAAACAGTCTGTTGTTTTACACGGTATTTTGTATCCGTGCCTTTAAAAATTCTGATAATTAGATATGGGCAATTCCGAGCACTGCGGAATGACATTTACACAAAATATTGACCTTTTTCCAAATGTGTAGCACCTAGAGTGATGTAAATACTTCCATTTTACCACTTGATTTTGAAAAGTATACTTTGGGAGAAAATGAGTCTGCGCTTTCAAGTATCCTAATTTGCATGCAAAATGTGTTGCGGAATGACGCAGACAAGTCTTTTTTTAAACTTGTTTACATCAAGTGAAAACTCTGTGAATTTATTGGACTGTGTCATTATTAAAGTTACTTTTCGGAAGGTTTGAAGTGTTGGCCAGCTTATAAAAGCATTTTTATCAAATTTAATCATCAGCAGTAGGGGAGAACGGGGTAAGTTGAGCCACTGGGTAAGTTGAGTATTAGGGAAACTATTGACATTCCTAATTTTACACTGCCCTCTATTGTTAGATGATATCACTCAAACCTCTCTGGTGACAACCTTGCATCGTGTGCACACATGGTAAGAAAATTGAGCTAGAAAGTTGATTTTGGACACATCTGAGTACATTTTTGAAAAAATGGTTTGCGTGGTTTTTTTCTTAGAAGTGCATAGATTGTATTAGTGCAACTTTGTGTGCTAAAAGGGTGACATGTGCACTTAAATTTAGTAACATGATGAAAATGTCATTAAGCTTCAGTAGGGAAGGGGGGTATTTTTTCATAAGTTGACCGTCGCGGGGTAAGATGAGCCATTTTTCACGGGGTAAGTTGAGCATAGGAAATAGCCATGATAAAATAAAATTTGTCAAAATTTAGTACGAAAATTGTGCGGAAGTGTTTTAAAATTCCAGTTTGGATCAAAGTATAAACAATTATGAGTATATTTCACTTTTACCATGAATAAACCAAAATTTCTGAAACTTATTTTCTGATTTCAAATGTCCCATTGATTATTGTGGTGGCTCAACTTACCCACACTGGTGGCTCAACTTACCCATGGTCCGGGGCAAGTTGAGCCACTTTACCAAAAAAAAAATTCAAGCATCTCCCATGAATAAACAATAGCAATTGGTTCAATTATTATGTTATACTAAGTAAGTCAACACTCTAAAGTTTTACTTGCAACACTAAGTGTGAAGGTCTGTCTTTTAATATCTGCACAATAGGGCAAAATGTGAAAAATGGCTCATCTTACCCCGTTCTCCCTATTTGTGGTACATCATCAAACAAGGTCTTCTAAAAAACTTGCCTCGCGTGTGCAGTTGGGCCTACAATGACCTATCTAATTTTAGCACATTATGATTAGGCCCCGGCAAAAAACGCAATTTAAAAAATAGCAAGAAAAACTAGATTTCTTCGAAAAAATGCCATGAAAATGGATAAAACGCACAAAATAAATAAATAAATAAATTTAAAAAATCTGAAAAAACCCCAAGTTCTTCTAAAAAACTGGCCTCGATGGCTGCAGGACAAACTAAAGGAGAAAAAATAATAGTTATTAGTAAGTACTTAAGAGTTAAAAAACCTTAAAAACCAAAATTTAAAAAAATAAAAAAAATAAAAAAATATATATAAAAAATTAAACATACGGCCTACTTGAGGACAAGCATCATCATTACTCGTCATAAGCACTTAAACTAATTAAGTGAAAATCTAGGTAAAATCAGACTCATCCACTGATTTGGTTTCAGTTAAACAAATTTCACAAAGCGTTTCCATACTTTCTGATCAAATGATGCCACGAGTTAATATTAATGTATTGCGGGCCCGGTAAGAATTACAATTGCCCCCTTGTCGGCAGTACTGTATTCAGTTAATTAACTGGTTTCTGGACATTTTCTGTTTGATTGCAGAAATGATTCAATCAAGTTTCTTTAACGATGAGAACTGAACCAGTAGGATTGATTGTTTGTGGGGATCCGCAAGAGGCACACGGTCTAACTGCTCTATGTGACACCATCCTTCTAAATTACTTTATCAGTGAATGGGAAGATTTGTTTTTGTTTTTTTTCTTCAAGGAAACAGATTTTGTCTTTGTTCGATATTTCACCTCAGCCCGCGGCTATAATTGTTCACTAATACCCCAACAATTATCAGGTAAGATTTGGTGACATTTGTAAGCTTCATAATTATGCAGATGGCCATGTACGTCCTGTCAATTTGGTCCATAAAGTGTGACCTTCAAAGAATGTGATGCTCAGTTATGTGATGTGGCAGTATTATTGCACCCAATACTGTCAAGACATGCAGAGACAAACAAATCAACTTGAAATTACACACCTTGATAGGTTGGTTATATAGTGTACCTAGTTTAGTTGTGTCCCCAAAAGGCAATATAATGAATATCAGCCTGGGGGTAGGAGAAAGCGATCTGCCAAAGAAATTATTGACTTAAGGAAGGGGGTGTTAACCCAAAAATTATGAAATTTATCAAGCGCTGTAACTTTTGAACTATTAATGTGATGTATATATTAAAAGTAACATTTTTGGAAAAGAAATGGGTCAGAGAATCCATTTCTTGTATCAAATTTTACTAAAAATGCTGATTTTTAAAATTTTTGGCCAAAGAGACACTTTTTTGGCTCAAAATGATTCGAACAACGTAACTAAATCAGTTTTTGGTAAAAAAATGCCGAAATTGCACCAAAATCATCTAAAGACACATATCTCTATTTGTTAATATAGTTAACCTAAAAAAAAAAATTGTGAGCAAATTTTTAAGAAAATAACAAGATCATGGGTAAAATGTCCAGAACATTCATACCAAAAATTTGTTACTAAACATCCACAGGAACTGTACTTTCAAAATCTACGCCTAAACTCTAAACAGTAATGCCTGATTGACGCCAATGTCATAGCACTGGGCAAATCACCCTGTATTACAAAGAGACCAGTCTCTCATGCACCAGAGCAGTGTTCCAATCATGCTTATCAATATCATAGCTATTAGCTGAGTGGCTGAGCATTATGTACATTGTATAAAGAATATCAAAAAGATGTCTCACATACCTACCAATTACAATTGAGGTTACATGTCTGGTTGGTAATGTGATTTACTTCCAAGTAAATTTAAGTAAGGTGCACTGTAGTACTTTAGGGCAATTCCACGGTAACAGCGAGACGCTTCAGAAGAGATTTTCACACTTTTCATGCTTATCACAGACACATAGTAATTAGCCATAACCATTAAGAATCATGATGCATTGTGGGTAATAATATTGAAGATAAACACGAGGAGGCTATTGGACATTTGCAATTACAGCGAACTTTGCACTTTCTTCAAAAACATACCTTGAAAACGATTTGACATTCCTGGAGATGTTAATATATCCTGTGAATGTATCATGAAAGAATGAGGCCCGGTCTACAAAACTCAAGTACAAAATTTGTATGTGGAAATGGCAAAGTTCACCCCATTGCAGCCTCATCTTGTTCATCTACCATCCATCAGCAAATATTACCCACAGTGCATCATGATTCTGTAATGGTGATGTGAAAAGGCTTATTGTTTTGAGCAAAGTTTTATTACTATTCTACTAACTATAACTATCATTACAACACATCTGGTAAGGAAAAAAAGAAAGTTATCACCATTAAATTAATATTGATTATTAATTAGTGCGGTAGCAGCGTGACGCAAAAAGGACATTGGTTTTTCGCTCATTTAGAAGCTGCCAAAATTTGGGTGAACTTTAAGAACCAAATGGGTCATTCCGTATCAATTCAACAAATGGCTCTCGCACTACCATCTCAGAATGTCTTTAAAGTTTGCTCAAATTAGGTACCTATAGCCATTAGAAAAACCCCAAAGTTTGAGATCCGTAGCCCTTACGGATTTCCCGTACAGACCGATTCAATATTGGGTAGGGGGGCCTATTTTTGCCACCAAAATATAACTTTTGAAAACAATGGAAACAATGGGGGCCCTGGATGGATATTATATGGAGTTGGCCATGGGTCATTATACCAATCAGGGACCCAAAATAATAAAAATAATTTGAAATAAGAAAAAGATCACGTCAACGTGGCGTTGCGGCTTCGCCGAAGTTACGTAATATCATGCATGATGTCGCGAAAGTGAGAGTTTAACTCCCCTAAAATTGCTCTTTTTTACAAAAGTAACATTTTTTATGCCTATGAGTGTTAATATCACATGAAAAATGTCATATATATTTTACAGATTTATAGAAATGTGGGTCGTATACTTTACGAGCAGCGCCCTCGTCAAGTGGGAAAAAGTATGATTTTTCCCTTCGGGGGGGGGGGGGGGGGGGGGGGGGGGGGCGGTCAAACAATATGTACAATTCCCTCATTTTTTTAAACAACTAACCCACAATATATTTTCTTCTCTTTGTTTAACTTGCAGAAAATGGCATTGATCAGGAAGCATTCAAAGAGTTACCTGCTGATGCAAATTCTGAAAGTCTGAAAGAACTAATCCCTCGGATGGGCCCACGGCTGAAATTCAGCAAAAAACTTCGTGAGGTGTGTGCAATATGGCATTAAAGTGCTTTAAATGTTTGAGAGAAATTGAGGGGGGAATTCATTGCTTGTTTTGGCATCTGAAATATGTACACTCAATTTTTGGCAAACAGAATATTGAAATCATTTGCTGTGAGCCAGGATGTTCATCAGTTATCTCCAGAGTGGACAATTACAAAAGACATATTATGGCAATGCATGTCCCTCTTGAAGAACCCCAGTCAGGTGAAGATGACTCTCAGAACAACTTGCCAGCTCAAGAGAATCTACCCGGACCCATTCAGGCACCCCAGCAAAATGAAATAGAGATTGAGTATGACAATTCAGATACAAATGAACCCTTGGAAGATTTTGATGATACTGATTTTATGTTTTCATACCAGCTTGCTCTTTTCATTGCAAAATTAAAAGCTACAAGTGTACCATATTCTACAATTCAAACGATAATGAAACATGTTAATGACCTGATGGATGATGTTCTAAGGTATTTGAAAAACAAAGTCACAATATGTATACAGCAAGAACAGATGAATTGGGCTGATGTTAATGATATCTTTGATGAGTTGCAAGTTACATTGGAAGAGTTTTCTACAGAGGGCAAATTTCTTAAATTTGTTAAAGAAAACAACATACTTGTAGAGCCCCAGCAGGAAACTTTAGGAAGTTTTCATGAAACTGTTACTGACAAGAAAACTGGGAGGACTCACCAGGTGGAACACACTGATTCTTTTCAGTACCTATCACCCAAGAAGGTCTTGAAACAGTTTTTAGAAAGACCAGGAACAATGAATGCTATAATGAAAAGGCAGACTGGGGACAAAGGGGATGAATCAGTACTTGAGTCATATATGGATGGAGAACACTTCAAAAGGAAGTTTGGCAATACCTCAGAAGTTATAATTCCATTGTTACTATATTCAGACGATTTTGAAACAGCAAACCCCCTCGGCTCTCATAAGGGTGTATACAAAGTTTGTGGGGTTTACCTTTCTGTTTTGTCATTGCCAACAGAGTTCCAAGGAGATATAGATAATATTTTGGTCATTGCTCTGTCAGAATCATCACATGTTAAGACATATGGTATGGATTCAATACTAGCACCTATTGTTGATGACTTCAATGAAATGGCTCAATCCGGTTTGCAAATTAACACGGAAGAATTTTCAGGTATTGTTAAGCCTGTTTTGTTCCAAGTTATAGGTGACAATCTCGCTTTGAATACAATGATGGGATTTTCTGGAAGTTTTAGTGCTAACTTCTATTGTCGTGAATGCAAAATGGAGAAGAAAACTGCACAAAAAAAAGTTGAAGAAGATATATCATTACTTCGTGATACAGAAAACTTTGAAAGTGACCTTGCAACAGGAGATCCTAAACAGACAGGTATCAAGAGGTCCTGTGCTTTGAACGCAGTTACAGGCTATCATGTTGTTGATAATTACGCATTTGATTCAATGCATGACTTCCTCGAAGGAATTCTTCCCTTAGAAATCAAACTCATTATCGGACAACTTATATTGGAGGGCTACTTTACTTTAGATGAGTTAAATGACCGGATTCACTCATTTAACTATGGGCCAATAGATGTTAAGAACAAGCCAAGCTACATAAGCCAATATCATATTAACAACCCCAGTGGTGCAAGTGGCCAGAAGGCAGTTCAAATGATGACTGTAGCTGTTTATCTGCCTTTAATCATGGGCGATCTTGTAGACGAAGAATCAAAATACTGGAAACTGCTACTACTTCTTCTAGAGATATTTTGTCTTGTAGTGGCCCCAAGTCTGAGTGTTAATGCCACATACTACCTCGGAGCTATTATTTCAGAACATCATAGACTCTTCTTAAGCTTGTTCCCAGAAAGGAATCTCACACCAAAACAGCATTTCCTAACTCATTATGCAAGAAGTATTAGGAATTTGGGACCAATGGGACAATATTGGTCAATGGCAATGGAAAGAAAACACAAACCATTTAAAGCATGGGCTCGTAATAGTTATAACTTTCAGAACATCGCAAAAACTTTAGCTGTAAAGCACCAACAAGCTAAATGTTATTTAAGCTTGTTGAAGCAGCCCATAGATTACAGGGACTTGAAAGTTACACTAGACAGTCTTGGCAATGGTCCTGTCTCTTCCCTGCCAATTGCCGAAACAATTTACAATCTCCTGAATTGTGAGCCCAACACCTGTGTGACTGTAGCAAGGAAAGTGGAAGTGTTTGGTACAATGTACCGAAAATGCTCAATTGTTCTGTATGGAGTAGAAGAATGTCCAAACTTTGGGGAAATTGAGCATATTGTAATACTGGATGATGTTGTTTATTTTATAATTCAACCATACACCACAAAATTCTACAATGAACATTTGAGAGCTTACGCTGTTAAAAGAAATCCAAACTACCCGGTGATTTCAAAGAGTCAGAAAGAGCTTGCCCATTATCGACCAGTTCACGCAGTAAAATGCTTTGACTCATCAGACCCAGCATGGTACATCCCATTAAGATTAACGTTTGCCTAAGCTTATGCGTTATGATCAGTTGAATGCTAGTGTCAAAATATTTTTCAGATATTTCTCTACCCACTTTAGAAGTGCATCTCAAATAACTAGAAATTTGGTTCCAAAAGTTAAGAAGGTGTGAAATCATCAGATAAGACTATTTTGGTTGTTAAAAACCAATGTCACAAATGTACAGACACCTTTCCCATCAATAAAGTAGTTTGTCATTTGATCCCAGATTTACATTTCTGAGAAAAGGTTTGTTTGCTGCTAAAATGGAAGACTTAATCTACAGAAAATTACCAAAATATAAAAAGTAATAGAAAACATGACATAAGTGTAAACAGTATGTTAATTTGTGACATGTGATATCTGTTACTGACAAATATAGCAAAAATGTGTGTCCTCCCCTCATTTGTTATGGTCAGTGCACATTATTTATTTAACATTTTGAGAAATGTCCACCTCTGTGACTAACTAATCAGGTTAATAAATCATTGTACAGCAAACAAACATTCTGTACCAGCATTAACTTTTCTATGTATTTAAGTTTTTACAAAAAACAGATCAGCAAGAAGAAGTGAAGACTGTTGTTCCAGTACTTCTAAATTTATCAGATCTTGCCGGAATGAGTGAATCTACAGCCAGCATCAGTAGCTTTGCCATGTTTGAAGGTGATGAGGAATCCGAACCTAGCCTTTGTAGTGCCAGCATGTATTCATCACAAGAAGATTTATCATGTGTGACAGACGTACCTAGTGCAGATGATGAGTCTATGGAAGCGGGTCCTTCATGGAGCTCTAGAGCTCTTCCCCTTAGCCAGCGCTCTAGTCCTATTCCCCTTAGCCAGCCACCTTTGAAACGACAGAAAGCTGTTCTATTTGTAAGTATTTAAATTTAAAAAGTAACATTAGTCACAAAATAAGTCATGCCATGATTTTGTTCTGTGGCTGTCTACAGACGTCGGGCCATCAGCCGATGATTACCTCCTACACATGCTCCGCGCACCATGGCTCAGGAATGAGTAACAGCATGAAGCATGCATGTTATAATTAAAGGGATATTCAGAGGTTTCTGGGTGATTCAAGGACCCTATTTCTTTGACACCCATTGATAGATATTTAGTTAGAAAATCTTACGTTCAAATCAGCGAGATATGCGAGATAACATGAATTCAGGGGCGTAACAGAGGTTGGTTGTCAGGGGGGCACAGCCAAAAAAATTCCTGGTTAGAATAATTCCGTCCCGGAATTTGTCGTAAAAGGTTGCACCAAATTGTTTCCCAGTCAGTCACCTCCTGAATTTCACGTAAGTGGTGGTGGTGGTGGATGGGGGTAGGGTCACAAAATTCCGCACGGTCACAAAATTTTGCACGGTCACAAAATTACGCAAGGTCACAAATTTCGCACGGTCACAAAATTTCGCACGGTCACAAAATTTCGCAGTACAAAAAATACAACAGTCAACAATTTGTTGACTGTTGTGCTTTTTGTACTGCGCAATTTTCTTTCTTTCATTCCTTCCCTTTCTTCTTTTCTTTCTTTCCCTTTTTCCTCCTTTTCCTTTTTCTTTTTCCTCCCTTTTTCCAATTTCTCTCTCTCTTTTCTTTCCCTTTCCCCCTTCTTTTCCTCTTTTCCCTTCCCCCCATTTTTCCTGGTGGGTAGGTTTGAATTTCCTGCTGAGCACCTTCAGGGGGGGACTGTGCCCCCCTGCCCCCCCCCCCCCCCGGCTGTTACGCCACTGCATGAATTATACTTCTCCAATGAAGGTTACTGTAATTTCTGATCCTTGTTAGGTGAGGTTAGTATAGGAGAGTTCTTAACATGAAAAAAAAATCGGTATCTGTGGAGAAAAGTTTTACTTTGGATCAGAGGATCACTGAGTATCCCTTTAAAGGGTAGCATTGACTGACTGATGCAGACGCTTGGAGATGGAACTATGAATGCACATACATGTGCATGTATAGTACGATTGCTGTAGCTGAAAGGTTTTATGGGCAAAACCACTAATAACTTTGAAATTGTTATGGGTCCCCTTGATTAACAAGCAAAGATGTCAAGTGCTATTTTACCACCTGTAAGTGACAAGTGAAATAGCTTTCACATTCACAACAAGTTCTTGTTCTGTCATTCCATGATCTACAATTTGACCAGTGTCGTGATCTTCCCAAAGGGAGTTGATGGGGAATTGTGCTGGCATATATGTTTACACACCTCTGACCTGAGAGAAATTTACGACCTTTTTGGTAAAAAAATCAGACTGTACATTAAGGGCAGCGTGTGTGGAAGCATTTATGAGCAATTTTTTTCATTAAATGAACAATAGCCCATGTGGAAAGATGGAAAGACCACCAAGAGTCAAAAGCTATATAGGCATCATGTCACTACATGTATAGAAGAATCCACATGGCCCAATCAATGGTTCACAGCAGCTTAAGATAGAAACAACATGATGAAGGGTGCTGACAACCATGCTATCTCAAGACAGCTGATCTGCATTAGTTTAGCATGTCTGACCTAAAGTAGGTCTAGACTACTCTGACCTGAGGTAGGTCTAGAGCGCCAACCTGAAGACAAGCCTCAGGCAGAGCAAGAGGATGTTTTGTTAATACCATACGTCACAAAAAACAAAAACAAAAATTGCTCGGCATCAAATCGCTGGGTGCTATGATACCAGATGATGTTAAGATTAAAGCCAGTGGGATAATCTTGTGTTTATTCTCTTCTACTTCAAACAGGATGTTTTAGCTATATTGGATAAGACTGTGGAAGGCAAACGTCTCATAAAAAGTGGAAACGAGAAGAAGATGTTTAGCGACGATGAAACCATGACCATGACAGACATACTGGTGAAACATCTCATCAACACCTATGGGCAAGGAAAGAGGTATTAGCACAGCCTCATTACTGTTTTGCAGTTTATTATTTCCTATAAAGTAATGGCAATCTTTAGAGATACAATGTACAATGCAATTGGACAGTATACTGCAATCTAAGCAAATATAGAAACCATTTAGAGAACTATTTTAAAGACCACTTTGGCTTGCCTATTTATGTGTATCTTACCACCAATCTGCATCTTTGTGGAGTTAAGAAGCGACCGTCATTAATATTTTCATATCTTTTCTTATGTAAGCAAACCTAATAGATTATCTCCCAGTGGTCACTCAGCTGGTGGTCACCAGAATACATCCACGTAGTGTATAGCAAAATTGAAGGGTGACCACAATATTCTAGTACTAGTAGTTTAACTCCATTTTTGGTATAGTATGAGTTTTGTTAAATGAAAATGTAGGAAACACTTTTAGGGTATTAGTTTTGAAAGTAGTTGGTTATATTTTTATGAATGAAATTTTGAAATGCAATTGATTTGCCCATATAATTCGGTTGCTGTATTCTTCTAGTGTATTTGAGGTAAATGTCATGTAATTCATCACTTTAATTTGTCCAGTGCCTACAGGCTCTGAATTTGTGCACTTGATAAATGTTCTTTTATTATTATTATTACAAATAAGATGTTAAAAACAAAGAAAGATTAAAGAAATTATTTAAATTAAAGCACAAAATTGCTCCTTCCTCAAAATGCTGAAAGTGACCAAAATGTTCTGGAGTTTTCAAGATACATAATTATGTTTAGATGTTGGGAAATGATCAAATTAACACTCCAGTTGTTTCTAGCTTATTTTGATATCATCACCATGATTTTTTTCCTTTGAGTTCGGGCCCCATGATTGTACTTTGTAGAATCAACTACTTGTGTTTGCTGGAGTTATTATGAACCACAATCTTTTACCTTTTCGTAAACAGCATATCATCATTTGTGAAAGAAGCGATGGCCCAGGCAATTATGAAAGCATTCCCATATTTGAAAAATCCTCTTGGGAAGACTGGATATGTAAGTATATTGCATAATTATTCTGGGGCCTCATTACATCTGTGCATGTGTGTTAATCAATTCTCGATGCTTAATGGCAAAATTGTTGGTTGCAATTTTGGTACCTTAAACATTGTAATTCATCTGGAAATTTCACACCCCAAATGGCAATCACGAGCTATGATTAGATTAAAACCTACACTTAATGATGTCGTAATAGCCCCAAATCAACCCTCCTGTGGAAAATTGGTGCTGACACTGGATGCTCAAAATGGGACCCTATTACACTTAGGCCTGAAACACAAATGTTGGTGCACCAAACTGCACACAATCCACCTCATGTGCAGTAAGCAATAATGAAATAATAAGCCATTTCGATAATTCAGGAACAGATTGCATTGTGGGTAAAATTATCTGGAAGTCAGGATATAATAGCACAATGCCCGCATTGAAAACTGTGGGAATAAACTTGGGCTGATCAGGACTTTTTGTGATTTTGTTTTGCTCTAGACCTACTGGTACTTCTAAGGTAGGTTCGGATAAACGTTGTATGATGTGAAAAGGTGAGAGAGGATCTCCAAGTGCCAATGCCTGGCAAAAGGAATTTGAAAAGGAATTTTGTGAAAATTCGGCGCCATTGAGAAATAGTGTTGCGATCGCTAGTTAGATATCCCGTTATCCCGAGTAATTGACCCACAATGCAATCTGGTCGGGAATTATCTAGTCGCTTATTAATAGTTACCTGTTATCAATCATACCTATAATCAATCAGTTAACTATGTCTGGGTGTGTATAGGCAAGTTGAGGTGACTAATTGCACATAAAACTTTACTCTGTGATTGCTTAATTAGGAGATAGTGTTTATTGCTCACTGCACAGGGGGGTTGTGGATCCCGTGCAGCTCCGTGCACCAACATTTCTGACTTGGCCTTACAATTTTTGAAGATTAACTCACATGCATAGCTTATTTATATTTGAATAATCCCCCCGGGAGTTTATTCAGCATACATATCCAAGCATGTAATCAGTAATTTTCTTGGATTGGTTTTGTGTGATTTTGGAGAATTAGTGTTACGTCCATGATGAATCAAAGTCATGCAAATTTATCGCTGATTGGAGTCTGTACCTTGCAGACAGCATGACCGAACTTTTGTGACCAGACATCTTATGGAACATGTGTGTATATATGCTAATCATCAGAATAAGATTTGAAATTAGGATATTCTGTGATCTACTTTTTAGTCCTCAGTAAACATGAAACATCTTGAGAATATTACCATTAGAATCCTCTAGGTGTGTACTGTGTAATATTACAGTGTACATGTATGTCAAAGTTTCCTTACAAATTCATTGGCATCTCCATTGTTTGAATTTTAATCATGTTCTGTCAACAGAACAAAATTATTAATTTAATTACACACTAACGTCACCTCTGCCTATGCTGGATGGAGTCAAGCAATACACATGATGGTTCACAGTTCACAAATGCAAGGTCGGATTTGTAACAGCCTAAAATGTGGTGTGCATCATGTTAGGCAAAGTTTTTCAAAATAAAAGTGAAAACTTACAAATTAGAAGGTCATTGTTTTGCATGGGATATCATATCCCACAATGCTATATTTGCTCAGCTGTATTAGAAATAGTTATTATTATTAGTTTCCATTTCCATTGTCGTTAATTGTATAGACATGTGTGTTTTCTTCAGGAATTTAAATATTCATTAATGACAGCACATTGTCACAAACAGTTTAGCTGAATAACTATAGTTTTGTAATATCTCTATCCAATTTCTCACTTTTGGTTCCAATGTCAAGGCATTTTTTGTTTATTATTGACTGATTGATTGATTGATTGATTGATTGGGGTGCTTCTTAATTCAAACTTGGAATTTCCACAGTACACATAATAGCATGTAGCTGTTTTTACTATAAATCAACTGATCATGTGGTTGTCTTTGTGAATGCCCTCAGTTGGAAAACTTGTGCACTTACACCACCAAAAGGATAACAGTTTTAAGGGAGTTGAATGCTCCCTATTTACATTTGTGTATCATTTCCTTTTCTTAGGAGATCTGGTTCATGCCAGGGTCTAAAAACAGACCAGCTCAGGGAAGAATAGAAGCACGGTGTAAACGGGTAAATTCACTGTTGGTGAAAAAGAAAGCCATGGATAAAGGTAAGAACTTTTCTGTCCATTTAAATGTGTTTTGTTTGTGTTTATTGTTGTTGAAAATGTTCATATTTTATGACCAAAACAAAAGTGCCATGGGATGTTATATACAGGCGGTAACTCTATCTTAAGGTATATCATTTTCAATCCTCAGCAAATAGCAAAACAGGCCATTGCAAAATGTGTGACTAAATATTGTACACCCACAAGCACACAGAATGCTGGTGCTTGTATATTCAGCTAGTGTCGGAAAAAAAATTAAAAAAAAAAAATTGCATGTGCTAGACAAGTTGAGAATTAGGAAATCGTTGCTTTTGTAAGGAAAAAATAAGTTTATGGACAAAATCTGTGCAATGATTACCCATTCTATGTGGTCTCATATAGACTCATGCTGATTAAGATGCAATATGTAGTCTGTTTATTTATTTTTGTGTGTTTTGATCATCATCATCATCATCATCATCATCATTATCATCATCGTCATCATCATCGTCATCATCATCATTGTCATCATCGTCATTATCATCATCATCATCATCATCATCGTCATCGCCATCATCATCGAGAATGGTAGCAGGTTTTGAACTTCTGTTCATTTATGTAGTGTACAAAATGTATTTCTTCACAGGGTCAGAGAAAAAGAAAGTACCATCAACAGCGACAGCAACAGGGACATATGAAAAATCTGAGGATGATAAGGAAAAACTTACATGGCTTCAATGTAATAGTGAACCTGCAGGCACAGTTGCTCAATACATGCAAGAAACTTTTGCGGCTCGTAGCTCGATGATGATAGGAATGACACTAGGAGACATACTTTCCTCATTTCCTAGAATTCTTGATCCAGGAATGGTAAGTTGTATGTTATAATATTTAGATTTTGCATCACTAACTATAACAGAAATGCTGCTGTCACTGACAAATTTTACTCTTAGCATCTTCTTAATCTTACTGTCTGAATCAAGATCAGATGTGTGTACATGCCGGGAACATAGTGATGATCCTTTGGACACGACACAAAACACAAGAAAAGTACATTTATTGGCTTGCGTGACCCAGGAGTCAAGTTATAGGGGTCAAAGGTCATTTCACCGACATGCTTTGATTGAGCTTAAACTCGGTGGCAATGATCTTTGTGAGACTCTATACATGAAAAATATGTGTGATCGACTTGCATGCATCTTGTGTGTCATGTATGCATGACTAGTTTTGATCTTTCTTTTACCTGGGTTCTCTTCACTGCTTCCCTGCAGCCCCTACAGTAGGTTATAGTTCATAGCCACGTTCAGACTTGGTTTGTTAGTTCAGACTTGGTTTGTACATCCGCATAAATTATAGTTCTAGCCACGTTCAGACTTGGTTTGTACATCCGCATAAAGTCATGTCAGAACCAGAGCCTTTTCGTAAGAAGAGTACCTGGGTTCCCCCAAAGAATAGGATTCTGCCATGGAGACTTACGTTCAGGTGGTCAGTTCTAATGTCAATGACTCTTCTCATTCTACCAACAGGATCCATGACAATCTGCCTCGTGATGAACGTGAAGCCCTCAAGTCCCTCAAAACCAGGACCGACATCATCATCAAGCTTGCAGATACGGGATCAGCAGTAGTCGTCATGGACCGCCAGCAGTAGATCGATGAAGCCATGAAGCACCTGAACAACAGAACTAACTATTCTCTTCTTCCTTTGAACCCTACTGATTCTTTCTCTACACCGATCCAGTCTACCTTAGATGACATGCACTCCCGTGGTGATCTTACTGACAAGGCTCATGACTTTCTCTCTCCCACAGATAGCAAATCTGCCCGTTTTTATCTTCTTCCTAAGATCCACAAGCCTGGCAACCCTGGCCGTCCCATCGTATCTGGTAATGGTTCCCCCACTGAGAATATTTCTATGTTGACCACTTCATCAAACCTCTTGTTCCACAGGCTAATTCATACATTCATGACACTCCTGACTTTCTTAGGAAGCTGGAAGCCATCAAGCACCAAATCCCCAGCACCGCCATCATCGGCACGTTTTTGAGAGCTCTCTGTACACCAACATCCCATTTGATGAGGGTATTTCTGCCACCTGTGAAGCCCTGGCTAAGAGTGGACACACCAGCCAACCCATTGCTGATCTGAAGACCCTCATGCACCATGTACTAACCAAGAACAACTTCACTTTCATGGATGATCATTATTTGCAGGTATTTGGCACAGCTATGGGTACAAGGATGACACCCTCTCTTGCTTGTTTATTCATGTTTAGGCTGGAAGAACAGATGCTGGATGCTGCACCGTGTCGCCCATGGATTTGGTGGAGGTACATCGACAACGTTTTCTTCATATGGACCAGAAATGAAGAGAGTCTGCGCACATTCACTAACCACATCAATTTATTTCACAGGACCATTAAATTCACATCTGAAATCTCTCACGAACAGGTTAACTTCCTCGACGTCACCGTCAGGAAGGAGAAGGACACACTCACCACAGATTTGTACACCAAGCCTACTGACACTCACCAGTATCTTCATTCTTATAGATCCAGTTGTCATCCTCGTCATTGTAAGAATGGTATAGCATACAGCCAAGCCCTGAGACTCCGCCGCATCTGTTCTAATGATTCTGATTTCTCCAAGCATGCTAGGGATCTTAAACACAATCTCATCAGCAGAGGGCACAGCAACAAGAGAGTCACAGGAGCCATTAACAAGGTGAAGTCCCTCCCCAGAGCAGATGTATTAGGACAGAAGTCCAGGAGTCAGGATTCTAACACCAGAGTTCCACTTAATTGTTGTCACTTTTCACCCTAAACTTCCCCATCTCCGCAACATCACTAACAATAACCATCATATCCTCCACACTTCAGATCGTCTTCAGAAAGCAGTCCCAGATGTCCCCATGCTAGCTTACAGGCGCCCTCCAATCTTCGAGATATGCTAGTGCGAGCAGTGGTCCCACCCCTTACTGACCTCACCGATTCTCCCATATAGCACGGTACATCTAGATGTGATACTAACAGATGCATTGTTTGCAGAGACCACATCAATGATGGATTCCTTCACCAGTTATTCTACTAACATCTCATTTCTTGCAGGGTTTGTGGAGTGCAATATGAAGGCGAAACAAAGAACACAGTGAAGAAACGATTCTACGGACACAGATCTACCGTCAACACCGAGAAGCTCGACACTCCAATGGGTCATCACTTCAATCTCCCTAACCATTCAATTTCTGACATGATTCTACACGGTATTGAATCTCTAGGTAACCGCCCTGACACTGTCCGCGCCAGCAGGGAGAAACTCTAGATCAAACGTCTACGCACCATGGACTCAACCTACGGGAGGGCAATGATTAATTATAATATTATTTTTCTGTTTCACTTCTATAGGCCTACCACTCACCCTGCTGTTTTTTCTCTTCATCTACATTATTGTTTTCTTTTATTTTCAATTTTTCATGCATTCATGTCATTCGGCCTAGGCCTACTCTTTCAACACCCCCCCCCCTTTTTCCACTCCATTTATTTACTTCTGTTTTTACATTATTCTCTCATGTCAGTGCCCTTTCCTCCATTTTGTTTTTCTTGTACCTGTCTTCTATCTTCTTCATCATTCATTTTACTTCATTAATATATATTCATGATCATATTTCCAGGAACTCTCTCCACAGGATGTCACCTCACTTCCTGCCATTGGCTCGATGGTCAGAGTAACTTCAGTAAATAATATTGACTTAACATCCTTGATGATACTCCGAAATGCCGCTCAGTGCACTTACTCGGACCCCCACAGAGCTTTACTCCATGCTTCTGAAAATTGTCAGGACCAGAGAAGGTCGGAGGAGCTTCCTCGTTCAGATTGACACTACTCTGAAGTTCCCACAACATGATCAGAGTAAGGTCAGAGGAGGGTCACAGGAAGCCAGCTTAAGTCTGAACACTGCTAGTGATAATAGCACAAATATACTGAAAATATTATGATACGTCTCACAAAGCCTCAGTAAATTAGATGTGTTTTTGTTGAAGCGATGTATTCAGTTATACGTAAGTTTTATTTTCTTTGTGGTGTTTTTACAGATTGAACAGGATTTTCAGATGAAGAATCCACAATCAACAAACAGACTGTTTCTACTCTGGCCAGAGTTGTCTTCAGTATATTTGGAATACGTGAAGCAGAAAGAACCAAAGTTGCAACAGTATCTCAAAGACTGGAATGTGCATGACATCGATACACTGACAGAGGGTAAGTACATGTACATGTATAATATTAAAGTACTCTTTCAAATCATTATGTCTCTTCAGCTTAGACTAAGAAATCCTTTGCACCTCTTATAACCCATATAAAAATCCACCTTCTTCCCCTATGATCCGAGGTCATGAGCTGGTCACACGACCGACACTCAGCCTATTTCAAATTTGGACGTCGCCAGGGGTAGACGTCTTCATTTGAGCTCTCAAAAATGTGACCAAACAGCGTTGGCTAAAATTGGTGTTAGGCTTTCGATGCTGGTTCTATTTTTCGTTTATTAGGATTGTTTTGGAGAATCTTTTGGGAAGGTATCAGTAGGAATGCATCCAGCTCGTCTCTTCCCCTGCACCACTGCTTTTGGACCTTCAAATTTTGCAGGTCATGAAATGCAGTGGTGGCGTTTACTCTTGTCTGCTCACTGAAACCGGATCCCAGGTATGGGATGGGAAGTGGCAAGTCAGATCGTTTGTGTGTCTGGTACAGAATTTCGATTTCCAGTTCAGCACACATTGATTCCTGCTCCCTTCACTATTTATTTGGGAGATAAAGATTTTTGGATCTTGATCAGCAGTCAAGTTACATGTAGCTCAATTGGTAGGGCGCCGGTCTCCTAATCTTAAGGTTGGTGGTTCGAATCCCGGAGCGGCCAAATTTGTTCATGTGTTGGATTGAGCTAACTTGAAATTCCCTTGGACAATGGTTCAATTAGCTGCTAATTGTCTCGGTTACCCATACGATATTTGGGGAACTGATTATTCTAGAAGTAGGCTGATTAGGGTTCTGCACCTTTAAGTTCCTTTTGCGTCCCTGGATGATGCTAAATGGTTTATGGAATGTCTTGGAACGAAGTGATCAATGCCATTTCTGTTAAAGTGTGCTGAGGCATGTGCCTTTGCGTATCGGACTATAAATCACTGCGCTTCATGAAATACTTATCCGGCTAAATTGTTCCTAGTCTATTTTAGTCTATTTATCCCTTCTCTACACCTTTTGGGTTTAGGGAAAATGGTGGCGCGCGCGCCACTTGTGGCGCATCAAGGC
Source organism: Ophiura sarsii (assembly GCA_035610835.1). Lineage (NCBI taxonomy): Eukaryota > Metazoa > Echinodermata > Ophiuroidea > Amphilepidida > Ophiuridae > Ophiura > Ophiura sarsii. The sequence goes on along the minus strand of CM069459.1, from coordinate 60,761,906 downwards.
ATCCTAAGTGGCGCGAGAGTGGTTAAAATTTGTTTTAAAAAAAAATCATATTATGATATAGCCAAATTCCATAGGCATATGACAGTCAGATGTATAAATACAGCAATTTTTCTCGCGCTACGCGCGTATGTGCCCTCAAAACAGTAATATTGGTGAATATGCTGCCTACATATGTTAAAATATTTTGAAATTAATGTTATAAAGGGAATTTTGCCATTGTAAATTCTAAAAAATATGACCAAGTGGAGCTTCAACAAGTTGGTTACTAAAATGTGGCGCATCAGTAAATCTAGTTGAGAAAGCCTGGTCTAAAGTAGTCATGGACCTTAATATCATACACCACTGGACAAATTTTGCATTTTTTGTTTCTTTTTTCGCAAATTATTATTCCTCCCGTGCCTGCATTTTGGATGCCATCCACCCCTTGCTGATCAAGATCCAAAAATCTTTATCTCCCAAATTAATGGGGAAGGGAGCAGGAATCAATGTGTGCTGAACTGGAAATCGAAATTTGAAGAAGACGTTTCCCACCACCTAAGGTTCCTTTTTTGCCAAGCGACCGAAATTAGGAGAGGTATGAGACATTTAAATGTAGCTAGCCAAAAGTTAGTGATTTTCTTTATTTTCAATAATTAGTGGAGGATTAAGGTCCTTTTGGAACAAAACTAAACTGACCAAATTGGTAAGAACCGCTTTCCCAAAAGATTTTCACTTTAAAGTTAGTCCGTAGAAAAAGTAATGTGAAATGGAAAAAACGTATACACAGAAACCACAAGAACTAAAAGGACTTATTGTGCATGTGGGTTCATCAGCTAGCCTACTTTGATAAAGTACCTTAAAGTCTTGTCCAATTACCATTAACGAGAAATCGCTTTTCGACCAGTTAGCAACATCTTTTTACAGCTCACCCCTCATTCTAGTCCTTAGGATCTTTTGGAACAGGACTCTTCAAGTGTGGATAGAAGCTAATCGTTCACTACATTTTGTACCAAGCAACAAATACTTTCGTACTGAGGTGTTTTCCAAGGAATTTTCCAAGGAAAATGACACTTTGTGTATAACTTTATTATCAATATCATTTTTTATAAACTTTTGTATTTCAGGTCAGAAGGAAACTTTGGCTTTCAGCCTCTTACCTTTAACATTTAAAGGAAGAGTACGAGGTGGCAAAGGTAAATGTGGTTTCGCAGCAGCCTTATCAGCTTTCATCGACTTTCAGCATGTAAGTTTGTGACCACTGATGGTGAAAACTCACATTGTAATCCTAATGTGGCAGCTTGGCTGGGGAATCCCTGTGCTTACTTCAGCATACAACCACAGCTTTTTGGTGTAAATGCACTTTGAAAATTACGATTATTAATGACAGTATACAATATCATGAATGCAATATAAAAGTGAGAAATATTGAGAAATACTGGAAGTACACACATAACCAGTTATGTTTATATTGGCAAAATGTGAAAAGGCTGCTAAAAACTTTCCCCAGCCAATCTGCCACTGTCTTATTTGGTATGGACCCTAACAGGTCTTCAGCTGCTGTCACTACTTATAGTCCCTGCTTATAGTCTATGGGCCTATTTATGTTTTTTTGCTGTACAATCAATGTGTAGCACAAAAAAATAACAAAATATAGCGTCTTTATGATCAGACTTAGTCAAAGACAAAAGTTAGTCCACTTTTGAGAATACAGGCCAATAAGTTTAATTTTAAAGCTATTTTGACAAATGATTCAAAGGTTTTGGGTATTAGGCAGTGTAAAAAAAATGTTTGTTTACTTACAAGTTTGTTGTTTTCACAGATATCAGTGAACTTTAGTTTAAGACACTGCACAGAAGTTGATACAAATATAATCTACAGCTTCTGACGTGCTTTCTTTTTTCTTTGTCTATTCTAGGAGAGTGTCAGCATAGACACGTACCTTGAGCAGATTGATCAGGTAGTGCGCCCACAACCATTCATTCTACTTATGGGCAATGAGAGGTACAACCCGACGCAGAGTTTTGTTATAATCGAGAGGAAACCAATCTTGGCAGCATCAACTACCAAAGCAGTTGATATCTGCTTTAAGATCCACTACGCCTTAAATGTTGAGTATCAAAATCAATGCAGGGCAATCTGGCAGTTCCTTGAGCGTGTAGTCTACCAGGTAGACGGAAAACAAGAGTTGCTAGCAAGCGTGGGCGATTTTGCCGCATTTTATAATGTGGTAAAGAAGTTTAAGAAGTAACTATCTTCTTGGATGAAAGCCAAAAGTTTCTGGCACAGCAAAACAAAAACAAAAAACTGAGTATGTACCTACCACACATTTCTGTGGATTAGACTTAAAATTGTGCTGTATAGTAAAAGGACTGTTCATAATTACTTTGGTCAGGGAGATGGACTTATGGGCAACTTATGGGCAATGAGAGGTACAACCTGACGCAGAGTTTTGTTATAATCGAGAGGAAACCAATCTTGGCAGCATCAACTACCAAAGCAGTTGATATCTGCTTTAAGATCCACTACGCCTTAAATGTTGAGTATCAAAATCAATGCAGGGCAATCTGGCAGTTCCTTGAGCGTGTAGTCTACCAGGTAGACGGAAAACAAGAGTTGCTAGCAAGCGTGGGCGATTTTGCCGCATTTTATAATGTGGTAAAGAAGTTTAAGAAGTAACTATCTTCTTGGATGAAAGCCAAAAGTTTCTGGCACAGCAAAACAAAAACAAAAAACTGAGTATGTACCTACCACACATTTCTGTGGATTAGACTTAAAATTGTGCTGTATAGTAAAAGGACTGTTCATAATTACTTTGGTCAGGGAGACCCTCAAACCATGCCTGCACCATTTCAATTCATGTTCATTCAGCTATACATTTCTAAGGCATGCCATACACCAAGCAATACAAAAGCATAGGCATACTGCATTTCAGCACATAACATCATGCTCAGATTGTCTGATGATTGTGAATTTCGAAATTGGGTCATTTTGTCTTAAATTTATGCTCAGTCAGCTATGAAGTAATGGATACCCCTAGTTTTCACACAGCAGTTACCTTACAACCATAGAAATATTGTTTACTAGTCGTGATCTTTAAAAAGTTCTTACCTAAGAAATTATGAGGAGTTATTTAGAGGGGGACTTATTTGTTGTGATGTGTTTATAACCAAGGTGAAGAATTTAAAGAAAGTGAAATAACCAAGGTGACAATGACTTAGTAGTGTTGATTCTACCAGGAATGGTGTGTTGGTGTTTGTATTTTAAATTATCACAAAAAGTGAACCACAAGTCAGAATGGTAGTTTTGTGTTATCTGTGATTTAGATATAGAGAAGTTGTTCATTGAAAATGGGCTAACAGCTGTGACAATTAATAGATTGTAAGAAATTTGATATTTGAAACTTGGCATTAAACGGCTTTGTGACAAATTCTTTCTACTGTGCATTCAATTGAGAGGTTAATGATAAGAAAGTTCAGAATTGATTGGTTTATAAACATTATTACAGACCCTGTTGAAGCCTCATTCTCATACTGAAAACTGCCTTAATAAATGCAATCAGGCAGTGGTGGTGTAGGTCATCGGATCCATACATGTATGCCATACATTTTGAACAGAGCATGCACGTTCAAACATTTTAATAATGCAAGGACTAAGAGGTAATTCTAAAAAGAGGAATAGCTTAAGTCTGTGCTGAATTAGAGATTGGAGTAATACATGAAGAGGAGATAAATGTTGACTGCTTAAGGTCAATTTGTTGCATTTATACTCCTATTCTGATTGTAAAAGTTTCAAAGTAAAAGTAAACTTAAATTGGTCATTTAGTTCTAGAAATTATGGACTAAAGTTAATCCTCACCAGAATATGACCATGTTCAGAAGGAAAACGTTTAAAAAAAATTACTACGATTAGTTGCAGTTTGAATAGTGAACAGCATGTATTGATATGATAAGTCTTACAAATAATATTTGAGACTGAAATTGTGAATCAGAATTATGTAAATTACTTTATAACATTGAGTTAGTGGAATTAAGGGATTTTCGCTGTGATTCATTGTTAGGGGCCGTTGCTATGCAGTGTGGTATCCAAAAACCGTAAAGGAAATAAGCAAAAACTTCTGCATTCTGTGTGTTCACAATTTTCGCACATTATTTTATAAATCATGCTGCGTGCTCCGAACATTACGCACACTTTTCGCCTGCACTTACACACAAATGATGCGCATAAAAGCCATAAGGGGCAATTTTATCAAAATTCTTGCCAATTTTTGTCTTATTTTGTCAATAATTGACAAATGTAAACTAGTTACTCCTTTTTCTTTATTCAGGATTTTAAAGACTATTACTTCAATATGTGTAAAAATAAGAAAATGTTATGTAGCCTTTTTTTCTTCTTTTCTTTTAAATGCGATGTTTTGAGCATCCCCATTGATTTGTGTGGTAAATTTGGCACTTTTTGCGAAAAAGTAGTGTTTTTGTAAGCCTTTTATCTAAAAACGAGCATGATTACCTTTCTTTTTTATGTTAAAAAACAAAACAAAATATGGAGAAATTAAATCATAGCGAAAATCCCTTAAAGAAAGTGTCCAGCAAGCACAACATTGTGCATTATATGTTAGTAAAATAATTATTAAGCCCAAATCGCCTAGTTATATAGAACAAAACATCGTACTTATCATAAAAATGAATAAAAAACTGCCATCTCTCAACATGCCATTTTTAAAATTCGCGGTGATCGAAAGTCCCGGGATCAATGACGTCATGGTTATTGGTGCTCAAATTTACGCAAGTGCATTGTATAACTATGACTTTGTTGATGCCGGGATTTTCGATTGCCGCGAATTTTAAAAATTGCATGTTGAGAGATGGCAGTGTTTATTCGGTTTTTAAGATAAGTATGATGTTTTGTTCTATATTACTACCTGATTTCGGTGCGATAATTCTTTTTCTAACATATAATGCACAATGTTTTGCTTGCCGGACACCTTCTTTAAAGAGTCTAAGTGATGTTCTTGTTGAAACGGCCCATTATATGGACTCAAAAGTTGTGCAAGTTTAACAAAATTTGTTCATTCGTTTTCAGAGATTCATGCTTGTGTCAAAGTTTTAGTAATTATGACTTAACTATTTAACTATTTCATTGTTTATGATGTTCTTGTTGAAACGGCCCATTATATGGACTCAAAAGTTGTGTAATTTAACAAAATTTGTTCATTCGTTTTCAGAGATGCATGCTTGTGTCAAAGTTTTAGTAATTATGACTTAACTATTTAACTATTTCATTGTTTATGATGTTACAAAGTTTATATTAAAGAACGATTTGGTAGTTTTCGTTAAAGAAAAAAAGTATTTTTGATAAAAAATGCAAATTCAGTGTTTCAACCAATTAATGTCAACAGGAGGTACACAGAAAAGTTGATTAAGGTGGCCAGGTCACTAAAATTGACTGAAATTACATGCCCTGACATTTTCTATCACAGTAATTTTGCATTTATTTAAAACCCCAACAAACCATATTTTTCCTGAAAGCTTATATAATGACGAGTATAAAAAATAAAATTTCGAGGGAAATGACCTTGAAATATGCTTATTAGGGCCATTGTGGCCAAAAATGAATAAAAATCATTTATTTTCATTTTTCAACAAAAAAATGATATATCTCAAAGGGTAATCAATCAAAGTCCATGTAATTTGCACATTATGTGTAAAAATACATTTTGCACACAACCCATGATAGCTTTTTAAGAAATGTTGATCGGAAGTTTAAAAAAAGCATTTTGGTGAGCAAAATACCTAAAAAAGCCATCATAGGATTGTCCAAGTGGTCAAACTACATATTGTGTGCAAATTTGAAGGAAATTGAATGATTAGTTCCAAAGTTATAGCAATTTTTTCCAAAAAATCTGTATTTTGAGAAAATTTACATTTTGATAAAAAAAATACTTAAAAAATACTTAATTTGCATATTATTATATTAAATTTCGGATAATGAAAATTCAAATTATGGCTCTAGAAGTAACTTTGATTTTAAAATGTATCTGCAAAAATAAAAAGTTTCAAATGACTACTGTATCCCATTTCAAGAAATTCTTCACCCAGTGATTTTTAAAATCGCTGGGTGAAAAACAATAAAAAACAAAGAAATTAAATTCTTATGTTTTATATTGTTTTTCACTCAGGATTTTCATCAACTTGTGAAACAAGATAACTTTAGAACCAAAGATGCAAATTGAATGGGGTAAAGACCATTTATAAGGGCAGAAACGTCTTTTCTTATTCAAATGATAATCTCAAATTTGATGTAAAAAAATAATAGTGACCTGGCCACCTTAAATGTGTGATGAATCACTATCAGGTGCATACATGTATTAAAAACAACAACAACCAATCAGGAAACATTCAGAGATTAGAGTTTTAATAATTTATGACTTTATACTATTCAGAGTATTTATCATGTATATGTTTAATAAAAAAGATAAAGATACGTATTTTTGATAAGAAATGTAATTCAAAAGTGTATCAACAGGATGTGCACAGAAAATTTGATTGAATGTGAGATGAATCACTTGCATATTATTAAAATAATAAAAATCGGGAAACTATATATTTATTGTGTATTTTTGTGTTTCTTTCTGTCAACTTCATTGGCCCAAATAACCCTGGACTACTACGTTGATTCCATAAACAATAACAGTATAAAGCCTATACAGTTACTGGTTAATAACTGTTGATTCCATAAACAATAACAGTATAAAGCCTATACAGTTACTGGTTAATAACTGTTGATTCCATAAACAATAACAGTATAAAGCGTTATACTAAATCCTATACAGTTATTGGTTAAACGTGTTAAGCAACCAAGTTAGTTAACTGTTAAACTTTTAGTTGGTTAGAGCGTTTTAAACATTAATTGGTTAAAAAGTTTAAAACAATAATTGATTAAGAGTTAAACTGACCGAAAATTAACGGTCGTTAACCAATAATTAGAAGGGAGGAATAACGAAACTACCAGAGTTTAAGGTTGTTTAAGGTTGTTTAACCCATTTCGATCTCGCCAAGATAAGAGTGTACATAGTGGTTTTTTTAAATCAGTCTCAGTGCGTTGAGTTATCGTCTGCACAAAAACAGAAAATGTGACCAAACTCGAGTAACTGAGGCACAATGTGTGAACTATAAATGATGAGTTGTTTATATCACGATGTTACGTATACATTAAGTGATATTTTGGTACCAAAGTCAGTGTTATCACATTTCTAACTAAAATTACTGATGATTAAAAATCACTTTGTCTCAAAACATGACAATGTTAAAAAAATGTCAAGGTGTAGGCATTCAAAGTTTGGGTTTTGTTAACAAACCAATGGAGTAAATTAAAATAAAATACCTCAAAATATAGTTTATAAACTACTCTTTATTTTCATGAATTTGAGTCTTTGATTAGATAGAAGATCAGAAATAAGACTTTTTATGAATTTGACATTATGCTGTATGATCTTGTCCCATTATTTTGTACTCTTAAATAAAATTGGCTTCTGTCGCATTTACTCATTTGCCACACATTATTACCTGAATTACTTATGTAATTTTGGGCACGGTACATACATTTTTTTCTACAAAAAGAAATTAATACAAAAAAAGTTGTTAATACAATAAAATCCCGGTAACACTGTGTCTAAGAATCCATGCACTGCATGGTACTGATCAGAGCTGATAATAGTTCTAAGAAATAAAACAGAAAATAAAATTACAAAATATACCATTTTTCAGAAAGGTGTAAAAGACAATTTTCAAAGCATAACTCATGCATAATTCAAATCATTATTTTCACACGCAACGAAAATATTGAATTACTTTTGGCACTGACAGTCATTGTGCAACACGGAATCGGTGCATAATTTAAAAAGGATAGATATTGAATATGAAATGTATAAATTCAATATACAGGCATAATTTTCATCCCCGAAATTTCCAAAAAGATAATGCCCGCGATTGCACGCAATTAAAATATACCGTTACGATAAATTCAGTTTCGAAGCATATGTGTTCCATTACAACATCCCCATTGTTATTGTTAGCATGGTTAGTGTTATACAGATAGTTGTACAGGGTGTATTGTTTTTTGATACACCCTGTATAATGATGAACCTATTTTCGAAGCCTATTTTGAGGACTTGTGTTCCATGTCAACATACCCGATGTTAGGTTTATAGTCGACTTATGATCAGATGATTGATAAACACATTTTCGAAGCATGTATTGTATCATTTCAATTTCAACATAAAAACCCGATGCTAGGTGTCTTATTATAGTCTTGGGATATACCGTTTTTCGAAGCATACTTCGGTCAACCTACCATAGTATATTAATTGTATTGTCATTGTATGTATCTCATTTGTGGAAAATAAACTGAACTGAACTGATGTAGGGTTATCAATAAATAGTTTTATGATAAACACATTTTCGAAGCATTTTTTGAGGAGTTGTGTTCCATTTCAATATACCCAATGTATACACTCTTATCTTGGCGAGATCGAAATGGGTTAAACAACCTTAAACAACCTTAAACTCTGGTAGTTTCGTTATTCCTCCCTTCTAATTATTGGTTAACGACCGTTAATTTTCGGTCAGTTTAACTCTTAATCAATTATTGTTTTAAACTTTTTAACCAATTAATGTTTAAAACGCTCTAACCAACTAAAAGTTTAACAGTTAACTAACTTGGTTGCTTAACACGTTTAACCAATAACTGTATAGGATTTAGTATAACGCTTTATACTGTTATTGTTTATGGAATCAACAGTTATTAACCAGTAACTGTATAGGCTTTATACTGTTATTGTTTATGGAATCAACAGTTATTAACCAGTAACTGTATAGGCTTTATACTGTTATTGTTTATGGAATCAACGTAGTAGTCCAGGGTTATTTGGGCCAATGAAGTTGACAGAAAGAAACACAAAAATACACAATAAATATATAGTTTCCCGATTTTTATTATTTTAATAATATGCAAGTGATTCATCTCACATTCAATCAAATTTTCTGTGCACATCCTGTTGATACACTTTTGAATTACATTTCTTATCAAAAATACGTATCTTTATCTTTTTTATTAAACATATACATGATAAATACTCTGAATAGTATAAAGTCATAAATTATTAAAACTCTAATCTCTGAATGTTTCCTGATTGGTTGTTGTTGTTTTTAATACATGTATGCACCTGATAGTGATTCATCACACATTTAAGGTGGCCAGGTCACTATTATTTTTTTACATCAAATTTGAGATTATCATTTGAATAAGAAAAGACGTTTCTGCCCTTATAAATGGTCTTTACCCCATTCAATTTGCATCTTTGGTTCTAAAGTTATCTTGTTTCACAAGTTGATGAAAATCCTGAGTGAAAAACAATATAAAACATAAGAATTTAATTTCTTTGTTTTTTATTGTTTTTCACCCAGCGATTTTAAAAATCACTGGGTGAAGAATTTCTTGAAATGGGATACAGTAGTCATTTGAAACTTTTTATTTTTGCAGATACATTTTAAAATCAAAGTTACTTCTAGAGCCATAATTTGAATTTTCATTATCCGAAATTTAATATAATAATATGCAAATTAAGTATTTTTTAAGTATTTTTTTTATCAAAATGTAAATTTTCTCAAAATACAGATTTTTTGGAAAAAATTGCTATAACTTTGGAACTAATCATTCAATTTCCTTCAAATTTGCACACAATATGTAGTTTGACCACTTGGACAATCCTATGATGGCTTTTTTAGGTATTTTGCTCACCAAAATGCTTTTTTTAAACTTCCGATCAACATTTCTTAAAAAGCTATCATGGGTTGTGTGCAAAATGTATTTTTACACATAATGTGCAAATTACATGGACTTTGATTGATTACCCTTTGAGATATATCATTTTTTTGTTGAAAAATGAAAATAAATGATTTTTATTCATTTTTGGCCACAATGGCCCTAATAAGCATATTTCAAGGTCATTTCCCTCGAAATTTTATTTTTTATACTCGTCATTATATAAGCTTTCAGGAAAAATATGGTTTGTTGGGGTTTTAAATAAATGCAAAATTACTGTGATAGAAAATGTCAGGGCATGTAATTTCAGTCAATTTTAGTGACCTGGCCACCTTAATCAACTTTTCTGTGTACCTCCTGTTGACATTAATTGGTTGAAACACTGAATTTGCATTTTTTATCAAAAATACTTTTTTTCTTTAACGAAAACTACCAAATCGTTCTTTAATATAAACTTTGTAACATCATAAACAATGAAATAGTTAAATAGTTAAGTCATAATTACTAAAACTTTGACACAAGCATGCATCTCTGAAAACGAATGAACAAATTTTGTTAAATTACACAACTTTTGAGTCCATATAATGGGCCGTTTCAACAAGAACATCATAAACAATGAAATAGTTAAATAGTTAAGTCATAATTACTAAAACTTTGACACAAGCATGAATCTCTGAAAACGAATGAACAAATTTTGTTAAACTTGCACAACTTTTGAGTCCATATAATGGGCCGTTTCAACAAGAACATCACTTAGACTCTTTAAAGAAGGTGTCCGGCAAGCAAAACATTGTGCATTATATGTTAGAAAAAGAATTATCGCACCGAAATCAGGTAGTAATATAGAACAAAACATCATACTTATCTTAAAAACCGAATAAACACTGCCATCTCTCAACAGTCATAGTTATACAATGCACTTGCGTAAATTTGAGCACCAATAACCATGACGTCATTGATCCCGGGACTTTCGATCACCGCGAATTTTAAAAATGGCATGTTGAGAGATGGCAGTTTTTTATTCATTTTTATGATAAGTACGATGTTTTGTTCTATATAACTAGGCGATTTGGGCTTAATAATTATTTTACTAACATATAATGCACAATGTTGTGCTTGCTGGACACTTTCTTTAAGGGATTTTCGCTATGATTTAATTTCTCCATATTTTGTTTTGTTTTTTAACATAAAAAAGAAAGGTAATCATGCTCGTTTTTAGATAAAAGGCTTACAAAAACACTACTTTTTCGCAAAAAGTGCCAAATTTACCACACAAATCAATGGGGATGCTCAAAACATCGCATTTAAAAGAAAAGAAGAAAAAAAGGCTACATAACATTTTCTTATTTTTACACATATTGAAGTAATAGTCTTTAAAATCCTGAATAAAGAAAAAGGAGTAACTAGTTTACATTTGTCAATTATTGACAAAATAAGACAAAAATTGGCAAGAATTTTGATAAAATTGCCCCTTATGGCTTTTATGCGCATCATTTGTGTGTAAGTGCAGGCGAAAAGTGTGCGTAATGTTCGGAGCACGCAGCATGATTTATAAAATAATGTGCGAAAATTGTGAACACACAGAATGCAGAAGTTTTTGCTTATTTCCTTTACGGTTTTTGGATACCACACTGCATAGCAACGGCCCCTAACAATGAATCACAGCGAAAATCCCTTAATTCCACTAACTCAATGTTATAAAGTAATTTACATAATTCTGATTCACAATTTCAGTCTCAAATATTATTTGTAAGACTTATCATATCAATACATGCTGTTCACTATTCAAACTGCAACTAATCGTAGTAATTTTTTTTAAACGTTTTCCTTCTGAACATGGTCATATTCTGGTGAGGATTAACTTTAGTCCATAATTTCTAGAACTAAATGACCAATTTAAGTTTACTTTTACTTTGAAACTTTTACAATCAGAATAGGAGTATAAATGCAACAAATTGACCTTAAGCAGTCAACATTTATCTCCTCTTCATGTATTACTCCAATCTCTAATTCAGCACAGACTTAAGCTATTCCTCTTTTTAGAATTACCTCTTAGTCCTTGCATTATTAAAATGTTTGAACGTGCATGCTCTGTTCAAAATGTATGGCATACATGTATGGATCCGATGACCTACACCACCACTGCCTGATTGCATTTATTAAGGCAGTTTTCAGTATGAGAATGAGGCTTCAACAGGGTCTGTAATAATGTTTATAAACCAATCAATTCTGAACTTTCTTATCATTAACCTCTCAATTGAATGCACAGTAGAAAGAATTTGTCACAAAGCCGTTTAATGCCAAGTTTCAAATATCAAATTTCTTACAATCTATTAATTGTCACAGCTGTTAGCCCATTTTCAATGAACAACTTCTCTATATCTAAATCACAGATAACACAAAACTACCATTCTGACTTGTGGTTCACTTTTTGTGATAATTTAAAATACAAACACCAACACACCATTCCTGGTAGAATCAACACTACTAAGTCATTGTCACCTTGGTTATTTCACTTTCTTTAAATTCTTCACCTTGGTTATAAACACATCACAACAAATAAGTCCCCCTCTAAATAACTCCTCATAATTTCTTAGGTAAGAACTTTTTAAAGATCACGACTAGTAAACAATATTTCTATGGTTGTAAGGTAACTGCTGTGTGAAAACTAGGGGTATCCATTACTTCATAGCTGACTGAGCATAAATTTAAGACAAAATGACCCAATTTCGAAATTCACAATCATCAGACAATCTGAGCATGATGTTATGTGCTGAAATGCAGTATGCCTATGCTTTTGTATTGCTTGGTGTATGGCATGCCTTAGAAATGTATAGCTGAATGAACATGAATTGAAATGGTGCAGGCATGGTTTGAGGGTCTCCCTGACCAAAGTAATTATGAACAGTCCTTTTACTATACAGCACAATTTTAAGTCTAATCCACAGAAATGTGTGGTAGGTACATACTCAGTTTTTTGTTTTTGTTTTGCTGTGCCAGAAACTTTTGGCTTTCATCCAAGAAGATAGTTACTTCTTAAACTTCTTTACCACATTATAAAATGCGGCAAAATCGCCCACGCTTGCTAGCAACTCTTGTTTTCCGTCTACCTGGTAGACTACACGCTCAAGGAACTGCCAGATTGCCCTGCATTGATTTTGATACTCAACATTTAAGGCGTAGTGGATCTTAAAGCAGATATCAACTGCTTTGGTAGTTGATGCTGCCAAGATTGGTTTCCTCTCGATTATAACAAAACTCTGCGTCAGGTTGTACCTCTCATTGCCCATAAGTTGCCCATAAGTCCATCTCCCTGACCAAAGTAATTATGAACAGTCCTTTTACTATACAGCACAATTTTAAGTCTAATCCACAGAAATGTGTGGTAGGTACATACTCAGTTTTTTGTTTTTGTTTTGCTGTGCCAGAAACTTTTGGCTTTCATCCAAGAAGATAGTTACTTCTTAAACTTCTTTACCACATTATAAAATGCGGCAAAATCGCCCACGCTTGCTAGCAACTCTTGTTTTCCGTCTACCTGGTAGACTACACGCTCAAGGAACTGCCAGATTGCCCTGCATTGATTTTGATACTCAACATTTAAGGCGTAGTGGATCTTAAAGCAGATATCAACTGCTTTGGTAGTTGATGCTGCCAAGATTGGTTTCCTCTCGATTATAACAAAACTCTGCGTCGGGTTGTACCTCTCATTGCCCATAAGTAGAATGAATGGTTGTGGGCGCACTACCTGATCAATCTGCTCAAGGTACGTGTCTATGCTGACACTCTCCTAGAATAGACAAAGAAAAAAGAAAGCACGTCAGAAGCTGTAGATTATATTTGTATCAACTTCTGTGCAGTGTCTTAAACTAAAGTTCACTGATATCTGTGAAAACAACAAACTTGTAAGTAAACAAACATTTTTTTTACACTGCCTAATACCCAAAACCTTTGAATCATTTGTCAAAATAGCTTTAAAATTAAACTTATTGGCCTGTATTCTCAAAAGTGGACTAACTTTTGTCTTTGACTAAGTCTGATCATAAAGACGCTATATTTTGTTATTTTTTTGTGCTACACATTGATTGTACAGCAAAAAAACATAAATAGGCCCATAGACTATAAGCAGGGACTATAAGTAGTGACAGCAGCTGAAGACCTGTTAGGGTCCATACCAAATAAGACAGTGGCAGATTGGCTGGGGAAAGTTTTTAGCAGCCTTTTCACATTTTGCCAATATAAACATAACTGGTTATGTGTGTACTTCCAGTATTTCTCAATATTTCTCACTTTTATATTGCATTCATGATATTGTATACTGTCATTAATAATCGTAATTTTCAAAGTGCATTTACACCAAAAAGCTGTGGTTGTATGCTGAAGTAAGCACAGGGATTCCCCAGCCAAGCTGCCACATTAGGATTACAATGTGAGTTTTCACCATCAGTGGTCACAAACTTACATGCTGAAAGTCGATGAAAGCTGATAAGGCTGCTGCGAAACCACATTTACCTTTGCCACCTCGTACTCTTCCTTTAAATGTTAAAGGTAAGAGGCTGAAAGCCAAAGTTTCCTTCTGACCTGAAATACAAAAGTTTATAAAAAATGATATTGATAATAAAGTTATACACAAAGTGTCATTTTCCTTGGAAAATTCCTTGGAAAACACCTCAGTACGAAAGTATTTGTTGCTTGGTACAAAATGTAGTGAACGATTAGCTTCTATCCACACTTGAAGAGTCCTGTTCCAAAAGATCCTAAGGACTAGAATGAGGGGTGAGCTGTAAAAAGATGTTGCTAACTGGTCGAAAAGCGATTTCTCGTTAATGGTAATTGGACAAGACTTTAAGGTACTTTATCAAAGTAGGCTAGCTGATGAACCCACATGCACAATAAGTCCTTTTAGTTCTTGTGGTTTCTGTGTATACGTTTTTTCCATTTCACATTACTTTTTCTACGGACTAACTTTAAAGTGAAAATCTTTTGGGAAAGCGGTTCTTACCAATTTGGTCAGTTTAGTTTTGTTCCAAAAGGACCTTAATCCTCCACTAATTATTGAAAATAAAGAAAATCACTAACTTTTGGCTAGCTACATTTAAATGTCTCATACCTCTCCTAATTTCGGTCGCTTGGCAAAAAAGGAACCTTAGGTGGTGGGAAACGTCTTCTTCAAATTTCGATTTCCAGTTCAGCACACATTGATTCCTGCTCCCTTCCCCATTAATTTGGGAGATAAAGATTTTTGGATCTTGATCAGCAAGGGGTGGATGGCATCCAAAATGCAGGCACGGGAGGAATAATAATTTGCGAAAAAAGAAACAAAAAATGCAAAATTTGTCCAGTGGTGTATGATATTAAGGTCCATGACTACTTTAGACCAGGCTTTCTCAACTAGATTTACTGATGCGCCACATTTTAGTAACCAACTTGTTGAAGCTCCACTTGGTCATATTTTTTAGAATTTACAATGGCAAAATTCCCTTTATAACATTAATTTCAAAATATTTTAACATATGTAGGCAGCATATTCACCAATATTACTGTTTTGAGGGCACATACGCGCGTAGCGCGAGAAAAATTGCTGTATTTATACATCTGACTGTCATATGCCTATGGAATTTGGCTATATCATAATATGATTTTTTTTTAAAACAAATTTTAACCACTCTCGCGCCACTTAGGATGCCTTGATGCGCCACAAGTGGCGCGCGCGCCACCATTTTCCCTAAACCCAAAAGGTGTAGAGAAGGGATAAATAGACTAAAATAGACTAGGAACAATTTAGCCGGATAAGTATTTCATGAAGCGCAGTGATTTATAGTCCGATACGCAAAGGCACATGCCTCAGCACACTTTAACAGAAATGGCATTGATCACTTCGTTCCAAGACATTCCATAAACCATTTAGCATCATCCAGGGACGCAAAAGGAACTTAAAGGTGCAGAACCCTAATCAGCCTACTTCTAGAATAATCAGTTCCCCAAATATCGTATGGGTAACCGAGACAATTAGCAGCTAATTGAACCATTGTCCAAGGGAATTTCAAGTTAGCTCAATCCAACACATGAACAAATTTGGCCGCTCCGGGATTCGAACCACCAACCTTAAGATTAGGAGACCGGCGCCCTACCAATTGAGCTACATGTAACTTGACTGCTGATCAAGATCCAAAAATCTTTATCTCCCAAATAAATAGTGAAGGGAGCAGGAATCAATGTGTGCTGAACTGGAAATCGAAATTCTGTACCAGACACACAAACGATCTGACTTGCCACTTCCCATCCCATACCTGGGATCCGGTTTCAGTGAGCAGACAAGAGTAAACGCCACCACTGCATTTCATGACCTGCAAAATTTGAAGGTCCAAAAGCAGTGGTGCAGGGGAAGAGACGAGCTGGATGCATTCCTACTGATACCTTCCCAAAAGATTCTCCAAAACAATCCTAATAAACGAAAAATAGAACCAGCATCGAAAGCCTAACACCAATTTTAGCCAACGCTGTTTGGTCACATTTTTGAGAGCTCAAATGAAGACGTCTACCCCTGGCGACGTCCAAATTTGAAATAGGCTGAGTGTCGGTCGTGTGACCAGCTCATGACCTCGGATCATAGGGGAAGAAGGTGGATTTTTATATGGGTTATAAGAGGTGCAAAGGATTTCTTAGTCTAAGCTGAAGAGACATAATGATTTGAAAGAGTACTTTAATATTATACATGTACATGTACTTACCCTCTGTCAGTGTATCGATGTCATGCACATTCCAGTCTTTGAGATACTGTTGCAACTTTGGTTCTTTCTGCTTCACGTATTCCAAATATACTGAAGACAACTCTGGCCAGAGTAGAAACAGTCTGTTTGTTGATTGTGGATTCTTCATCTGAAAATCCTGTTCAATCTGTAAAAACACCACAAAGAAAATAAAACTTACGTATAACTGAATACATCGCTTCAACAAAAACACATCTAATTTACTGAGGCTTTGTGAGACGTGTCATAATATTTTCAGTATATTTGTGCTATTATCACTAGCAGTGTTCAGACTTAAGCTGGCTTCCTGTGACCCTCCTCTGACCTTACTCTGATCATGTTGTGGGAACTTCAGAGTAGTGTCAATCTGAACGAGGAAGCTCCTCCGACCTTCTCTGGTCCTGACAATTTTCAGAAGCATGGAGTAAAGCTCTGTGGGGGTCCGAGTAAGTGCACTGAGCGGCATTTCGGAGTATCATCAAGGATGTTAAGTCAATATTATTTACTGAAGTTACTCTGACCATCGAGCCAATGGCAGGAAGTGAGGTGACATCCTGTGGAGAGAGTTCCTGGAAATATGATCATGAATATATATTAATGAAGTAAAATGAATGATGAAGAAGATAGAAGACAGGTACAAGAAAAACAAAATGGAGGAAAGGGCACTGACATGAGAGAATAATGTAAAAACAGAAGTAAATAAATGGAGTGGAAAAAGGGGGGGGGGGGGGGGGGTGTTGAAAGAGTAGGCCTAGGCCGAATGACATGAATGCATGAAAAATTGAAAATAAAAGAAAACAATAATGTAGATGAAGAGAAAAAACAGCAGGGTGAGTGGTAGGCCTATAGAAGTGAAACAGAAAAATAATATTATAATTAATCATTGCCCTCCCGTAGGTTGAGTCCATGGTGCGTAGACGTTTGATCTAGAGTTTCTCCCTGCTGGCGCGGACAGTGTCAGGGCGGTTACCTAGAGATTCAATACCGTGTAGAATCATGTCAGAAATTGAATGGTTAGGGAGATTGAAGTGATGACCCATTGGAGTGTCGAGCTTCTCGGTGTTGACGGTAGATCTGTGTCCGTAGAATCGTTTCTTCACTGTGTTCTTTGTTTCGCCTTCATATTGCACTCCACAAACCCTGCAAGAAATGAGATGTTAGTAGAATAACTGGTGAAGGAATCCATCATTGATGTGGTCTCTGCAAACAATGCATCTGTTAGTATCACATCTAGATGTACCGTGCTATATGGGAGAATCGGTGAGGTCAGTAAGGGGTGGGACCACTGCTCGCACTAGCATATCTCGAAGATTGGAGGGCGCCTGTAAGCTAGCATGGGGACATCTGGGACTGCTTTCTGAAGACGATCTGAAGTGTGGAGGATATGATGGTTATTGTTAGTGATGTTGCGGAGATGGGGAAGTTTAGGGTGAAAAGTGACAACAATTAAGTGGAACTCTGGTGTTAGAATCCTGACTCCTGGACTTCTGTCCTAATACATCTGCTCTGGGGAGGGACTTCACCTTGTTAATGGCTCCTGTGACTCTCTTGTTGCTGTGCCCTCTGCTGATGAGATTGTGTTTAAGATCCCTAGCATGCTTGGAGAAATCAGAATCATTAGAACAGATGCGGCGGAGTCTCAGGGCTTGGCTGTATGCTATACCATTCTTACAATGACGAGGATGACAACTGGATCTATAAGAATGAAGATACTGGTGAGTGTCAGTAGGCTTGGTGTACAAATCTGTGGTGAGTGTGTCCTTCTCCTTCCTGACGGTGACGTCGAGGAAGTTAACCTGTTCGTGAGAGATTTCAGATGTGAATTTAATGGTCCTGTGAAATAAATTGATGTGGTTAGTGAATGTGCGCAGACTCTCTTCATTTCTGGTCCATATGAAGAAAACGTTGTCGATGTACCTCCACCAAATCCATGGGCGACACGGTGCAGCATCCAGCATCTGTTCTTCCAGCCTAAACATGAATAAACAAGCAAGAGAGGGTGTCATCCTTGTACCCATAGCTGTGCCAAATACCTGCAAATAATGATCATCCATGAAAGTGAAGTTGTTCTTGGTTAGTACATGGTGCATGAGGGTCTTCAGATCAGCAATGGGTTGGCTGGTGTGTCCACTCTTAGCCAGGGCTTCACAGGTGGCAGAAATACCCTCATCAAATGGGATGTTGGTGTACAGAGAGCTCTCAAAAACGTGCCGATGATGGCGGTGCTGGGGATTTGGTGCTTGATGGCTTCCAGCTTCCTAAGAAAGTCAGGAGTGTCATGAATGTATGAATTAGCCTGTGGAACAAGAGGTTTGATGAAGTGGTCAACATAGAAATATTCTCAGTGGGGGAACCATTACCAGATACGATGGGACGGCCAGGGTTGCCAGGCTTGTGGATCTTAGGAAGAAGATAAAAACGGGCAGATTTGCTATCTGTGGGAGAGAGAAAGTCATGAGCCTTGTCAGTAAGATCACCACGGGAGTGCATGTCATCTAAGGTAGACTGGATCGGTGTAGAGAAAGAATCAGTAGGGTTCAAAGGAAGAAGAGAATAGTTAGTTCTGTTGTTCAGGTGCTTCATGGCTTCATCGATCTACTGCTGGCGGTCCATGACGACTACTGCTGATCCCGTATCTGCAAGCTTGATGATGATGTCGGTCCTGGTTTTGAGGGACTTGAGGGCTTCACGTTCATCACGAGGCAGATTGTCATGGATCCTGTTGGTAGAATGAGAAGAGTCATTGACATTAGAACTGACCACCTGAACGTAAGTCTCCATGGCAGAATCCTATTCTTTGGGGGAACCCAGGTACTCTTCTTACGAAAAGGCTCTGGTTCTGACATGACTTTATGCGGATGTACAAACCAAGTCTGAACGTGGCTAGAACTATAATTTATGCGGATGTACAAACCAAGTCTGAACTAACAAACCAAGTCTGAACGTGGCTATGAACTATAACCTACTGTAGGGGCTGCAGGGAAGCAGTGAAGAGAACCCAGGTAAAAGAAAGATCAAAACTAGTCATGCATACATGACACACAAGATGCATGCAAGTCGATCACACATATTTTTCATGTATAGAGTCTCACAAAGATCATTGCCACCGAGTTTAAGCTCAATCAAAGCATGTCGGTGAAATGACCTTTGACCCCTATAACTTGACTCCTGGGTCACGCAAGCCAATAAATGTACTTTTCTTGTGTTTTGTGTCGTGTCCAAAGGATCATCACTATGTTCCCGGCATGTACACACATCTGATCTTGATTCAGACAGTAAGATTAAGAAGATGCTAAGAGTAAAATTTGTCAGTGACAGCAGCATTTCTGTTATAGTTAGTGATGCAAAATCTAAATATTATAACATACAACTTACCATTCCTGGATCAAGAATTCTAGGAAATGAGGAAAGTATGTCTCCTAGTGTCATTCCTATCATCATCGAGCTACGAGCCGCAAAAGTTTCTTGCATGTATTGAGCAACTGTGCCTGCAGGTTCACTATTACATTGAAGCCATGTAAGTTTTTCCTTATCATCCTCAGATTTTTCATATGTCCCTGTTGCTGTCGCTGTTGATGGTACTTTCTTTTTCTCTGACCCTGTGAAGAAATACATTTTGTACACTACATAAATGAACAGAAGTTCAAAACCTGCTACCATTCTCGATGATGATGGCGATGACGATGATGATGATGATGATGATGATAATGACGATGATGACAATGATGATGATGACGATGATGATGACGATGATGATAATGATGATGATGATGATGATGATGATGATCAAAACACACAAAAATAAATAAACAGACTACATATTGCATCTTAATCAGCATGAGTCTATATGAGACCACATAGAATGGGTAATCATTGCACAGATTTTGTCCATAAACTTATTTTTTCCTTACAAAAGCAACGATTTCCTAATTCTCAACTTGTCTAGCACATGCAATTTATTTTTTTTATTTTTTTTTCCGACACTAGCTGAATATACAAGCACCAGCATTCTGTGTGCTTGTGGGTGTACAATATTTAGTCACACATTTTGCAATGGCCTGTTTTGCTATTTGCTGAGGATTGAAAATGATATACCTTAAGATAGAGTTACCGCCTGTATATAACATCCCATGGCACTTTTGTTTTGGTCATAAAATATGAACATTTTCAACAACAATAAACACAAACAAAACACATTTAAATGGACAGAAAAGTTCTTACCTTTATCCATGGCTTTCTTTTTCACCAACAGTGAATTTACCCGTTTACACCGTGCTTCTATTCTTCCCTGAGCTGGTCTGTTTTTAGACCCTGGCATGAACCAGATCTCCTAAGAAAAGGAAATGATACACAAATGTAAATAGGGAGCATTCAACTCCCTTAAAACTGTTATCCTTTTGGTGGTGTAAGTGCACAAGTTTTCCAACTGAGGGCATTCACAAAGACAACCACATGATCAGTTGATTTATAGTAAAAACAGCTACATGCTATTATGTGTACTGTGGAAATTCCAAGTTTGAATTAAGAAGCACCCCAATCAATCAATCAATCAATCAATCAGTCAATAATAAACAAAAAATGCCTTGACATTGGAACCAAAAGTGAGAAATTGGATAGAGATATTACAAAACTATAGTTATTCAGCTAAACTGTTTGTGACAATGTGCTGTCATTAATGAATATTTAAATTCCTGAAGAAAACACACATGTCTATACAATTAACGACAATGGAAATGGAAACTAATAATAATAACTATTTCTAATACAGCTGAGCAAATATAGCATTGTGGGATATGATATCCCATGCAAAACAATGACCTTCTAATTTGTAAGTTTTCACTTTTATTTTGAAAAACTTTGCCTAACATGATGCACACCACATTTTAGGCTGTTACAAATCCGACCTTGCATTTGTGAACTGTGAACCATCATGTGTATTGCTTGACTCCATCCAGCATAGGCAGAGGTGACGTTAGTGTGTAATTAAATTAATAATTTTGTTCTGTTGACAGAACATGATTAAAATTCAAACAATGGAGATGCCAATGAATTTGTAAGGAAACTTTGACATACATGTACACTGTAATATTACACAGTACACACCTAGAGGATTCTAATGGTAATATTCTCAAGATGTTTCATGTTTACTGAGGACTAAAAAGTAGATCACAGAATATCCTAATTTCAAATCTTATTCTGATGATTAGCATATATACACACATGTTCCATAAGATGTCTGGTCACAAAAGTTCGGTCATGCTGTCTGCAAGGTACAGACTCCAATCAGCGATAAATTTGCATGACTTTGATTCATCATGGACGTAACACTAATTCTCCAAAATCACACAAAACCAATCCAAGAAAATTACTGATTACATGCTTGGATATGTATGCTGAATAAACTCCCGGGGGGATTATTCAAATATAAATAAGCTATGCATGTGAGTTAATCTTCAAAAATTGTAAGGCCAAGTCAGAAATGTTGGTGCACGGAGCTGCACGGGATCCACAACCCCCCTGTGCAGTGAGCAATAAACACTATCTCCTAATTAAGCAATCACAGAGTAAAGTTTTATGTGCAATTAGTCACCTCAACTTGCCTATACACACCCAGACATAGTTAACTGATTGATTATAGGTATGATTGATAACAGGTAACTATTAATAAGCGACTAGATAATTCCCGACCAGATTGCATTGTGGGTCAATTACTCGGGATAACGGGATATCTAACTAGCGATCGCAACACTATTTCTCAATGGCGCCGAATTTTCACAAAATTCCTTTTCAAATTAATTTTGCCAGGCATTGGCACTTGGAGATCCTCTCTCACCTTTTCACATCATACAACGTTTATCCGAACCTACCTTAGAAGTACCAGTAGGTCTAGAGCAAAACAAAATCACAAAAAGTCCTGATCAGCCCAAGTTTATTCCCACAGTTTTCAATGCGGGCATTGTGCTATTATATCCTGACTTCCAGATAATTTTACCCACAATGCAATCTGTTCCTGAATTATCGAAATGGCTTATTATTTCATTATTGCTTACTGCACATGAGGTGGATTGTGTGCAGTTTGGTGCACCAACATTTGTGTTTCAGGCCTAAGTGTAATAGGGTCCCATTTTGAGCATCCAGTGTCAGCACCAATTTTCCACAGGAGGGTTGATTTGGGGCTATTACGACATCATTAAGTGTAGGTTTTAATCTAATCATAGCTCGTGATTGCCATTTGGGGTGTGAAATTTCCAGATGAATTACAATGTTTAAGGTACCAAAATTGCAACCAACAATTTTGCCATTAAGCATCGAGAATTGATTAACACACATGCACAGATGTAATGAGGCCCCAGAATAATTATGCAATATACTTACATATCCAGTCTTCCCAAGAGGATTTTTCAAATATGGGAATGCTTTCATAATTGCCTGGGCCATCGCTTCTTTCACAAATGATGATATGCTGTTTACAAAAGGGTGTTTGTATATTTGGTAATGGATCCAAACGGGTCCAAACGGGTCCAAATGGATCCAAACGTATCCAAATAGGTACAAACGGGTCCGAAATAGATCCAAACGGGTCCGAAATAGATCCAAATGGGTCCAAATAGATCGAAACGGGTTGTGTAAGCTTAAAATCGGCGATAATTAGGTCAGAATGTTCGGTATTAAATAATCTGTGACTATAAGGAGCACGTCGCCATCCCGGAGTGCAACGAGCCTTGATTGAAATACGGTGTCTTAGGAGCGCCAATATTAGAAATATCTGCATTTTTCGAAAACTTGTTGTATTTTTGCAAATATTTCTCTAATTTTGCGAGAATGTTTTCTAATATTGCAACAATATTGTTTGCAAGAATGTTTAGATTTTTTATGCAACATTTTTCAATATTTTTCAATATCATACTATTAGGAGGATCACGAGGTGGAAAGATATACTGTGGTTCCTTACGGTATAAGCCATATGGGCCGATAGCTTGGGGAGATGGTTAAGGTTTAAGGGTTGAGATAAGCACGGGCGGGTTTGGGGCGGGCCAGGCGAGGGGGTTTAATGAAGTAATGTGGTTTGGGTGGCAGGGGGTTAATGAAGAAATTTGATACTAAATTGCGTAACAGGGAGGGTCATGAGGTGGAATGAAATACGGTATGGTTCCTTAAAAGTATAAACCATAGGATATAGCTGGGGGTAATGACGGGAAGCATTCAATTTCAGGTATAAGGAAATAGGCCTAGGGAGGGCGGGCGAGGACGAGGGGAGGTCATGAAGTAATGAGGTTTTGGAGGCAGGGGGTTACAGAGTATGTATGTATGTATGTATGTATGTATCCATAAAAGGCTCCCTCATTTTGCGTCTAAACGCTGTGAACGTTGCACTGATTAAAGATGATTATAATGTGAGTGTTATAAGCTATAAATGGCCGAAAACCGTACAGAATTGACCGAGATATGAGCCAACACAAAAAAAGGTTCTTGAAAGGGGGGGTCAAGAAAAAAACCCACCCTATTTGGGGGGGGGGTCCAAAAAAACAAGATGTCCATGGCTCAATTGTTTCCAACCCCCCCCACCAAAGTATTTATGAACACTCCCTAAGGCCTTTTCAGCCCGGCTTTTGAGACTAATTTCTACGGGCCATGTTTGTTTTTCTCTGCGTACACTGTAACCATGCAGTCGGCGCGCGTTACACATAGCGCGCAGCAGTGCGACATGCAAAATAAACGCGCACACGCACTACACCCACGCTCCCCTACACACGCGGGCGGGCAAATATTGGAGAAATACGCTGCGCCACGGGAGTTGGTTTCGGTTTAGGCCTTGGGGTGGCATAAGCCACGGGGCGGGGCGGGGCGGTTAGGGGTTGTGTGTAATGATCCCTTTAGGGCCCGTAGGTTATGTTATGGTTATGTAGTTTGGGATGGGGTTAATAAAGAAATGTATTATTAAATTGCGTAACGATGGTGTCAGATGTGGGATTTGATACTGTATGTGACACGCGGGCGGACAAATATTGGAGAAGTACGCCGCGCTACGGGAGATAGTTAAGGTTAGGCCTTGGCGTTGAGATAAATTGCGGGCGGGGAACTTTGGGCTTTGGGCTTGAGGTATGCCACGGGGAGGGGCGGGCGGGGCGGTGACGAATGGGGGTTGTGTGTAATGATGTAATGTGGTTCGGGAGACAGGGGGTTAATGAAAAAATGTGATGCTAAATTGCGTAACGGATATGCCACTGGACGGGGGCGGGCCGGGAGGGGACAGGGAGGGAGAGGGTGGGGTGGGGTACGGGAGATGGTTAAGGTTTAGGCCTTGGTGTTGAAATATGCAACGGGGCGTGTGCGGGCGGGGGGTAATTTTCAACAACAAAAAGAAATTAAATTTAAAAACTTTTGAATTAGGCTACAAAACTTTTTGATTTAAAACAAAAATGTTATAAATATTGTTCTATTCCTATGTGTTTCGTTATAAATTTTGAACACTTTATTTTTGTAGGTGTCTATCTGGTAGGCCCTACTCCCTAGCGGGAGAGCCCGCCCGTCCTAGTCATACTATAATTTGCCGTATGTTGAGAGTATGTATGTATCCATAAAAGGCTCTCTCAGTTTGCAACTAAACGCCGTGAACTTTGCACTGATAAAAGATGATTATAATGTGAGTGTTATAAACTATAAATGGCTGAAAACCGTACAGAATTGACCGAGATATGAGTAAAAAACCATGAAAATCCATGGATACGGGCCGTGTTTGTTTTGTTTATCTTCATGCGTATTGCAACTATGCATTCGGCGCCTAACACATAACGCGTCGTTGTGCGCCGTGCAAAATAAACGCTCGCACGCACTACACCCACGCGCGCACGCGAGCGGGCAAATATTGGAGAAATACGCTGCGCTACGGGAGTTAGTTAATTTAGGCCTTAAATGTTTATAAGCACAGGGCGGGCGGTAGGGGCGGGGCGGGGACGGCGGGCAAGAGACGGCAGGGGAAGGCCCAGGGGACTGGGGGCGGGGGCGACTGGGGAGGCCATGAAGAAATGAGGTTTGGGAGGCAAGGGGTTACTGAAGAACGCTACGGGAGTTGGTTAATTTAGGCCTTGAAGGTTTAGATCGCACAGTACGGGGCGGGCGGGCGAGGGGAGGCCCGAAGTAATGAGGTTTGGGAGGCAGGGAGTTAATGAAGAAATGTGATACTAAAGTGCGTAACACTAACAGGGAGAGTCACGAAGTGGAAGGAAATAGTGTGGTTAAAAGTATAAACCAGGGGATACAGCTTGGGGAGATGGTTAAGGTTTAGGCCTTGGGTGTTGAGATAACCACGGTGCGGGGGCTGCAATTTCAGGTAAGGAAATAGGCCTATGCATGTATTCTTACCAATTTCGAGACAAATTTTCCGATATAGCTACTTATGTGTTATTTCACCGGGGTTCTGTCTGATAGGGCGCTACTTACTAGCGGGAGCCCGTTCGAAGAACGGGCGTCCCGCTAGTTTCTAACTAATTAAGCGAGAATGTTTTCTAATTTTGCAACAATATTTTCTAATTTTTCAACAATATCGTTTGTAAGAATGTTAAAGGTAGATGACCCGATCACATTTTCGTAACACAGAATTATTTCAAACATACGGAGATTTTCATATCATATGAAAGCTCGTATTTTTCTCATCATCATACTGAAATTTGACGGCCTAATTCGGTATAATGACAGAGAAATCGACGAAATAGCGTTGAATTACTGCGAATGGACGGTGGTTACCACCGATATAGTTTGTGTACTACACAATGGGTACAGTTCACAGCATCTTGTGCGTCTAAAATAAGAACCATAATAGCTATGCATCTCAAATTTTGGGACACGACGTTTTTAAGGATGACCTTTCATGTAGAATAGAAAACTTCAAGTTGAAAATCGGAACATCTACCTTTAACGGGGTTTGTCTGCAACATTATTCTTTTATTCACGATTTCTAAATTTCTGTATAACACTATAATTTCGCGGATACTTAATTTTTCGAATTTAAAATGACTGCTATCTTAGCGGGCATTAAGTTTCGCGGATCTGGCATGTTACTTCCAATACAAAATGTTCAGTTTCGCGAAATTAAATACCTCGCGAAATTAATTGGTTTTACAGTATTATCTGTATTCTATCTAAGATTAGATTAGTGAGAGGATAGTGGGTCAGGGGTCGCATTCTGACGCGTCTGCGCGTCCTAGACCTCTCACTTTCTAATAGTGACGCGTCAGCTATCAAATGGGAAAGACTTGCGGGTCCCGATCAAAATTGAAGGGACCCCTTACATTTGACGATGTATGGAAATGGAAAGCTTAGAAATTCTGTAAATTACTTATATATCCTTTGCTCACCATATAAATTCATTAAAACTGCCCGTAAAAAAAGTAAAATTTTCAAATACCCAAACTTCAGGACCCCTCAATTTCTTGGGGGACCTCTTAAATTTGTTTTTTGAAGTCCTACGGGGTCCTGAAAAATGTCATGGGACCTCTCACATTTTTTATCCAGTGCTATCCCTGTAGTGGGTGTGGGGGAAAGTGGGCCACAATGCCCCCCCCCCCTCCCCCGCTATCAAATGATCCAGGATGTAACAAGACCGCCCCCCCTCCCCACACACACCCGTGTGAACACCATATAGCCTACTGGTCACGCTATGACACTTATTGCTAATTTAAAAACATAACACCACCACTGACTATCAGTCAGGTTATTTTCACTCTTTAAACCATGATTCTGAAGTATTATTAGGAATCGTATCGCTTTGTGTCTAAAGAAAGTATTTATGATTCCTTATCAGAGTGTAAATCTGCAAGAACATCTACTTTTAAAAAAAAATCATGAATAGAGGGCGCCCCCTGGACAATCACATAATATGCCTTTAAAGGTAGATGTTCTGATTGCTGGCCCGAATTTCAACTCGATGTTTCCTATTTTACATGAGAAGTCATCCTTAAAATTGCCACATTCCAAAAGTTTGAGTCCCCTCTTTTAGAAGCAGGTCTCAAGAAATGTGCCCATTGAGTAGTACACAAGGGTACACACCACCATAACCTTCCGCGGGCCAGGGTGCAGGGGTACTAAAGTCCCTAAAAAAACTTTGATTGCTGCTTCAAATGTGAATATTTTGACGAGATTATCACCATAGGTCTTAGATTTGAAACCTTCACGATTGTAATCTGAAATGTAAAAAGTCACGAATTATTCTTGGGCGTGAGTCTTGATCACACGTGTAAAGCGGCCCGAAACTCTGATTTTCCTGATTTTTACGCACTATAAAAGCTAGTGATTTGCGAAATCAAAATTTCTGAAAAACTGGGACTGTCGATCATATGTGAAATGTTGATAATATTAAAGAAAACAAAATTACGAAGATTTTACAACAAAAATAAATATCCCAGCTAAGGAGAGGGACCCCAGGAGAAGCGATTGAACATCGGGTTTCTAACGCACGTTTCAATGGAAGCGACTATGGTGGTGTATACCCACAAACTGGCTGGTGGTTACCCACCTTTGGCAGTGATTCACAGTGGCGTACCTAGCTTTTGGAAACTGGGGGCGGGGGTGGGGGGATGGGGCACGGTATAGTTGTAACCGACGATAGGCATGATGTACCGCCGAGAAAATCGTAAAAGTTACCAATTTATTCCCGCCAGCAGCTGAAATCTTAAAAAGCGCTCACCATACTAATTTCACACAATAAAGAAGGGGCATCTATCATTATTGGCCGTTCAGATAGGGCACAAACAAAATTTGCCAACGTATCCGTGAACAAAATTCGGGGGGGGGGGGGGGGGTGTAAAAAGCTATTTATTGGTTAGCAGGGGGTCATGTAATTTTCAGTTTCAGCTGTAGGGGGAGGGGTAGGTAATTTTCACATTTGAGTTTCGAATTTGACAGGTTCGCCACCCACGTGTTTCTCATCTACATTATCTATGAGGCCATGCGCCACTGATTCAATTTGACGAACATGCAATATTCAGCTGTTTGTTATGGGCTCAGTGGCGGCGCTAAACTTGGGGCAAGGGGTAGGGGTGGGGATTGGGGGGTTGGCAGGCATTCCCCACCTAACACATTTGTTGCCCTTCACTTTGCCCCCCCCCCCAAAAAAAATAAAAATAAATAAACAAAATTACTTAACATTTGAAACAAATTGGCAATTTGTCCGCGTATTTTCTTACCAAATTAGATTAGGCCTACGCTAGACCAAATATTGACAATTTAAGCATAAAACAAAGCACGCGCGAGTTTTCATACCAAATTAGTTAGAAGTAGACCACTTTTCACAATGTCAGCGTAAAATGGCAGAACAATAAATTATTATTATTATTATTATTATTTTTATTTTATTTTTCATTTTTTTTTTCATATTTTTTAAATATTTTAAAAATATTTTTTAATTATTTTTTTAATTATTTTTTTTAAATATTTTTTTATTATTGTCAAATTTTAAGGGGGCGCCCGCCCCCTCTGTATCCGCCACTCATACTATACTATACTACCCCCCCCCCCCCCCCCCTGTATCCTCAACTCATACTATACTATAATATTTCCCCCACCCCACCCCAACGTGGTTACTGGAATTACTTTATACGAAGTCATGACCCGTTATATACCCTGTACACACACCCCACCTCTGATTGGGACGCATTTTATCGATACGCCCAACCCTAAAACCAGAAATGCCCGTGGTGGACGAGCTGCAAATATTATAATATATCGCACGTGTTTGTATATTTACCTTCCTTTTTTGCATTTCCTGGACAAACTGTGTTACATTTAGACCCGTTTCGATCTATTTGGACCCATTTGGATCTATATTGGACCCGTTTGTACCCATTTGGATACATTTGGATACATTTGGATCCATTTGGACCCGTTTGGACCCATTACCAAATATACAAACACCCGTTTACAAAAAGGTAAAAGATTGTGGTTCATAATAACTCCAGCAAACACAAGTAGTTGATTCTACAAAGTACAATCATGGGGCCCGAACTCAAAGGAAAAAAATCATGGTGATGATATCAAAATAAGCTAGAAACAACTGGAGTGTTAATTTGATCATTTCCCAACATCTAAACATAATTATGTATCTTGAAAACTCCAGAACATTTTGGTCACTTTCAGCATTTTGAGGAAGGAGCAATTTTGTGCTTTAATTTAAATAATTTCTTTAATCTTTCTTTGTTTTTAACATCTTATTTGTAATAATAATAATAAAAGAACATTTATCAAGTGCACAAATTCAGAGCCTGTAGGCACTGGACAAATTAAAGTGATGAATTACATGACATTTACCTCAAATACACTAGAAGAATACAGCAACCGAATTATATGGGCAAATCAATTGCATTTCAAAATTTCATTCATAAAAATATAACCAACTACTTTCAAAACTAATACCCTAAAAGTGTTTCCTACATTTTCATTTAACAAAACTCATACTATACCAAAAATGGAGTTAAACTACTAGTACTAGAATATTGTGGTCACCCTTCAATTTTGCTATACACTACGTGGATGTATTCTGGTGACCACCAGCTGAGTGACCACTGGGAGATAATCTATTAGGTTTGCTTACATAAGAAAAGATATGAAAATATTAATGACGGTCGCTTCTTAACTCCACAAAGATGCAAATTGGTGGTAAGATACACATAAATAGGCAAGCCAAAGTGGTCTTTAAAATAGTTCTCTAAATGGTTTCTATATTTGCTTAGATTGCAGTATACTGTCCAATTGCATTGTACATTGTATCTCTAAAGATTGCCATTACTTTATAGGAAATAATAAACTGCAAAACAGTAATGAGGCTGTGCTAATACCTCTTTCCTTGCCCATAGGTGTTGATGAGATGTTTCACCAGTATGTCTGTCATGGTCATGGTTTCATCGTCGCTAAACATCTTCTTCTCGTTTCCACTTTTTATGAGACGTTTGCCTTCCACAGTCTTATCCAATATAGCTAAAACATCCTGTTTGAAGTAGAAGAGAATAAACACAAGATTATCCCACTGGCTTTAATCTTAACATCATCTGGTATCATAGCACCCAGCGATTTGATGCCGAGCAATTTTTGTTTTTGTTTTTTGTGACGTATGGTATTAACAAAACATCCTCTTGCTCTGCCTGAGGCTTGTCTTCAGGTTGGCGCTCTAGACCTACCTCAGGTCAGAGTAGTCTAGACCTACTTTAGGTCAGACATGCTAAACTAATGCAGATCAGCTGTCTTGAGATAGCATGGTTGTCAGCACCCTTCATCATGTTGTTTCTATCTTAAGCTGCTGTGAACCATTGATTGGGCCATGTGGATTCTTCTATACATGTAGTGACATGATGCCTATATAGCTTTTGACTCTTGGTGGTCTTTCCATCTTTCCACATGGGCTATTGTTCATTTAATGAAAAAAATTGCTCATAAATGCTTCCACACACGCTGCCCTTAATGTACAGTCTGATTTTTTTACCAAAAAGGTCGTAAATTTCTCTCAGGTCAGAGGTGTGTAAACATATATGCCAGCACAATTCCCCATCAACTCCCTTTGGGAAGATCACGACACTGGTCAAATTGTAGATCATGGAATGACAGAACAAGAACTTGTTGTGAATGTGAAAGCTATTTCACTTGTCACTTACAGGTGGTAAAATAGCACTTGACATCTTTGCTTGTTAATCAAGGGGACCCATAACAATTTCAAAGTTATTAGTGGTTTTGCCCATAAAACCTTTCAGCTACAGCAATCGTACTATACATGCACATGTATGTGCATTCATAGTTCCATCTCCAAGCGTCTGCATCAGTCAGTCAATGCTACCCTTTAAAGGGATACTCAGTGATCCTCTGATCCAAAGTAAAACTTTTCTCCACAGATACCGATTTTTTTTTCATGTTAAGAACTCTCCTATACTAACCTCACCTAACAAGGATCAGAAATTACAGTAACCTTCATTGGAGAAGTATAATTCATGCAGTGGCGTAACAGCCGGGGGGGGGGGGGCAGGGGGGCACAGTCCCCCCCTGAAGGTGCTCAGCAGGAAATTCAAACCTACCCACCAGGAAAAATGGGGGGAAGGGAAAAGAGGAAAAGAAGGGGGAAAGGGAAAGAAAAGAGAGAGAGAAATTGGAAAAAGGGAGGAAAAAGAAAAAGGAAAAGGAGGAAAAAGGGAAAGAAAGAAAAGAAGAAAGGGAAGGAATGAAAGAAAGAAAATTGCGCAGTACAAAAAGCACAACAGTCAACAAATTGTTGACTGTTGTATTTTTTGTACTGCGAAATTTTGTGACCGTGCGAAATTTTGTGACCGTGCGAAATTTGTGACCTTGCGTAATTTTGTGACCGTGCAAAATTTTGTGACCGTGCGGAATTTTGTGACCCTACCCCCATCCACCACCACCACCACTTACGTGAAATTCAGGATGTGACTGACTGGGAAACAATTTGGTGCAACCTTTTACGACAAATTCCGGGACGGAATTATTCTAACCAGGATTTTTTTTGGCTGTGCCCCCCTGACAACCAACCTCTGTTACGCCCCTGAATTCATGTTATCTCGCATATCTCGCTGATTTGAACGTAAGATTTTCTAACTAAATATCTATCAATGGGTGTCAAAGAAATAGGGTCCTTGAATCACCCAGAAACCTCTGAATATCCCTTTAATTATAACATGCATGCTTCATGCTGTTACTCATTCCTGAGCCATGGTGCGCGGAGCATGTGTAGGAGGTAATCATCGGCTGATGGCCCGACGTCTGTAGACAGCCACAGAACAAAATCATGGCATGACTTATTTTGTGACTAATGTTACTTTTTAAATTTAAATACTTACAAATAGAACAGCTTTCTGTCGTTTCAAAGGTGGCTGGCTAAGGGGAATAGGACTAGAGCGCTGGCTAAGGGGAAGAGCTCTAGAGCTCCATGAAGGACCCGCTTCCATAGACTCATCATCTGCACTAGGTACGTCTGTCACACATGATAAATCTTCTTGTGATGAATACATGCTGGCACTACAAAGGCTAGGTTCGGATTCCTCATCACCTTCAAACATGGCAAAGCTACTGATGCTGGCTGTAGATTCACTCATTCCGGCAAGATCTGATAAATTTAGAAGTACTGGAACAACAGTCTTCACTTCTTCTTGCTGATCTGTTTTTTGTAAAAACTTAAATACATAGAAAAGTTAATGCTGGTACAGAATGTTTGTTTGCTGTACAATGATTTATTAACCTGATTAGTTAGTCACAGAGGTGGACATTTCTCAAAATGTTAAATAAATAATGTGCACTGACCATAACAAATGAGGGGAGGACACACATTTTTGCTATATTTGTCAGTAACAGATATCACATGTCACAAATTAACATACTGTTTACACTTATGTCATGTTTTCTATTACTTTTTATATTTTGGTAATTTTCTGTAGATTAAGTCTTCCATTTTAGCAGCAAACAAACCTTTTCTCAGAAATGTAAATCTGGGATCAAATGACAAACTACTTTATTGATGGGAAAGGTGTCTGTACATTTGTGACATTGGTTTTTAACAACCAAAATAGTCTTATCTGATGATTTCACACCTTCTTAACTTTTGGAACCAAATTTCTAGTTATTTGAGATGCACTTCTAAAGTGGGTAGAGAAATATCTGAAAAATATTTTGACACTAGCATTCAACTGATCATAACGCATAAGCTTAGGCAAACGTTAATCTTAATGGGATGTACCATGCTGGGTCTGATGAGTCAAAGCATTTTACTGCGTGAACTGGTCGATAATGGGCAAGCTCTTTCTGACTCTTTGAAATCACCGGGTAGTTTGGATTTCTTTTAACAGCGTAAGCTCTCAAATGTTCATTGTAGAATTTTGTGGTGTATGGTTGAATTATAAAATAAACAACATCATCCAGTATTACAATATGCTCAATTTCCCCAAAGTTTGGACATTCTTCTACTCCATACAGAACAATTGAGCATTTTCGGTACATTGTACCAAACACTTCCACTTTCCTTGCTACAGTCACACAGGTGTTGGGCTCACAATTCAGGAGATTGTAAATTGTTTCGGCAATTGGCAGGGAAGAGACAGGACCATTGCCAAGACTGTCTAGTGTAACTTTCAAGTCCCTGTAATCTATGGGCTGCTTCAACAAGCTTAAATAACATTTAGCTTGTTGGTGCTTTACAGCTAAAGTTTTTGCGATGTTCTGAAAGTTATAACTATTACGAGCCCATGCTTTAAATGGTTTGTGTTTTCTTTCCATTGCCATTGACCAATATTGTCCCATTGGTCCCAAATTCCTAATACTTCTTGCATAATGAGTTAGGAAATGCTGTTTTGGTGTGAGATTCCTTTCTGGGAACAAGCTTAAGAAGAGTCTATGATGTTCTGAAATAATAGCTCCGAGGTAGTATGTGGCATTAACACTCAGACTTGGGGCCACTACAAGACAAAATATCTCTAGAAGAAGTAGTAGCAGTTTCCAGTATTTTGATTCTTCGTCTACAAGATCGCCCATGATTAAAGGCAGATAAACAGCTACAGTCATCATTTGAACTGCCTTCTGGCCACTTGCACCACTGGGGTTGTTAATATGATATTGGCTTATGTAGCTTGGCTTGTTCTTAACATCTATTGGCCCATAGTTAAATGAGTGAATCCGGTCATTTAACTCATCTAAAGTAAAGTAGCCCTCCAATATAAGTTGTCCGATAATGAGTTTGATTTCTAAGGGAAGAATTCCTTCGAGGAAGTCATGCATTGAATCAAATGCGTAATTATCAACAACATGATAGCCTGTAACTGCGTTCAAAGCACAGGACCTCTTGATACCTGTCTGTTTAGGATCTCCTGTTGCAAGGTCACTTTCAAAGTTTTCTGTATCACGAAGTAATGATATATCTTCTTCAACTTTTTTTTGTGCAGTTTTCTTCTCCATTTTGCATTCACGACAATAGAAGTTAGCACTAAAACTTCCAGAAAATCCCATCATTGTATTCAAAGCGAGATTGTCACCTATAACTTGGAACAAAACAGGCTTAACAATACCTGAAAATTCTTCCGTGTTAATTTGCAAACCGGATTGAGCCATTTCATTGAAGTCATCAACAATAGGTGCTAGTATTGAATCCATACCATATGTCTTAACATGTGATGATTCTGACAGAGCAATGACCAAAATATTATCTATATCTCCTTGGAACTCTGTTGGCAATGACAAAACAGAAAGGTAAACCCCACAAACTTTGTATACACCCTTATGAGAGCCGAGGGGGTTTGCTGTTTCAAAATCGTCTGAATATAGTAACAATGGAATTATAACTTCTGAGGTATTGCCAAACTTCCTTTTGAAGTGTTCTCCATCCATATATGACTCAAGTACTGATTCATCCCCTTTGTCCCCAGTCTGCCTTTTCATTATAGCATTCATTGTTCCTGGTCTTTCTAAAAACTGTTTCAAGACCTTCTTGGGTGATAGGTACTGAAAAGAATCAGTGTGTTCCACCTGGTGAGACCTCCCAGTTTTCTTGTCAGTAACAGTTTCATGAAAACTTCCTAAAGTTTCCTGCTGGGGCTCTACAAGTATGTTGTTTTCTTTAACAAATTTAAGAAATTTGCCCTCTGTAGAAAACTCTTCCAATGTAACTTGCAACTCATCAAAGATATCATTAACATCAGCCCAATTCATCTGTTCTTGCTGTATACATATTGTGACTTTGTTTTTCAAATACCTTAGAACATCATCCATCAGGTCATTAACATGTTTCATTATCGTTTGAATTGTAGAATATGGTACACTTGTAGCTTTTAATTTTGCAATGAAAAGAGCAAGCTGGTATGAAAACATAAAATCAGTATCATCAAAATCTTCCAAGGGTTCATTTGTATCTGAATTGTCATACTCAATCTCTATTTCATTTTGCTGGGGTGCCTGAATGGGTCCGGGTAGATTCTCTTGAGCTGGCAAGTTGTTCTGAGAGTCATCTTCACCTGACTGGGGTTCTTCAAGAGGGACATGCATTGCCATAATATGTTTTTTGTAATTGTCCACTCTGGAGATAACTGATGAACATCCTGGCTCACAGCAAATGATTTCAATATTCTGTTTGCCAAAAATTGAGTGTACATATTTCAGATGCCAAAACAAGCAATGAATTCCCCCCTCAATTTCTCTCAAACATTTAAAGCACTTTAATGCCATATTGCACACACCTCACGAAGTTTTTTGCTGAATTTCAGCCGTGGGCCCATCCGAGGGATTAGTTCTTTCAGACTTTCAGAATTTGCATCAGCAGGTAACTCTTTGAATGCTTCCTGATCAATGCCATTTTCTGCAAGTTAAACAAAGAGAAGAAAATATATTGTGGGTTAGTTGTTTAAAAAAATGAGGGAATTGTACATATTGTTTGACCGCCCCCCCCCCCCCCCGAAGGGAAAAATCATACTTTTTCCCACTTGACGAGGGCGCTGCTCGTAAAGTATACGACCCACATTTCTATAAATCTGTAAAATATATATGACATTTTTCATGTGATATTAACACTCATAGGCATAAAAAATGTTACTTTTGTAAAAAAGAGCAATTTTAGGGGAGTTAAACTCTCACTTTCGCGACATCATGCATGATATTACGTAACTTCGGCGAAGCCGCAACGCCACGTTGACGTGATCTTTTTCTTATTTCAAATTATTTTTATTATTTTGGGTCCCTGATTGGTATAATGACCCATGGCCAACTCCATATAATATCCATCCAGGGCCCCCATTGTTTCCATTGTTTTCAAAAGTTATATTTTGGTGGCAAAAATAGGCCCCCCTACCCAATATTGAATCGGTCTGTACGGGAAATCCGTAAGGGCTACGGATCTCAAACTTTGGGGTTTTTCTAATGGCTATAGGTACCTAATTTGAGCAAACTTTAAAGACATTCTGAGATGGTAGTGCGAGAGCCATTTGTTGAATTGATACGGAATGACCCATTTGGTTCTTAAAGTTCACCCAAATTTTGGCAGCTTCTAAATGAGCGAAAAACCAATGTCCTTTTTGCGTCACGCTGCTACCGCACTAATTAATAATCAATATTAATTTAATGGTGATAACTTTCTTTTTTTCCTTACCAGATGTGTTGTAATGATAGTTATAGTTAGTAGAATAGTAATAAAACTTTGCTCAAAACAATAAGCCTTTTCACATCACCATTACAGAATCATGATGCACTGTGGGTAATATTTGCTGATGGATGGTAGATGAACAAGATGAGGCTGCAATGGGGTGAACTTTGCCATTTCCACATACAAATTTTGTACTTGAGTTT
The DNA here is from genome assembly GCA_035610835.1 of Ophiura sarsii. Classification (NCBI taxonomy): domain Eukaryota; kingdom Metazoa; phylum Echinodermata; class Ophiuroidea; order Amphilepidida; family Ophiuridae; genus Ophiura; species Ophiura sarsii. The sequence continues at coordinate 60,725,049 of CM069459.1, read as the reverse complement.
TGTAGACCGGGCCTCATTCTTTCATGATACATTCACAGGATATATTAACATCTCCAGGAATGTCAAATCGTTTTCAAGGTATGTTTTTGAAGAAAGTGCAAAGTTCGCTGTAATTGCAAATGTCCAATAGCCTCCTCGTGTTTATCTTCAATATTATTACCCACAATGCATCATGATTCTTAATGGTTATGGCTAATTACTATGTGTCTGTGATAAGCATGAAAAGTGTGAAAATCTCTTCTGAAGCGTCTCGCTGTTACCGTGGAATTGCCCTAAAGTACTACAGTGCACCTTACTTAAATTTACTTGGAAGTAAATCACATTACCAACCAGACATGTAACCTCAATTGTAATTGGTAGGTATGTGAGACATCTTTTTGATATTCTTTATACAATGTACATAATGCTCAGCCACTCAGCTAATAGCTATGATATTGATAAGCATGATTGGAACACTGCTCTGGTGCATGAGAGACTGGTCTCTTTGTAATACAGGGTGATTTGCCCAGTGCTATGACATTGGCGTCAATCAGGCATTACTGTTTAGAGTTTAGGCGTAGATTTTGAAAGTACAGTTCCTGTGGATGTTTAGTAACAAATTTTTGGTATGAATGTTCTGGACATTTTACCCATGATCTTGTTATTTTCTTAAAAATTTGCTCACAATTTTTTTTTTTAGGTTAACTATATTAACAAATAGAGATATGTGTCTTTAGATGATTTTGGTGCAATTTCGGCATTTTTTTTACCAAAAACTGATTTAGTTACGTTGTTCGAATCATTTTGAGCCAAAAAAGTGTCTCTTTGGCCAAAATTTTTAAAAATCAGCATTTTTAGTAAAATTTGATACAAGAAATGGATTCTCTGACCCATTTCTTTTCCAAAAATGTTACTTTTAATATATACATCACATTAATAGTTCAAAAGTTACAGCGCTTGATAAATTTCATAATTTTTGGGTTAACACCCCCTTCCTTAAGTCAATAATTTCTTTGGCAGATCGCTTTCTCCTACCCCCAGGCTGATATTCATTATATTGCCTTTTGGGGACACAACTAAACTAGGTACACTATATAACCAACCTATCAAGGTGTGTAATTTCAAGTTGATTTGTTTGTCTCTGCATGTCTTGACAGTATTGGGTGCAATAATACTGCCACATCACATAACTGAGCATCACATTCTTTGAAGGTCACACTTTATGGACCAAATTGACAGGACGTACATGGCCATCTGCATAATTATGAAGCTTACAAATGTCACCAAATCTTACCTGATAATTGTTGGGGTATTAGTGAACAATTATAGCCGCGGGCTGAGGTGAAATATCGAACAAAGACAAAATCTGTTTCCTTGAAGAAAAAAAACAAAAACAAATCTTCCCATTCACTGATAAAGTAATTTAGAAGGATGGTGTCACATAGAGCAGTTAGACCGTGTGCCTCTTGCGGATCCCCACAAACAATCAATCCTACTGGTTCAGTTCTCATCGTTAAAGAAACTTGATTGAATCATTTCTGCAATCAAACAGAAAATGTCCAGAAACCAGTTAATTAACTGAATACAGTACTGCCGACAAGGGGGCAATTGTAATTCTTACCGGGCCCGCAATACATTAATATTAACTCGTGGCATCATTTGATCAGAAAGTATGGAAACGCTTTGTGAAATTTGTTTAACTGAAACCAAATCAGTGGATGAGTCTGATTTTACCTAGATTTTCACTTAATTAGTTTAAGTGCTTATGACGAGTAATGATGATGCTTGTCCTCAAGTAGGCCGTATGTTTAATTTTTTATATAAATTTTTTTATTTTTTTTATTTTTTTAAATTTTGGTTTTTAAGGTTTTTTAACTCTTAAGTACTTACTAATAACTATTATTTTTTCTCCTTTAGTTTGTCCTGCAGCCATCGAGGCCAGTTTTTTAGAAGAACTTGGGTTTTTTTCAGATTTTTTAAATTTATTTATTTATTTATTTTGTGCGTTTTATCCATTTTCATGGCATTTTTTCGAAGAAATCTAGTTTTTCTTGCTATTTTTTAAATTGCGTTTTTTGCCGGGGCCTAATCATAATGTGCTAAAATTAGATAGGTCATTGTAGGCCCAACTGCACACGCGAGGCAAGTTTTTTAGAAGACCTTGTTTGATGATGTACCACAAATAGGGAGAACGGGGTAAGATGAGCCATTTTTCACATTTTGCCCTATTGTGCAGATATTAAAAGACAGACCTTCACACTTAGTGTTGCAAGTAAAACTTTAGAGTGTTGACTTACTTAGTATAACATAATAATTGAACCAATTGCTATTGTTTATTCATGGGAGATGCTTGAATTTTTTTTTTGGTAAAGTGGCTCAACTTGCCCCGGACCATGGGTAAGTTGAGCCACCAGTGTGGGTAAGTTGAGCCACCACAATAATCAATGGGACATTTGAAATCAGAAAATAAGTTTCAGAAATTTTGGTTTATTCATGGTAAAAGTGAAATATACTCATAATTGTTTATACTTTGATCCAAACTGGAATTTTAAAACACTTCCGCACAATTTTCGTACTAAATTTTGACAAATTTTATTTTATCATGGCTATTTCCTATGCTCAACTTACCCCGTGAAAAATGGCTCATCTTACCCCGCGACGGTCAACTTATGAAAAAATACCCCCCTTCCCTACTGAAGCTTAATGACATTTTCATCATGTTACTAAATTTAAGTGCACATGTCACCCTTTTAGCACACAAAGTTGCACTAATACAATCTATGCACTTCTAAGAAAAAAACCACGCAAACCATTTTTTCAAAAATGTACTCAGATGTGTCCAAAATCAACTTTCTAGCTCAATTTTCTTACCATGTGTGCACACGATGCAAGGTTGTCACCAGAGAGGTTTGAGTGATATCATCTAACAATAGAGGGCAGTGTAAAATTAGGAATGTCAATAGTTTCCCTAATACTCAACTTACCCAGTGGCTCAACTTACCCCGTTCTCCCCTACTGCTGATGATTAAATTTGATAAAAATGCTTTTATAAGCTGGCCAACACTTCAAACCTTCCGAAAAGTAACTTTAATAATGACACAGTCCAATAAATTCACAGAGTTTTCACTTGATGTAAACAAGTTTAAAAAAAGACTTGTCTGCGTCATTCCGCAACACATTTTGCATGCAAATTAGGATACTTGAAAGCGCAGACTCATTTTCTCCCAAAGTATACTTTTCAAAATCAAGTGGTAAAATGGAAGTATTTACATCACTCTAGGTGCTACACATTTGGAAAAAGGTCAATATTTTGTGTAAATGTCATTCCGCAGTGCTCGGAATTGCCCATATCTAATTATCAGAATTTTTAAAGGCACGGATACAAAATACCGTGTAAAACAACAGACTGTTTCAAATGAAAAATATCACTGCTTTCGATTTTGTGGCCGACCCCCCCCCCCCCCCCCCCTGCATGCTATGTATGGCCAGTGGCAGCACCAGCATCCTAATTTTGGGGGGACAAGAGAAAATTTGGGGCAAAAAAAAATTAGTGCGCGCGGAAAATTGAAACTTTAATGGGAAGATGGGCAAATATGAAAATGTGATACAATGCGCGCGAAAATTAGCTTTTTTATAATTTTAACAGTATTTTAACAGATATCCATTCATTCTGCACAAAATAACAAGTTTGGCCTCAACGGGGGTTTTTTTTGGGGGGGGGGGGGGGCAAATGCCCCCCCCCCCCCCCCCCGTGGTGCCGCCACATGGCCAGAGTTCTTGGGCTACCTCCACCCACCCCCCATGACTAGGCCTATGCACCGTTTGCACTACACAACCACAGTCCACAGTAGTCCTTGGTATTTGGTACTTACTCAGGCAAGTCACTGTAAGGTGGAAGCTATAACCATCTCTTGAAATACAGACTTTATCAGTCTATAAAATGAGTCCATGATTGTAAAAAAATAATCTGTGGCAGATTGCGTAATCAGCATCCTTCTCATCTTGAAGGCATCATGTTTATGAAAAGAAGTTATTGATTGCTCCAGAAATGCCAGAAAAGGTAAGTTGGGATTAGGCCTATGTTAATCCATGCATGCCCAGCATAGAACAAGTTATTGACCTCCACAGGAGACTCAATTGCTTTAATAGACTATGCAATAAGTCTGGTCAAGAAAATGGTTTGGCTATTAAATTGGTTCCCTTCAACACTATGCCTTGAGTAAGTACCAAAATCCTAGATTTTGGTACCAAGGACTAAGTCCACAGTGACATTGAAAGTAGAAATTTCATTTTAACAAGGCGGTTCTCGCATGCATTATAAGCTTATCAATATCATGATGCATCCGGCGAGTCATCATCATCATCCATCCAAAAATTTACCGAAAATCCCCGGCGAAAATCGCTCAGAAAACATCATTTAGGCCTACCTGGCAGTTGATTTGTGTAATTGCAAAACGTATATTAAAATCTTACCTTCAAATATCGCTGTCAGCTCTGATAGGTTCCAACTTGCCAACTTGCCAATTACCCATTCGTCCGCCATGTTGTTTGTCACGTTGACCAGATGCACGTGGATAAAGTTACCTAAACTGATTTAGTTTATGAGTGATGCAGTTCGTGTGTGAAACCAGTCGCGGTTCTTAAACGTTCTTAAAGTTTAATACCTCATAAAACCGAGAAAAATTAATGAATATTGAACAATTTAGTTAAACGCCACCGCACGCCGGTATAAACCAGAAAGGTTTAATGGAAGTAATCAGTCGTTGTAGAAAAACCTTAAACTTTTCCTCTTAAACAGCATCATTCTTATTCCAGGACTTAAGAGTGTAGCAGACGACATCAGGTGGCGTGCGCGCCAAATTGTGCTTTAACGAAAATATAATGTGATTTTCACACTTCACTTTAATAACGCTTTCAATACAGACATATGCTCCCAAAAATTGCTGTCATTTGAGATAAAGGCCTGACATAAGGACTTTTGTCATTGTGATAATATTACTAGGCACCTCTGTATTAGAACTGACTGATATTGGTTGATATTAAATGCAATGAAATAATGTCGTCTGGGCAATTATTGCCTTTCTTTGTAGTGATCCGTTACACAACTAGCGATGAAACAACTTTCAAGGTCAGAAACAAATTTGTCGCTTCAATGATCTTGATAACTAAACCACTAAACTGTCCGGGGGATGCTGAGCTACAGTGGCGTAGCTCAGGGGGGGGCAGTTGCCCCCCCTGACAGATTGTTTTTGTGCCCCCGCCCCCCTTTGTGCCCCCGCCCCTCTCTTTGGATATAGTGTTTATATGCGGGGTAACCATTAAAAATGACCATTTTAGCCTGGTTTTTTAAAAAAAATGACAATTTTTGTTGAAAAACTGCTTAAAACCCTGAGAATTGACCAATATTTGTTAACTACAGTGCTTTTTTGACTAGTAAACTTTGTGTCCGTGCGAATTTTTTGACTTCACACCCCCCCCCCCCCCCCCCCCCCCCCCCCCCCCCCCCCCCCACTAACGTGAAATTCACGAGGTGACTTACTTGGAATTTTTTTGGGGCAACCTTTTACGAAAATTTGAGAAATCTTGCCCCCCCTGAAAAAAAACCTAGCTACGCCACTGCTGAGCTAATAATGTTGACATGAAAGGGACGCACCGTATAAGCACCGGCAACAGCTTCCCAATTTTATTGAGGTGGGGGTGGGGGTGGAGGCGTGGTCGCAAAAACCAAATATTGGTGTCAAGAAAAAAAATGTGGGAAGTCTAGTCAAATGTTGGTTTTTATTGTAAAACAATTCATGGAATTAAGCTAAATTTGTTATGAATTAGACATTTCAGACCAATGTTAAGCTAAATCAAAATAATGCTGACATCAAAAGTTAACATTCTCGTTTGTTTGGGGGACATAATGGGATCGGGAGAGCTGACGAGGGGGGGGGGGGGGGGCGAGTTGATGGGGGGGGGGTGTGACTGATAACTGATCACTGAATAAGTAACCAAAATAAATAAAATGGGATAACATAAGAAAGGAGTATCAAACCTAGATAGTTATTTGACTCGAGTGAACGCTAATTGACAAACAGTTCAGGGCGAGTAACAATGAATATAATAGTAGGCTGCTATTGATAATAATTATACTAGTCTAGCATTTGGTATATGCCTAGTTTTATACTCAAAATAAGACAACACACTATTATATGACTGTCAACAACTGCATTTAACTTTATAAGGTATCTGATTGGCAGATAATATTAGATCCAATCAAGTTACAGCTTCATGAAATATTTCGTTGAGCCCTTTCAACCTTCTCATATTGCAATCGCATATTAATGTATAGGAAATACGCTCATCATAGCTCTAAACATGTGGTTCCAATTTAAAAGGTATCTGATTGGGTGATTACATAATTAACATTAGATCCAAACAAATTACAGCTTCAATGAAATATTTCGTTAAGCCTTCAACCGTTCTCATATTGCAATCACACAATATTCAGTCCTCTATCTGGTAGGAAATACGCTCATCATAGCTCTAAAAATATGGTTCCAATTTTAAAATATTGAATTATAAAATTGTGGACAACTACGTCTTCGTCAATTGGAGACATTGTTTGAGAAGATTGGTTAACAATTAAGAACTCTATATTGAAAAGCCTGAACCAACTGTGTTCAAAACCCACGTGCGAAAATGAAAACGTCACTTTGGCTCATTCTTTAATTCATAATTTTTTTATTTTTATGCATAGTTTAAAGTTAGGTTAGTAGCATATTTAATACCTGGTTAGTTACTTGATGACTTTATATTTCCTAACGCGTTTTATGAAAGTGATATAGATCAATTTAGATCAATTCAACATAAGATAACCCTCCGTAACCGTCATATTACCTAGGGGAAGGTATTTTTGTTACATTTGGATTCATATATGCCGAGCGGGCATGTGCAGTAATGGAATGATCATGTGTGTTGCAGCTCTATTCATAATATTGTGTATGCTGATCATAATAGTAGTATTGCTTGATTCCGTAATGTTTATAAGAGGGATTAAAATCATGTCCTGGCCAATTTACCCCTCGATAGTCTTGTGTTTGAGAGGCATGCTTTTCAATGCAGATGTCCATGGTTCGATTCCCACTAGGACCACTTTTTCAACATTTATTTCCTTTTATACAAGTTAGGGTTCACAAAGTGTGAAGTTCCTACCTAGTCAACCCGAGTAGACAGTTATGTGATGGGTATCCATTGCTGCTTATATTATATGCTACCTATTTTAATTTGAAAGTATAGTTTCATAGCAAAATCACACCCTTTAAGTACAAACATACTTTTGTATTAAATATAAAGCCATTTATGACCCCATTTTCAAATCTAAACAGATTGATGAAACGAAGAAGGAAACTCTGTTACATGGATGGGTTTATGTCTTTCAGTATCTAAATTTATATGGTTTACACAGCAGCAGACGGCATAGTCTTTTCCCGCGCGCGCGGTTTATTAGTCAACGGTTGATAGAGACCGTCAACGGCACCGATCGGGTTCTATCGACGATCTGCCATAGACAATGACATCTATGAGTAGACGGTTTTATCCAAACCTCTCAGGTTTCAAAGTTAAAGATATGAGTTGAAAGCTCCAGGTCGATATTTCCTTTTTATCTTCTTTAATTTGTACAAACCGATGTAAAATATTGGATTCCAGAGGCGATCGAGACGAAATGGCCTGACGCTCGGTCGACTCATCTCTCACTGAGAGTATATAGCCGATGTAATCGTGCATATCCTGTGTATTATTGCCGAAAGATATGGTGACTATAATTTACTGTATGTGTGGCTTGAGGAGAGGACAATGCCTTTTGCTATTTCCAACAAGGAAATGAGAAAACCCGAAATAAATTGATGTCCACAACAAATCTTACGCAACTGGAACAGATAGAAATATGCTAAACCCCAAACTGTCTCTGATAATTATAGAAAATTAATTCATTGAAATTTTCCCAGACATTACAAATAACTGACAGAATCAACGGAACATCAGTCAAACCGGCTTTTCTAACCATCAAAGACCACAAGGACAATTTCCAAAAACACACACAAATTCAGACTATTTCTAATAAACCGGCCCGACCATGTCCGAAATGGGTCGTATGCTTCACCGTACATCAACAACAAGTTTTTGGTGGTTTTTTTTTTAATATCTTATATTTTTTTTGAATTATAGACCAAAAATTGCAAAAAAATGTAATTCTTAACCCTCCAAAATCATGAAAATCACATTTTTGGCACTTTTTGGTCAATAATTCAAAAAGTAAATTAGGATTATAATAAAACTAGTATGATAAAATTGACAAAATATATTTTTCAGTTATCTTTTCCAAACATAAATTTGGTCAAAAAAATCAAAATAGTCAATTTCATGTTCATGTTTTGGATCATTTAACCATTTTCTTCAAAAAAATGTATACTTTTATATAGATTACAGCAGTTTTACTGAGGGCTATGCTGTGGGTCACACCCCCTTAAAAAAGCTTGAGTTTAAGGAGGGACTCAAGGAAGTTTTGACTTGATTTTGCGAGTGCTGTAATTATTAAACTATTAATCAAATCAATATATTAAAGTACATTTTTGGAAAGGAAATGTATCAGAAAATCCCATGTTGGCGTCACTTTTTTGACCCATTATTTTGAGTAAGATTATTAGGCCTATTACATCATTTTTATTTAAAGTAAAGGGATTTTTTTGGCAAAAAAAATTTCCAAAAATAATAGATTTGGATTTCTGATCCATTTCCTTTCCAGAAAAATATAATTTTATTATATACATTGAGTCATAGTTCAATAATTATAACACTCACAAAATTCAAAAAGTAACTTCATGACTTCATACCACATTCAATAATTTGCTATGTGTAAATTGCAATACGGTATATCTTGACAGAAAATAGTTCAAATCAGAGAAGAATCTGAAATCAAGGTACGTACGTATTTCGGGAGGGGGGGGGGTGGCATAGATATCATAGACACTTATATATATACATAGAGATTCATTAAACAAGGTGTTAAATTGTAGCTTTGATAAAGATATTGTGGTTAAAATCGTAAAATATCAAGCGAGTATGGATAGATTTTCCACAATCAAAGATTTACGGCCGTCTGTCGTATTAATTTAAAAACCTGGTTTTTGTACGTGTCGGGCTTCCACCATAATCATATGCCTAACAGTTTACTAACATTAAATGGTTAAAATCTCTCTATCATTTTAATCATGTTCTAATTATTGTTTGACACTAACTTAATTTTTAAATCACGATGGTCATACGCCCGCATCGATCGCAATAAGGAGTAAAAATGGTGTCTACATTTGACTAGCTATCTATTATTTAGAGGTGTGCTACCACAAGATGGTTTAGGTCTAGACTGGGTCCCCGCGTCCCTCTATTGAA